>JABBWJ010000041.1:0-422808 GCA_016647685.1 Suillus tomentosus
CGGCATGTACCACGATCCCATCAAACTCTTTGCTCAACCATTCGACATCATCACCAGAGGTCCCAATAATCGCCGGCATCACGAGGCTGCTCGTCAGCCATATTCCAACTTTGAGAAGTTGCCAGTTCCAAAACCCCAAGTGGAACAGCTGGTAACGAGGGAGTCATTGGTAGGAAAGGCTCGTGTAGACAAAGGGAAGGCCAAAATGAATGCCAAGCCTGCGCCGTGTAAGTTCAGTATTCTTATTCCATGGTTGTTGTGTCTAATTAATTTGTCAGACAATGCAACCGCTCCCCGTCAAAATAAAGTTGTTTCTGGCCGTGACAAGTGGTCTGATATAGATCACCCTTTCATGCCGCCAATGAATTCTTTCTTCAAGATAGCATTGGAGGAAGCGAAGAAAGAATTCCTCCGTATCAAGCATCCCAGATACAAAATGGACGATGGTTACTCGCTTCCCGATCCAGGGTTATTCGTTAACGTTCTTTCCCCGCAATCCTTGGTGAAGTACCTTGCCAACTGGCTGACATGCCGCCCAAGTTGGATAGAACATGTCTATGACGAAAGGCCTCGACCCCTTCCTCGCGCCCAGAGCTGGCGCGATTTCTTGATATCTCAGCACGCTCAGGATCCTTCGAACATGCAGACCTCCGGCAAGACCAGCAAGTCGAAAGCAGCGACTGCTTTACTTTTCCAAAAGGAAGTTCCGGTACTGCGGGCCTTGTGGGCAGCACCCACAAATGTTCACTGGCGTGGAAAGGACATAGCCATTTCCACACTCGACAATCCCCCCGCAGATCTCGCACGCCAAATCGTGTATGAAATCTGCGAGCAAAGTTTCCGATATGAACTTCTCGACCTGGATGAACATCTTGGGCGCGAAGCACGTAAGGACAAGGAGGCGAGGAAGGAAAGGATGGAGCTTCTTCGTAGCATTTTCCCGTCGAAGTCGTTGAAAGTTTGGAACAGGGATTTGCCACAAGAGAACGACGAACTCAATGCGCCATCTTTCGCCGCCGCTTTACCATATTTCGAAAGTTTCCGCAAGGTGTTGTCAATGTGGGAGCACTTTCCCGAGTCCCTCAAACAACCTTTTGATGCTACCGGACGTCACAACATATGGATGGGGATGAAGGAATGCTGTCTGTTCTACGTTCAGTCTTATTTCGACAATACTGGCCGTCCACCTATCGTTCCTCACTTACTGTATTCGGTCGCCTAGATGTTGATGCTGTGTGCTCGTTTCCCATTGCAATGATTGTGCTCTTACGGATTTAATGTACATATACCCCCAATAGTCAATAATTTGTATACCATCATGTGTCACTAATGCTGTTTCATCCCTACCGGACTTTGTCATGGTCAAACAGGTTATCTTAGACATCAACATTTATTTTCCCCATACCGCTAACATTTCAGTTTCACAGAACAGAGTGTACACGAACAGGTAGAGTTCCTTCCTTCACGTTTGCTAGCCCTCATTTGCTCCAAAGGTTCATCGAAGTATTCGCCCACTTTTTCATTTTTGTATTTGACGTAAGTTTGGGACTTTGGGTTCCTCTGAGCGTTCAGTAGTTGACTTTGTGTTGACGCTGACCTTAGTGTGGGCTTCGTGCTTGCCTTCGACTATCTCATAGTCGACTTCGTGTTGACACCAACCTTAACGCGGGCTTCGTGCTTGCCTTCGACTATCTCGTAGTCGACTTCGTGTTGACACTAACCTTGACGCAGGCTTCGTGCTTGGCTTTCAATATCTCGCTATGGTCTCATCCAACCCTATCGCTGGGCCGTCCACTCCAACCTCTCACAATACGCAGCACAAACTCGTCACTTCTTCAATGGCGAAGAGGAGGCGGCGACCGCAGCAAAGCAGCAACTTTCATCTTCCTATAGCCCCCCCACTACTCGTACTTCCCGGAAGAAAACGCCTTACACAACAATCACTCAACAATCCAGGAAGGTCACAGCAGCAACAGCCTTTCTGCGATGCCGATTCTGCTAACCAGCATGATAGCCCATCTGCTGGGAATATTTTAGACCGTGAAGAACGCTCGTCTTTCTACAACTCACTACACTACATCTCCGATGCTGATTCAATCCTACCTTCCCGCTCGAATGGCCGCCAAAAGAAGATGAATCAGTGGCGACGCTGGACAACCGAAGTCATTCCTTCCTTGATCGCTCCATACCTTGCATACTTGCGCAAATCAACCTCTCTTCATGATCGAATTGAATTGCAGCCAGACGAAGTTGCTGCCTTTCAGTGCAAATCCTCTTGTCGACGGAGGGTTCTCGAGATCACTTGCGTACTCTTCAATTGTATGTCTTTCTTATTACCCGAGTTATTGGTTGGCTGATAATATTGTAGATATCGAGATATTACGAATTGATTGCTGCGCTTGCGCGCCTGCTCCCCTTCAGCTCCTGTCTCACGGTTACTTTGCCTGCGCTCCCATCGCTCCTTCCCTCGCTGTCGACCTTCAGTTGCTGGAACTTGTCAAGACATTGTTCGTACATATCACTCCCAACACAACTGCTTGGTGCGAAACACTCGAGGTCTTTCTGGCTGGCCGCGGGTATCACCTTACCACCAAGGTGAGTCGAGCGCCTATACTGAGTTCTGAAGGATCAATATCTTTATAGGATAATCTTCGTCGTCGGTTTGGTAACGCTTATCATTGGTACTCTGTACTCTGCATGAGTGCTGAAGATCAGTTGTCCAATCTCATTGGAACTCATCGCCCACTTTCACCGCCGTCGACTGAGGGACTAACGCGTCCAAGTGACTATCTAAGGTCTCGTTGTCCGATTTGTTTTGGCTTGGATGATTGGCGAAAAAGTAGAACCCTTAATCTCAAGTAAGTTGTTTTGAATATTAGGAACTAAAATAATTCTTAATTATACAATAGACCTGACATCCATACTTGTATTGACGCGTGTTTCACTCAAAAACGCTCAGCGGACCAACGCGGGGGAGGGCCAGATCCCTCAAACCCAATCAGATCAGTTTTCCTGTCGGATGATGAGGTGACATCGATGGAGGTCCATGTGCGGAGTTGTCGCGGCAGACCCCTTGATCGGGGTCGCAAGAGAAAGCGACCTGCAGCCACAGAAGAGGAGGGGGATGACTACGAGGATGGCATGCGAGTCCCGACCTCTGTGCTAGATGGTTGCGGTGAATCTTTTCTTGCCGCTGATGAGAAACGCGAAAAGGCTAGCACCCAATTTTTTGCAGATACAGGGGTGATGGCCATGTTATGTCGGCATGATCGTGTATTATGGCTCGCCAACATGACGTCGGCAGGAGAAAAGCAGCACTACGCTCTTGCTTTGATCAAGAAGCTTTTCGACAATCTCCCTACCGATATGACCGTTGGCCTCTTGTATGACATTGGCTGTCAGCTTCATCGAAGTTGTCTCAAGTACCGACTCCTCGATGATGCGGTTCTTCGCCGTATAACTTTCGCGATATCAGTCTTCCACGCTTACGGCCACCAATGGGCATGTCAAATTATATACCATCCTCGCAAGTGTGAAGGCTTTGGCCTTTCGGATGGAGAAGGTTGCGAGCGTTTATGGAGTGCGCTCAAACACCTTATTGCTCCGCTACGCGTTTCTGGGGTGAGTGTTCTCTGTTTCGAGAATGGTTGCATACGGGCTATAGCCGCTCATGACCATATTGACCATGGTCGTATTATTCATTCACCCCTGACTATAAACTACATGTTTGCTACTTACTGACCGCCTTTTCAGTTTCATCAGCGACTTTTTGTCCTCGACACTCAAGTCCGGCACCTAGATAACAAGAACCTTAGTTTATACGGCAACTGGTTGAGCCGGAGGTGGAATAACTGCGTCAAGAAGAAGAGTACTGCAGCACAGGCGCTACGTGAGCTTTCAGTCGATGAGACCTGTGTACGACAGGAATGGAAATCGCAAGTTGAATATCAGACGAAACCCCTGCCTCGTAAGTGCTACTGTTCGTGATGTACGATTACAATATTGATGCACGTTATCTCGACAGGAAGATCGAAGACAAATAATGACGAGGAAATTTCAAAAATTCTCTCCCTTGAGAAATCTCTCGTTGAGATTGATGGAGCGTTGCGATGCATGGAAACGCAACTTTGTATGGGAAACATCAATAATCTCACTGAACACAACCTTCGTCTCATTGAGGAGCGCGCTCACCGATCAAGAGTCGCAGACACTTTGAGCCGCTGGAAGACACGACTTGGCATCAGTCAGCGCACCCGTCTAGAACAGCTACGTCACAATGTATATCTACAAGTCCGTTTAGACGCTCAAGCTCTTAAAACGCATATCCGCGAATGACTTCGACAGCGCAAGTTCGAAATTGAGAAGCTTGAACGCTCTTACAGGCAAACTGTGAACGGTACTTATATTCTAAGTTGTACATATGGACCTCAACTGACTGCACTTTTTTGTCACAGAGCGCAAGCTTAATTCTCATGTGGATGCCACAATCCAGCGACGCAATCCTACCATACGAAAGCTCGTGTCCTCATACAATAACCTATGTACAGATCTTAGCGCTCTTATCAGACAGCGCCGCAGTCCTCCGAATGCTATACCACCTAACCCCATCTCTCCTATCGGTATTTTTGATCTTGATATTGATGCTGACATTTGGGAGGACGTTGGACTCAACGATGTCGTGCTGGACCCCCCTGATTGGTTAGCTGATGAGGTCACACATGCCGCGATCAAACTGTTGCTTGAGATTGACCGATGCAACGAAGAAGAGTCTCGTGTCAAGGTTGAGCGCTGTGCTCTGCAAGAGTGGGCGATTCTTGAGTGGGATGGTCTACAGAGGGCCCGTGCACATGCAAGTAAGTTTTTTTCGTACCTCACTAATATTCCATGCTGACTTTCAAAGACGATGATGAAGTAATCCTCTATCACATGAATTGCCGTGCTCGACAGTTCATTGTCCTTGTACTGGGGTGGCAGACGAAGGTTCGTCCCATTCCATGTGCGTGGCCTATGCCTGACTGTTGGGGGCCGTCACAAACCGAACTTGCTAATGGGACACCTGTGGTGTACCCTGATGTCCATGATGATGAAGATGTCGAAGATGATGTATGGGACGATGGAGATGACTGGGAATCTGACATTGGCTGTGGTGATGAGGAGCTTATGGACGTCTTAGAAGATATTGCATTAGCAGACCAGTATAGAGGGCAAGAGGTACATGACATCGAGGATGACTATGTAATTCATGAATCATTGATAGATAGCCCAACAAAACATGTTAGATTTAATTCGTAGTACTCTAGCAGTGCTGAACAATCTAAATCTTACAAGTAAAACATAACTGGGACTTGATATGAGAGAGGCCGAGAATGTATACATCACGTGATTTGAACATTGTCGAGAATTTCCAAAGGAGCCTTGCAAGGGACCCCTCTTGAGGTTAATTGAGGGGTTGCAAGAACACCCAAAATCTGTCCAAGTTAATTGGAAAGTATAGGATTTTCGGTAGGTCGAAACACGGTGAATCAGTTGCAAACTTGTAAAGTACTACACGAGAAATCTACTATTGTATGTACACCGACGTTTTAAGGTTTCAGCCACTCGGCTAGTTCCGAGTCACACTCGTCATGCTTCACTAAGTCCAACAGAAAGAACTTGCAAGTGTGTTGCAAGGGGCTTGCAACTAATCAGTCTACCACACTAGCAATCACTGTGGAAACAAGTTTTTAGACGCACGCTAAACGGAGGGAGAAACCAGGTCTAAACGGACTCAAAATGTACTTAGCCGCTAACCGTACGCAAAGCAGACATGTCGGTGATTTTAGGTAATTTTGGTGAAGTAACAAATGTAAATAGCATCTTTTCAGACTTTGCGAACACATCTTTCCCGACCGCTGTTTAGTCTCTTCAAACACTTGTTATCCCACCACTAACCAGATCCGTAAATCCTTGCTTTTGACCTCTTTTTAAGGTAGCTTGGGCGAAGGTGAGTATTTTTGAAAATTCTTCTAAGTCCTCGTTTCATGCTATCATGATGGCAGACCGCGACACCATCAACATCGAGCTGCCTGCTTCTAGATTTCAACCCCCTCTTCCACTGGTCACCTCTTTTACCCGCTCGTCATTCCACATGTTCAACTTCGGGAAACATAGGTGCCATCCAAACCCCAATCAACCCAACCCTCCACAAGACACTCTGACCCATTCTATGGTCATGAGCAGCCTTCGTGGTTGTGTGCCAGGTTCATCACCCATCTATTTGCTTGTCCCGAATAACCCCCATTGTCTTCTAACTCTCAAGTCAAGCTCCTTCATTTCATCGCATATGCCTCCCACCGCACAAAGTTGCACTCATCTGTTACCTTCGCTGCTCTCATCCTCCTCCAGCGATTGAAAGCATGCTTCCCCACCGCTCGGGGATCTTTGGGACACCACCTGTTTGTATCTGCATTCAGTTGGTGTGGGTAGAACTGTTGATGATGTAGCTTTGTTGAGCTGCTGAAAGAATTTGAGCAGTGCAAGTTGTAGTCAAAGTGGGTGGGGAGTCAAACTGCAATGTTATTTAATGACATGGACTGTCAGTATGACTGACTGGGCGCAAAACCAGCATGTAAGAGCATAAGTAGGGTGAGCGGGAAAGCCCAGATAGTAGTATAGAGGTAGATGGGAGAGCCCATCCAGTGTAATCAGGGTCAGCGGGTGAGCCCAGATAGTAGTAGACAGGTTGACGGGAGAGCCCAACCAGTGTAATTAGGGTTGGCGGGAAGGCCCAGATAGTAGTAGATAGGTGGATGGGAGAGCCCAACCAGTGTAATTAGGGTCGGCAGGAAGGCCCAGATAGTAGTAGATAGGTGGATGGGAGAGCCCATCCAGTGTAATCAGGGCCGGCGGGAAGGCCCAGATAGTAGTAGAAAGGTGGATGGGAGAGCCCATCCAGTGTAATTAGGGTTGGCGGGAAGGCCCAGATAGTAGTAGACAGGTGGATGGGAGAGCCCAACCAGTGTAATCAGGGTCGGCGGGAAGGCCCAGATAGTAGTAGACAGGTGGACGGGAGAGCCCAACCAGTGTAATCAGGGTCGGCGGGTAAGCCCAGATAGTAGTAGACAGGTGGACGGGAGAGCCCAACCAGTGTAATTAGGGTCGGCAGGAAGGCCCAGATAGTAGTAGATAGGTGGATGGGAGAGCCCATCCAGTGTAATCAGGGCCGGCGGGAAGGCCCAGATAGTAGTAGAAAGGTGGATGGGAGAGCCCATCCAGTGTAATTAGGGTTGGCGGGAAGGCCCAGATAGTAGTAGACAGGTGGATGGGAGAGCCCAACCAGTGTAATCAGGGTCAGCGGGTAAGCCCAGATAGTAGTAGACAGGTGGACGGGAGAGCCCAACCAGTGTAATCAGGGTCGGCGGGTAAGCCCAGATAGTAGTAGACAGGTGGACGGGAGAGCCCAACCAGTGTAATCAGGGTCGGCGGGTAAGCCCAGATAGTAGTAGACAGGTGGACGGGAGAGCCCAACCAGTGTAATTAGGGTCGGCAGGAAGGCCCAGATAGTAGTAGATACGTGGATGGGAGAGCCCAACTAGTGTAATCAGGGTCGGCGGGTGAGCCCAGATAGTAGTAGAGAGGTAGGCGGCAGGGCCCAAACCGTGTAATTAGGGTCAGCGGGACAGCCCAGATAGTAATGGATGACTTCCCATAGGCAAAATATTTAGAATAGAATATATCCAATTTTGAAAAACAATGGGACATCAAGTTTATTTTTTCATCTATACAATGATATTCAACCATAGGACAACTACATACTAGATATAAATCCTTGATAAATGGATGATTTCATATATTCTCTTCCGAACGATGATAAGGTGGACATCTTCAAGACACACTGGAACCATAGGCCACATGAGGCCAGTGGCCTGATTTTATTTGACATCTGTATATTGTGTTCTGCGTGAGTGTGAGGAATGAGTGCGTACGTAGAACAAGGTCTATGTGAAAAACAATATTTCAGTCACCGCTGTCTCGCTTAGTATCATCAATCACAAGAAAATTGGATTACTCGACAACTAGTACTGCACTCAGTGTCGTCTATCACTGGTTTGCATCCACCCACCACTCCCTCCCAAAAGTGCATCTCACAAACATTATATATGCTAGCAAGGGTCAGTTTTGTGGTATATCTCAAAATTGTGGTTCAAGCGCATAGATCACCCTTAAATACCTACTACTACTCCTTCTATGAATGTACAAATTGTGAATTTTAATGCCGTCAAAATGTTCTAAAAGGACCCCTATCACTCTGATTTATGTTGGGAAAGCCCATGAGATAAATGCTCCGGGATGTCCTAGAGACATGCCAAATTTATCCCGGATGGGACTGGGAAAGATCACAAATGGGTACTAGGGATAGCCCAAATATTGCATTCAGAGTGGGCCGGGACATCCCAGAACATAGGGTAAAATAATGGGAATACCATCCTAGAAGACACCTACTAGGTGCTTTGCTAGCCAGAAACACATAGACCTAAGAGGTCATTTCAAGTGGTTGACTGAAGTGGTAGTCGGATGTGGAAGGTTCATGAGTTGCGAAATACTGGAGGCAGCACCTTGTGCACTAGCACGGCACTGAGAGAAACTGAGGAAGGCATCGACTATGGGAGTAGAGTCCTGTCGGGCGGTTACTAAACCCGCTGCATTGAGAACGGTCTGTGCCCATGTAGGTGCCATAATGAAGTAAGTATACTCGGTAAGGTGTGAGTTTGAATATACTGTTAAGAACGTGCTCAAGGGTCAAATCCAAAAGGCTTGGCTTCAGCTCGTGCGCTGTGCCCCTTACCCAAGTATGTGCCCCTAACTTTTGAGGGCTGTCGAACAATGTCCGAAGGTTACCAGACAATGTCCGGAGGGCGTCAGGTGATGTCCGGAGTCTGATGTCCAATGCGCGGGAATTCCAGCGGACATTCGGGAACAAGAGATAAGACTTATCCGGACGAAGTCCGAACTAGAAAGGAAACAGCGGAGGACTACCAAAGGTAGAGGCGGAGGTGACAAGTCTATAGGAATCAATCCTAAGATGTGCGGAGGTCGACGAGAGGATAACTCAAGTCGGGCGGAGGAAGGAATGAGCAGAGTCTAAGATAATATTCGAACTAAGGATGTACATAGATTCTACAGGGTTTATATACTACTGAGATGCGAAGTCTGAAGCTATACAAAGTGGTGGACAGAGCGTATAGAAAAGTCAAATGCTAGTCTATCGGAAAATAGTAAATGAACCCGGAGATTAGATCAGAGGAAAATAAAGGGCGGAAATGAAATGAGGTACGGAAAATGATATAGTCTAACCAGAGTAGGAACATACAAAGGGATAAGGCACAGAAGTCAGACGCAGGTCGAATCCAGACATAGATAGACGTTGGCCGGATCCGGATACCCAGAAATGATGTGTGTGATAGGTCCAGGTCCGGAACATGGGATATGACACTGAACCGGACCTATGGTCCAGTTCAGAGTTTGTATTTAGAGGCCTAAGTACTGGACTGAACCGGACTTCGGCAGCACTAAAATAGAAGAGTGTATAAGATATTTAATCTTCTCTATGGTATACTTGGCTTGATACACAGCATCACATCTCATTCTCGCATCCTTACAATGCCTCCAAACTGCTGGTGTAGCCTTTAGAAGAAAGCTGAAGAAGATGCAACTTGTGGGGCCAAATTTGCAGCTGCTTATCAAAGAAAAAAAGACCAAGAACCTCCATACAGCAGCTGCACAGTTCAAAGTGCCTCATGATACTCTTCATCAATGGGCACTGAAGCTGACCAAACCTCATTCAAAAGCCCACAAAAACCAACAATCACTCACTGAAGGACAGGAAGAAACATTGTATCACTGGGCCCAGTACCTGGCAATGACAGGTCACCCTCTCTCCGAGCACAGCTTTCGTGCAAAAGTGTCAGAGCTAAGTGAGAAGTTGAAGGCAAAGAAGCTAACTGGTAAGGATAAGGGGCCATTACAAATGTGGATTAGCTATTTTCTTGCTTGCCATCCCAAAATCAAGCTAGGATGGCCAACTGGAATTGATCTGAAGTGCATGCAAATGTTCAACTACACAACCATTAATCATCATTTCAAACTTCTTGATGACTTTTTGAAATCAGAGATCATTTCCTGGGAGAACATGTATAACATGGATACAAATTGAAGGAGGGAGGAAATGTGATAATATGAAGTAACTGTTTTCACAGGAAGTGAAAGCCCGGGTCAAGGCAAAGAGTGACCAACTTGAACTTGTAACTGTGATCAAGTGCTTTTGTGCAGATGACTCCAACCTGAAGCCCAGTGTTGTGTTTCCTGGGTCCCAGATATACCCAGAATACTACAAAGAAGACACGGGTCTCTGCTTAACAACAGGTAGAAACAAGTTCATTCAATTCCAATAACAGAGTTGCAACATCCAAAAATGGTTGGACAAGTGATTTTATCAGCACTGAGTGGTTTGTGAAAAGCTTTGTACCACAAGCCAAAGCATGAAATTTGTCTGGTCAACCAATCCTCCTAATATATGATAGACACTGCTCATATGAGACCATTAAGCTTTGTCAAATAGCAGAAGAACATGGTGTTCACCTCTTTTATCTCCCCCCACATACAACACATCATTTACAACCCCTTGATGTCAGTGTTTTCGGTCCCTTGCAGAAACAATGGCAAAGACATAGTGAGATTGTGATGGAAGAGACTGGGGAGGGGATAAAAAAGTGCAATATGATTCAAGAGGATATGAAGGTAAGAGATGTTGCATTTAAAAAGAAGACAATTCTGCAGGCATGGAAAAAAAGTGGAATCAGACCAATAAACCCAGGAATATTTACAGAAGAGGATTATGCACCGAGTTATGAGTCATCCACCCAGTTGCACTCCCTGCCACCTTCCCTCAGGCCAATCCAGCATTCTCTGATCCCCTTTCTGACACCAGTGATTTAACATATGAGCCACCACAAGAAACTTTGTCCAACTCTGATCATTCAGAATCAGACTCAGACTTGTCAGAATCTAATAATAACAGTGACCATACCTCTGGAAGGACAGAACAAGGAAACTTCAATATGCCACAACAATATCTACCCCCACAGTCAGGAACTTGCTCCCTTGAGTCTTCATTAGCATCAGAAGCAGGTCCTTCATGTTTTTCTAGTTCACTGTCATCTGTGCTGGAAACAGATCCCAGCATGACTTAGATCTTAAGTGCCACACTCAATCAGTGTCTGCCAGCAGTGCTAAACTGTCACTCTCACGAAGTATGACACCAGTTGAGTGATCGAAGATGATTGCAGAATGTTTCCAAGAGGCCAAGGAGGAGATAGAATGGATTCATCAAGAAAATGAATTATTGATGTTCCATAAAAACCCTGCAGAGACTCACTGCTATTTTTCAGCTAAGATGACTGAGTACTACAAAGCACAGTTGAACAAGAAGCTTGACAACAAAACTCGCAAGGGATCAGGCAAAAAGCAAATAAAACTCTATTCAAGGGTGCTGACTTCAGAGGAAGGCTGTGCAGAGCTGAGGGAATTAGAGGCTGATCAGGCTGAGTGCGAACATCGGGAAGAAGTGAGTAAACAGAGGAAGGTTGCAGAGGAACAGGAAAAATGTGATTGGCAAGCAGAACAGGAGCACTCTCAAGTTACATATACAGGTGCAATTAAGATTAAAAGATTGGAGGAGCTACAAGATATAGCTGCAGCGTTGAAATTGCCAGATGAAGGCTGAATTGTTACAGCACTTTTTATAGCACTTTAACGAGCACTCAGAACTGAAGAAAAATCAATGCTTTGACAGTTTATTTAATCTCCCCCATTCTTGCAGGCACCACCTCGAAAATGATAATGATGTTGCACCTGAATTCCCACAAGATATGATTCCATTTAGCAGCCACTGCAGCTGCCCAGTGTCACTCATTCCTCAATGTCAGGCATGAATCAGCCCCCATCCAGCTATTCACCTTCATATTATCCAATGCACCATCCTATACCATCCTATACCACACTCTCCACCTGTTCTCCATCCTCACTTCATGCAGGTTGGTAGACCTCTCATTGGCATGTCTCAAAATTTTTGAGTTGGTGGTGGAGCACAGATGTATGGCATGGAGGGATCTGGTAATGCAGGCAGTCAGCTGAATGATCCAGGACTCCATCAACAGTACCATTATAATCATGATAATTAGTGTATGAACATATGATCCTCAATAACAGTCATTTTCAAAGCTTTGCACAACATTGAGATTCAATACGCAACTCTCAGAGTCTTCGCCATTCAGATGGTGAAAGTTAATAGTACTGCTACTGTGCCGATGTGTCACAGGACATGACAAAGTTTTGCGGATCACTAGTCAGACCCTAAATTTTCTCAGCCTTCATCTGACACTCCACCATAAAATCCATAAAATCTTAAAATCAGAATCATATAGAGCAGCTACGAATATATGATGGTGGAAATCCATAGAAGAAAATATGATGTGATTGAGGAGTTACAAAAGGTTTATTGAAAATGTTGCAAAACCCCAGGAGTGATAGGAAATACTCAATAACTACTATTAGTTACCATTAGTTCGTGTACTATCTACATCTTGTGCACTGCTCAAAACAACACTTTTCTACTATCAATCTTCAAAATAATACATACATATGAAATAATAAATCATAGGTACGTCCTATGAACTTGAATGGACCCAATCTAATAAGAAACAAAAGAGATATTTTTGGTGGTGACATGGCTGGTGTTACTCCTGCTGTCACCTGCTGGTACTACTGTAGCAGAGTTTCAAACTCAAACATGCTACCAGTAATGCATCATATGCCATATGGGCAAGTAGAATGGCACATACTCGATGCAGGAACATCCCAGAGATCCTTCTAAAGAGGCTCATGTTCAAGCTGCTATCTTTGATACCTTGAATGGTGTTTATACTAGTTTCTGGAGTGTTGCTATAGCTACAAGGTAAGCACTTTCTTAGTTATTTTGATGTAACTAGGCTGTTCCATCCATATCATTGCAACCATTGCCATTTGGACATCTTAATAATGATACATAATAGTTTATATTACTTTGGCGACTCACAATACATATCTTAGATTGCTACATAACCAACAATTTGTATATACAATATACTACCTTTGTTAATGTCTAGACTATAATGCTGAATGGGCTTTGAAGTCAGCTAGTGTAATGATACTGTGACTTTCCATGACTTTCATGACTGCACAAGATGTAGCCTACTAGTAAAGAGGAAGCTTGCCTTGCAAGATTGCAGTTAGACCTTCCCACTATCAAGCACATGTTGAAAGTGACTATCTCTGTTGTCAATAACTCTCACTGTAGGCATTTACTCATTTTCCTCCACCAAATATCCAAAGAACATTGATTGAGAAGATAAAAAAATTCCCTCATTTTGTCTATCAAAATATTGAAAATAAATAAATTCATATATCAATGATTTTCTGTGTGTGGAACATGAGGCAAAAATTAGTCATGTTCCTTCAAGGATAATGTTGTATTTTCCATCTATTGTCTTTTAAATTACAGCTCACAACAATGTTGATTTTCTTCTCTGTGTTTTTCAAATATACAGAAAATTATTGCTACATGAATCACTTTTTTTCAATGTTTTGACAGACAAAATGAGGGGAAATTTCTATCTTCTCAATCAATGTTTTTTGGATGTTTGGTAAAGGAAAATGGGAAAATACCTGCAGTGTCTGGCCTGATTACTTTGATTTTTCATCCACCTCTACCAGTCAGTCTAATCTCTATAGGCTGATGTACACATGTGTGTCCTGCATATAATATTGGCAATAAAAAATCGTCATGTTGAAGGAAGGTACCTGGTTTTGAATGTTATGGGCAAGCAGTCTTGTGAATGTACAAGCTCTCATAAGCTTGTCATAGCTGTTCATAACATATGAATTAGTATGTATTTTGCTGCCAAAAAGTATGGCACTGGATCTGTTCAACTATTCTTCACACACAAAACTCACACACACGCACAGACGCGACACACACACAAATGAGACACACACACATAATCACTCCTTCACATACCAGTCAATGGAACATGCAGTATTGTCAGGGCAGTATCATGAGTGCTCGATAATGGGCGGCTCCTCACAGGCAATAATGTGGCAGTGCTTATTATTATAATTGGCTGAACTACGCATCAATCTCATGTATTACATAAGCATTGTGCCGCCTGACGAGGCTTTGCTATTTTTTTCTTTAGGTCACTGCAGTTCTTCAGTACCTCAGGATGTCAATGTGTAGTAGTCAAGAGGCTAACACCAACACCCAGGAATAAAATGCTGAAAGCGGGTCTTCTACTGCTGTCCCTGCTATTTTTGTGCATACAGTACCATCTAGAGCACCAGCGGGTCCCAGTGATGGAACCAAAATGAAACTTTCTCGACAAGATCTACGTACGCTCAATTTTCTCCAAGTCCTTTGTTTTCGCTAGGGAGTTGAAAGGGACCAGTGCTGGTGACATTGAGACTCAAGGTCCATTTTGACTTTTTATCATTTTTCTATATTCTTACTGCAAAGCATCTTGCACTCCTGCAGTTACTATCTCTTGTGCCTATCTGTTCTCTCATGAACCAATCGATGTCTATGGACCTATACTTCTGGTCCCTCGCACCCGTTCTCATGCTTGCTCTAACTCTTTTGCTTGTGCTCGGTCTCTTGTGCCCGTTCATGCTTGCTCTCTCATACCTGTTCTCTCGTGCTAACTCTCTCCCACTTGTTCTCTCATGCCATGCCCCATATCTCATGCCCTCCTACTTTTCGATGTCGCTCGGTATTGAGACCATCAACTGTGGCACCACAACAAGTGCCCGCCACATCACCTGCATCTTTGCACACTGTCCACCAGCTGGGCCTTAAAAAGATTCGAGGCTTTGCTCTCAATGCTGGCGACTTTGGTGCATTTTGTTCGCCCTTGGACTCTACTTGCTTTGCGCTTATGGAAACCTTCATCATCGCTCCGAGACCTACTCACTTCTCATCGCTCTGTCTCATCCACCAGCCAGGCCTTGAAAAGATTCAAGGCTTTGCTACCAATGCTGGCGGCTTCAGTGCATTTTGTTTGCCCCTTGGACTCTACAGTCCTTCATTGGGGATCTTGTCTGCAATATAAATTGATTATTGAATCATGTCAGATCTAGTAGTGCAGTACTAATCTTTCTACGATACAAGAGTATGTATGTGAAGGAGTGATTATGTGTGTGCATCTCATTTGTGTGTGTGTCACGTCTGTGCGTGTGTGTGAGTTTTGTGTGTGAAGAATAGTTGAACAGATCCAGTGCCATAAAAAAATATTAAATTCATATTGCTACAGCCCATAAGGACACATATCATAAAGTGGTATAGAGACTAACATCTATGTAGCCTTGTGAAGGTCTAATTCATGGACCCTCTCATTATTCCAAAACCATAGCATGACCTATATCTTGCCTGCATGTATTGCACACTTCATCAGCTGCTCATTTGTGCAAGTGCTTTAGTCACACATTAGCATGTGTATCCTTTCATCCTCTGTCCATCCATCCTATGTCTGTTTCAGTTCATTAGTGTGTATTCCTGTTCTATTCTTGTGTATCCTGACAATATCTACAGTGCTATGCACAAACATATTGCACAATTATATCATGGACTCTTATTACATACTATCATGTACTTGCTTCACTTCTGGTTTGCTTTTGCACTTAATAGTGCTTAAACACTTAACATGTTAATCCCACTATCTCAAAGTCATTGTTAGACTCTAAGTCTAAGTTTTCCATCACAGCACTAGCTGACATCAAGCACTTGAACATATACCAATGCTTATCATCATACTCTTATTAGTACTTCTTATCATTATTCTTCGACTTTTTAGAGTCGCTGTACTTCACTCACACACATGTGCCTCACATCTGCTTATCGCATAACATCGCACACTATCATTAAGAGCACTTCATAGTGCTTCTGCTTTTCCATGCTTTGCATATTGTTGTGTACCTTACTAGGCTTGACTGAATGCCCAGTCTCAGAGTTTCCCTCCATTTATACATATAGAAGAACTTTTTTAGTAGTAATCCCCTTGGGCCAAGATTAATTTGCACACAGAGGACCATTTTAGTACATCTTACATCACCTACATATGACTATCACATATTCCTCACCTACAGTGAGTGTGTTGTATTGAGACCTTAGTACTGGAAATGTTGTCATCTACAAGGGCAAGGACCTTCTTATTGATCAGAACCTATCAAAGTTAATCAACATTAAAGGTGCTTGATAAGTAACTCATATAGTTTGTTCATTCTATGTTTGATTTAATTAGAGTGTACTAAACATAGTGTTTTAAGGTCTGGTCCAGTCTGGTTTTTTGAGACTATTTGGAGGCAACTAGACCTGGACCAATATTTTCAGTCTTTTGCGGTCCTCAACCGGGTTTAGACCGGTCCATGAGCGGACCGGTCTGCAACCACTCCAGACTTAAAGACTGCATCAACATGAACATTTTGAGCCTCTTATCTTGTCAGGCAGATGGGATTTGAGCAAGTTATGAGCATTACAGACAGGCTCGTATGACTTTTACAAGCAATTATTGAAATGCTCATAACTTTCCCAAATCTTGAC
Organism: Suillus tomentosus; assembly: GCA_016647685.1. Taxonomy (NCBI): domain Eukaryota; kingdom Fungi; phylum Basidiomycota; class Agaricomycetes; order Boletales; family Suillaceae; genus Suillus; species Suillus tomentosus. The sequence continues at coordinate 16,667 of JABBWJ010000041.1, forward strand.
CATTTTTATGATTTAACCACTGATAAATGTACCTCAATGAGCACTATCATACGGTAATATATAGGGTAGGGTTAGGGTTACAAAAGACCGGTTGCACCCAGTTTGAACCAGTTTTCATTGGTTTTTCATTTTTGGACTGATGGGAGGCAACTGAGACTTCAGTCCAGTCCAGTTGCTGGTCTTTTTGCAGTCCAGCAACTGGACTTTAAAACTCAAACTAAACATGCTGTCACTAAAGAAACCTGACAATTCATGTTGGCTCACTTGGTCCAAAATAGAGACACCAAACATGATGTCAACGATGACCTAGAGTCTAGTCCCTATGTTGTTTTATGGGTTGCCTTAATGCTACCAATATACAAAAAGACTATAGATGGTCTACTACATGATGGTAGGTAGAACTACTAGCCTAGGCACCACATAATATGGTCAAAAGTCTCCTACTAACCTACTAAATATTATCTCTGTAAGAATGACAACATTCAAACCAACATTTGCTTACTATAATTTTTTGTTATAGGAAGAAATTCTATAGTTATCAGTATGTCTTCTGTCATAATATGACAACATTATTAATCAGAGACATCTATACGAGAGAGTGGCTATAGTTTGTAACTTAATGCTACCACACTACTCTTTAGTAATAATATATCAATTATATGTAGGTTTAGGTACCACTAATAATGTGCCATTCACACGCAACCTATACAGATCAAACCAGGCTGTTTTGGGTTCCACAAGACAGCCAGCCCCTGGATGTATAGTGCAATGTATAGTGTTTATGATAGCAAAATAATTTATTGAGCTGCTGCAGATATCTAAGGTGCAGAGGTAAAATATCTAAGGTACTCTTATTTCACCCACCTCTTGATTTACATTCAAGTACATTTCAGAATATTCACCTGGGTGGTATCACATCACATAACCTTCAAAGCATCAAAGTTTGTATACATTCATATCAATAAAAGAACACTCATCTGTTAGACTTGACTTGAGTCAAACAAATCCTTCTTCAACATTAATTAGGACAATGTTCTTTTGGCTACTCAGGGCTAGGAGGAGATGTATGTATAGTTTGAGCTAGTAATGTAATTCTAAAATTATGGAAAGTCATTTGCTAAAGGTGGACAGTATATCATAGATGAATATAGTCAAATAGAAGAATCAGAGAATAATCAATTAATAGCCTTCTTCTTAGATCCTCCCACCACAACCATACAAATTGCTCCTCTCTGTCTCACCTCAACAAAAATCATGGGCCCACCTGTATTTTTCAGCCCACAGTTGGATCTGGGCCCATTCAGATGACCTATTTCACTCAACTTTGGGTGCCTATGTAATACAGAAAGTATTTACTGAATTGAAAGAAGGAGGCATGAGACTGCTATTTTTCTTGACGAGTGTAGTTCACATGCTTGTGATGGAAGGACACTTCTCAAAAGTATCTAAAATATTATGCACACTAATTGCCCATACTATAGGAAGTAGCTTAAGTATGATATTATTGTATTGCATGATTTGCTCATTTGTATTATTTCAGAGGTCAAATTCTTCAAAGTTAAAGTAGCTATTAGTTAAATGATCATTCACTTCTACAGTACACATCCCTATGTCTCTTATGTGTCTAATTGTGCTATTACACTTATAGTATTATTTCTTGCACTTTGCTACCTATTTACATGACTTTCTAACTTTCCTAGGATGTCCCTAGGTCAAGTTATCACTTATCTTTTGATTGTGGTTTGTCTGTTTACATTTGTTTATCATATGTTATCCATATGCCTGAATCTAGTGCTCCCTGCCTCTTTGGCAACTGACTCTAGACTGTAGTTTGATCTCTTTTAATCTCTCAGTAGCCTTTAGAAGCAGCCACTTCACTCTCATTTTAACAGATTATGAGCCTTGCATTCCAACCACTTTAAAATCACTATAGCTCAAGATTTACTAAAGATATCAACTTGATTTCTTCACTATTCAATTCCCTAAGATTGAAAACCCCCATCTGCATCTTTTCTACTACAATCAACTCACTAGAGGTTGAGTTAATATCTCTCCTTGAGATATGACTCATATCCACATATATCTCTTATCATCTTCAACTTTTACTTCCATATATCACTTTCCTGTAACCCACTGTTTCATCATTCTTCACTATTTTCTTCTATAACCTTGAAAACCCTCTGAAGTGTATTAGAGCTGTTGTAGAGCATCTAGATTATTAGTGACAAAGAGATTAGTTAGAGATTAGTCAATTTTGGACTCATATTGTGCCTCTTTCTATACTTTTGCCTTATATTGAGGTCTATTCATCACATATCTGACTTGAGCTGTCTTTTATAGTATTCTGTGCCTTCAAAAGCCCACATACACATCTCTGCATCATTTATCTCATAATTCCCTATTTATTATCCTTTCTTCCTTATATTCTTAGCTTTTCCTGCATCTTCCTATATTATCTATACTCCATTATACCCATTCCTAAGCCTTGCATTGCTCTTGCTTCATGTCTGCTGTGACCATATCCACTAAATTACCTGCTATACTAATAGAGGGCAACTACTCTACCTGGAAAGGAGAGATGAAGGTCTATTATGCACACTAAAAGATTCTGGCTGCTCATCTCTGACAATGAGACTTGCCCTCCAGCCTCTCAGATAGAGGAACAAGTCAAGTAGGATCAAAAGCAAAATATGGCTGCAGGTGAACTATTTCTTTACTACTCTGCAGACCAAAGGCTATATTTTGAGGACATTCAATGCAACCCCCTGTCAAGATCTAGACAATGCTCAAGTCTATCTACATCTAGCAGCTCCCTGCTATGTGTTTTAATATCTGTCACAACTTCTTCACTATCAGGAAATATAACAAATATCTAGCCTGTAATATCCTTCAGAATAGCCTATGATTCTACCTAGAATTTTCTGTGCAGCACCTGTATTTTATTTGAATATTTTCAGGCTTAAAATGAGTATAGTACTACTTAACATTCAAAATAATACTTATCCTTCTGAAAGATTGGTTTCAAACTCACAATTCTTCACTTAGTTAGCAATTTCTCACACTTCCTATAATTTTCTTACACATTTTCACATGTTCTGGAACATACTTTGTGATATATCCTGACATATATATTACATAATTGGTATGTTTTGTGTCATATCTTGAATATGTTTGCCTACACAAGCCTCACAATACTCAGAGGAAAGAATGAAATACTTCACACCTCATTACATAATCAGTCTCATAGAACTGGGTGGCATGTTATAACAACCATGCAAAGCTTCATTATAACAAATATACAAGACCAACATTAGAAAACGCTGGAGTTTGGTCTGGAAAATTCCATGATATTCTTTGAAACTTTAATAGTAGATTGTAATCAGTAGCATAGCCACTAGTAGAGTAGTATATAAGGGGCCTATTTTCCCTATAATAAAGAGAGCTTCAACCAAGTATTAGAGAGCATATTTTCAAGTATTACCAAAGCCTGGGTGTGGATGAGTGAGTAAAATGGAACCTCTTCTATAGAGGCACTGAAAGAGCTGTCAGGCATTATAAAAGTAACCTCTGTCAACTTTTTCTATCTTCTGAGAAGTTTAGAATTTCTCTAGGAACAATCTGTAGGTTCTTCTTTCCAAATATTGGTGGAAGACTATTTTCCTTCTAGTGTAGTCTAGTCCTTCTCAATTTTAAGTGAGAATGTTATGGTGGGGAGTGAGAGAGTTCCTCCTACCCAGTCAATTGTAGGATTTATGGCTTACAACCAGGGGAATCCTAACAAGATTTTGTCCTATCGAGCAAATCTGGCTACATTAAATCTCTATCATTGTTCTTTTATTGACTTTGATAGTAAGGATGCAGTATCTTGATATGGATTCTCCAGAGGCATCAGATCCATCTGCAATAATAACTGGGAATGATTTGGACAGCTTGTGTATTTTGATTTTATGGAACTTGCAGAAATCTTCACTGATAAAAGTTCCAGAAGCTCAGAGTCAACAACCATGGAGGTTTCAACAGTTTTCATATATTCTTCAGAGATGAGTGTAACAAGGATTCTGAGTTCTTTTCTCTTTCCAAATGATTGTACAAGTTGTATAAAGAAGTACTGATGTCAAAACAGTCTTTCTTCTTAAATCCTTTATTATGAAGCAGTGATTTTTGACTTCATCATAGCCACTCTCTTTTTCTTTCTTTATCTTCTTTCAGATAGGTGTTTTCTGCTTCTTATCTTTCCAAGAGTAATATTATTGATGCAATGGCCGGTTTTGTGGTGCTTGAGGCATTTTCCTACATTGAGATGCTCACATATCTGTTAAGACCATGCACAGAGGGTAGGACTGATTCTGAGGGGCTTGGCTTCAGCTTGTGTACTGTGCCCCTTACCTGAGTATGTGCCCTTAATTTCAGATGATGTCCAGAGAAAATCTAAGGAAGTCCAAAGGACTTTTAGAGGAGCAAGGAAAACTTTGGAAGGACTTTCCAGACCAGTGTGAGTATCTTCTGGAGGGGTGTAGGAAAGTTCTGGAGGAACTTCCGAAAATTACAATGGAGTTTTGTTCTAATATAGATATATATAATGGCTACATCTGGAAAAATACTGTTTCTTTTTGTATCATAAGTAGTCATAGTTGTATTACACATACTGCCCAAAGTACCTAGAGGTATGTATATACCTGTGCAAGACAAGTGTCTATCTTTTAAAGACACTTAGAGTACTAGTAGGGCTCCTAGAGTAATATATATACATAACTATGATAGTCAATTCAGCTTGTATGACTGTATTAATTTCTTGATATATATGCTGTATTAGCTCTTGGGACTATGAAATTCTTATAGCTGCTAATGCTCTGATTGCTATTCAAGCTTTAAATGTTATAGGAGATGTCAATAATATAGATGCTATCAAAGCTACTACTGGCATTAATGCCAGACTGCCAGCATGAGACTATTGCCCTCCTTATAAGTAGTGGAAGCTCTCTAATGCGCAGTTGGATGATAAGGTAGATGACAATGTGGAGGATGCTGATACAGGCTTTGAGGTGTGCTACTTTGTGGCCGCCTCAGCTGAGCCAATGTCATTTGCAGAGGCCCTGCATCGTCCTGATGCAGAGCAATGGGACTTGTAGATTAGTTGAAAGGCCAAAAGACTGTAAGGTCATTGACTCCAGGTGGGTGTTCAAAGTCAAGCGTAATGCTGATGGCTCCATAGAGCACTACAAGAGTATGTAATTCTAGCTGCTATAAGACTCCACCGCAAAGCAGAGCAGGTCGTACACAATCTTCATTCATGAACTCGTGACGGTACTGCTCATATGCAATATAATCAGCGTAAATGGCCTTGAAGGGAGGCCAGAAGTATCTGAGCAAGAATGTATGAAGTTCGCTGAGCAGGTGCCTAGCCTCAGGAGAAACTGCCATAGGCTGCAGTGTCTTGAATGTAATGCCTTTGTGCAGGAGCTTAAGGGCGATGGTTGAGATGTTGGACCCCCAGTCACGATGGAGGCTGATTTGCTTGGCTGGATTATGTAGAGTCACTCCTGGCTGGGGATGTCAAGAACTCGAATGAATGCATTCGACACCGACAAAGAGGTCCCAATAATCGGCTGGAATCTCAGACAACTGCAATGTGGGGAGGGTGATAAGATAACTCACGAGACATGTAACGACATGCTTTTGCACATCTGAAATTGAGTCGATGTCCTTACCTGAATCTCTGACAATGTTGTAGATGTGGTTGAACTTCTGCTTCTTGAGCCAACTTTCAAAAGTGGCAGATCCAGCATTGGATCTGGTGGTCCTACCATTGGATCTGACAGCTCCGTCATTGCTGCTGGTGCTGTCATTCTGCACCTCACTGGAGGTTCCACTATTGGGTCTGGAGGTTCCACCAATGGATCTAGTGCTTGATGCCTTAAGATGGAAGCCAAGGTGAAATCATAAGTGGGTTATGAAGTGTTCAATACCCTCGGTGTAATTGGATGAGGCTGCAACCTCATGACGTCTGAAGTAGGTGCGAATATCCTGCAAGAAGGTGGATAATGATGGAGGTATAGGAGGAGGTGGCGGCACAGGATTAGGAATGGGGTCCAGGAAATTGAACTGGTCTTTTTCCCAGTTGCCGTCAGGGGTGCTGGTGGAATCCAGCTAATCACACAAGTTTCACTCATTTCTGAATGAGTCGTACAGCCTGGTAGAGTTGCTGTAGTTCCCTCAAGTCCCTGATACCTCAGCCTTCATGAGGTAAAAAGCCCTCAAACTTGTCTTGAGGCTGCCATTTGAACATCATGGCCATACTGGACTTTCCAGGAAGACTGTGATTCTTTGCTGCCTGTACCCGACTCTCATATAATTGCCATTGAGCAGGGGATTCTTTTTCCTCACAGTGTCGCGTAAGAAAAGTCTTCTAATCTTCTCCTGACTTTTGGCCACTGAGTCGTTGAGGGGCCAGAAAGCGAGGGTCCACTTGAGGAGTCTCAGGTGTGGTTTCCCATCCAAGGGTAGGCTGTGTTGCATTGGCATCCCACCCAAGGGCGCTCCCACTCTGAGTTCCATCATCCTGCTTATCCCACATATCATCATCCTGGCCCCAGCCATCATTCTGACCCCAGGTGTTATTACTTATGCACTGCACCTGAATTACACGTGCAACAGCTTTTTTGGATGAGTGATAATGATGCAGCTTCATGTTGAATGCAGAGTTGTTCTGCTTGCAGTGAGCCCATACCAGGATTGAGAAGTGTGTCATGATCATCCTAGGGGTCCCAGACTGGCTCGTGATGAATATCATCGGGAAGGGAAAATATGTTGAGGGAGGTGTAGATTTTCTCCTCATGCACAAGATGTTGAGTTTGCTGACTCCTGCCTCATTTTAGGTGGGCGACTTAATCTCAAATCAGAATGCTAACATAATATTATTTGCTGCTGTTTGTCTCGCCATCTCAAATTAAAGTACAGGCCAATATAGTGCCTTAAGGTAATAATATTTAAGATATTATTATCTACTCTAAATTATATCCTACCTTGCAGGGGTTGACTATATAACTATTGAATAGCTCACTAACTAAGTTTTATATATACACTAACACACACTCTTTCAATAGAAGGAGAGACATGAACTAGGAGAACACAATAAATTTAAAACAGACTTCCATAAGTTGAAACATATTTAATGTACATCCAGAACACAGAATAATCTTTGTTTGAGATTACAGGAAGAAGACAACAAACTAACTAAATCCTCTCAGAACTCATCATATTATCTCCTATGAACTTAAGGACTGGCAAAAAGTTTTACCATATATAATTGTATTGTCATTATACACAAGTTTCACACAAGACTCTTAAATAACAAGACACTAAATCCTTAGAGAAGTGATGTGCAATCACTTCAGTAAACTTTCTACTATGTTATGAGATCTAATATTATTAACAAATATCATTGCTTAATCTTGTGCTGCTGTGGCCTGCTTCTAATAGTCTAAGTTCTCTTCAGTCAACTCCACACACTAGTATAGTCCCTATGTTTAGCCATTTTCATACTAATTATTTATCTAGATTAGAGTGATAGTTAAACTCAGCTTATAATCTTGGTGCCAACAACATTTCCTTTTCAATATGAGCCATTGAGGTCATTGATGTATATGTATACCTGTCTTGACTAATACACAATATATCTCATTTCTCATTTCTTAGAAAATCTCAGTTATGATGTCAATCAGCTTTATTAGTGCCATACAACTTTGCAACATTATCACAGCTGTAAAAATGTTTTACGATATGTAACAACATCAAAATATGACACAAAAGAAACTTAATGTCTTTAGATAAGGGGACATTGATTGCACTGGACTAACAGCGACTACTATTTGTATCACATAGTTCTGATCTAATGTCTAACAGACAGCTATTGAAGATGATGTTTGAAAGCTGCACATAATGTAATTAGAATTAGTAGTAAAAGAAATCCTCCAGTCTCCTGTTCCTTGGAGAGGATTGAAATCCAACTGACTGTAAATGCATAGCATTCAAACAGCCAATTGGACATGGACAGACCATCAATAAGGCCATTATTATCGGGTAAAGTAGTCATTCTAAAGACAAGAAACAGTTATTGAATGATAGTTGGCTAAGACGCTGTCCAACTGGAGGTGAACTGTTGCCAAAAATCAATAAAATGGGGACCAAGAGTGGTCTTCGTCGATTGAGTGCATTGCCATTCAATATGACAGTTGGTATAAGCAGCTGTGACAACTATCGACCGCTCTCTGTCGATTTTGCCACTGAATTTGTGCAGGTTGGACATGACATCACTGTTATACAGCCGCAAGGACCTGACTTTCTTCACTGACTCTGCATGGGCCCATCTCATGCATGTTGAGATTAACGTGAATGGATTAGATACATTCCCTCGCATACTCCATCTACGCCCCAACCTCTCTTCCGTGGTGATGATTGGAATACTCGACCCAATTCAAACTCCAGAACCAGTCATGCACGTCAACCTCCAATCCTTACGCATGGCTACATGAAGAGTTCAAGACATTCTTGATGCGGTCAGAATGCACTGAAGACAGCTAAATTGTTACGCACTCAAATAGATCTGTTATGCAGAGCCCTGAGAGGGGCGTTGTCCTCTAATGTTTGTGACATAACCGGAAGGGTCCAGTGTAGCGACTGAGACTGGCGACGACGAGTCGACAGATATCAGAGACGCGCGTGTCACGTGACTTCTAAGACGGATGTCTTCGAAGTTACTGATGTTTCTCAAAGTAAGGACAGTCTTGTCCGAACGATGAGTAGTCGATTGAGGTAGACTTAAGCGCGATGAGCACTTAAGAAAGATACTAGGGACTGAAGCTGAGGGGGCTTCAGAGGGAAGTATGTTCCAGGGAAGATTGAGTAGATTCAAGTTAGGGAATCTAGTACAAGGTGACCGACTACTTATACTAAGTGGAAAGGGTTAAGGGCAAGGTTGCCGTACTGTAGGTAAGGGTAAAGGGGAATCGGAAAGGGGTATAGGTACACTGGCAACAGAGCCGGATTAGTGGTGAGTGGTCGAATGCGGAATGAGACCGAGGAACGTTGAAATGAGTCAATGGTAAGAGATACAATGCGCAGCACACATGAGTCAGAGGAAAGATAAGACGAGATATGGAAGCCACATTGGTGGCATGAGTCAGGACAAGTCAAAGCCCGAAGGCACGTGCGCACGTTGGTGCAATAGGAGGGAGATGAGGGACGGGAATAGTCCCGAGGATCCAGTCAATGGATAGTCGGTAGAGAAGTGCGAGCTGGAGGCATACGAGGACGAGGATGAAGGGGAAAAATGATAAGGGGGCCATGTAGCCGATGTTACTTGTAACATAAATCCACTCAAAACAAGTGGACTTCAGTACAACCAATTTGATCTAAGCCTTCTAGCTCAAAAACACCTTTCATGCCATTAAGAAGTATTGCAATCAGACAGGGGTCTGATGGTACAATGAGACTGGAGGTGGAATTGAAGGACCTTTGGCTGTGACTGTATGGACATCGTATATCAAGGTATTTCCTCTCATTTTTATATTTATTTGAGAACTCACAACCTGTTAGACAAACAATCTCATGCATCCATTCCACAATGAAGGATGGGAGCATTCTGAAAAAATGCAGACCATTATTCCATTGGGTGGTGCTAGAGGACATCATGTTTTCCATCCAGGAGGCGCTGCTCCCTCCATCACCAATCCTGACAGCGACCTCACGGATGCTACCCCACAGGCTGCTGGCCCATCAAGTGCTGCTGCCAGCCCATTAAGTGCTGTTGCCGGCTCATCAAGCACTGCCACCACCACTACTTCCATCACTAGCTCCACTCCTGCGCGTTCCACCGCTATGTCTACCTCTACTACTGCTGGCTCTAATGCCAGCAAGCAACCATATTCAGTTATAATGGGGGCGTTGAGACAACGTCAATCGCCTCCACTCACATGTCGTCCATGCAACCTCCTTCCACCAATTGGTATCATCCCCCCCTCCATCCAAGAAACCACGGACGCCAGTGGTGTCCAGGACAGCTGCATCACCAAGATCAGCAGATCACACCGGCAGCAGCGGTTGTGGGGATGCAGGGCACCATTAATCAGCTCACAGACATCTTCAAATGGTTTGTTAGAGGAGGGCCTGATGATGCACAAGGTAGTGAGGACTTGGTCATGCAAGCCATCAAAATCTTGGAAGGCAAAGACTAAGTATAACTACACATCACTAGCAGCATCCTTGTCTTCATCGCTGTCCATGATATCAAGTCCTTCTAAACCGTGTTCCAGTATAACGTGCTGATACTAAGTCCACATCGCTGCTGCAATGCAATAACACATTGCAGCTCCTTGACGGAATGATACTCATTATCCTCTTCAATAACGGCCGCATCATCTTCTGTGACCATGTGGGTCAGCATCAAGACCATCCTCAAAAAAGCTGTCTTCATCGTCTTTGTCATCAGCGGGTGGGTAGATGATCATCACTAGGATTATTTATATGTATGTAGTTATGCATGGTGCACAATGTGGCTGGAATTTGTGCTTGAATCTCCATAGCGTATGCAGGTGGTAGAAGTATTATGCGATATTGTTTCTTGAGAACGCGAAAGATGCGCCCAACAATGTTTCGTGCTGACACGTGATGTAGGTTGAACAATTGTTCTTTATTTGAGGGCCTGTCAAACTTAGAACTTAGCACAATATTTGAAAATCAATTGAGAACTTACCATGTATGTGCACGACCCCATTCGTCAGGATGATAACGCACACTTCGGTAGGGCACAATAGCCTGCGACATAGAGGATATTATGTGTCGGCAAGAAAGTACTTTCCTTCTCTAGCTCTGTTCATGCCTCAGGACAAAGGTTCTCCAGATAAGATCTGTTTGCTTCAATTATGAAGCAGAAGTGTTCCCATTGGCATTCATAATTGTATAATATTGAGGTGGATAACCTATGGGTCATGATTTGTATATCATACATTAGTATTAGGCAAGCGTAGGTTGAGCATGAATGTTAGATGTCAGTATGATCATATTCCATTACACATAGGAACAACATTGAGAAGACATCTTCCTGATCAACATTTTTGCAAACTTTGTATGTATACGGGTGGGGTTGTTAAACCCATGGATTCTGTGTTGACTGAGGACCAATAGTATTACCAGACACAGATGTTTGATGTTGAATGATTCACTGAGGCAGTCATCATAGATAGACAGTGTGTGACTGAGTGTGTGAACAAGTGATTCCTTGATAGAAGGCATGGTTTGCATAGCTGTAGCACGTTGATTTGTAATATTAATACTGTGGGTCGAGGATACAACTGTAACTTGCTGAGAAAGTGGCAGTGGTTCAATGCCTTTGAGGATGTGTGGTTTGAGGATGGGTGATGAAGAAGGCATGGATGAGATAGAACTCTCAGAGTTAAACAAGCAGGTGAGAAGTACTGCTTCATGCCAATCCAGGTCATCAATGACATTGGTTAAGTTCAGTGACTGCCTGTCTGAAGCCTCAACTTCGACAGCTCCATCCTCGCACATATCATCAAGCCACTCCATCTCTACCTGCACATCAATGTATTCGACTTCAATGAACTGGGCACTAGAATGTTAAGATGGGATTGAAGTAGGCCGCCTCTAGAGGCTACTGAGAGACCAGAAGAGATCAGACTAGAGTCCAGAGTAAGTTGCCAAAGAGGCAGGGTGCACTGGACTCTGGGATATGGGCAATGTATGGTAAACAAATGTAAACAGACAAGCCACAATCAAAAGGTAAGTAATAACTCGACCTAGGGATGTCTTAGGGAGATCAGGAAGTCATGTAAATCATAAGTAAAGTGCCAGGAATAATACCATGAGTATGAAGGCACAATAAGACACATAGAAGACATAGAAATGTGTACTGTAGAGGTGAATAATCATATAACTAACACTACCCCCTGATTGTGCCCCTCTCACAATCAAGAGCTCCCCCCTAATTGGACAAGTCTCATCATATGACAGAACAAGTCCACCTTGACTCGAGGCAATGCCTTGGTCAGAATATTGGCAGGTTGCTCTGCAGTGGGGACAAAGGCGGGGGATATTACCTGTCTGTCCACCTCATCGCGCAGCCAGTAGAAGCACAAGTCCAGCTGCTTCATGTGTCCATGATGCTCTGGGTGCTTGGCCACAGAGATAGCGGACTGGTTGTCTATCCTAGGGACAGACGAAGCACCCACTGGGAAACCCAATTCCAACAGCAGTTTGCGCATCCACTTGATCTCCTTACCTGCCTCAACTGCAGCGATGTACTCTGCCTCAGTAGTAGACAGAGCAATGACTCCTTGAAGCTTGGAGCTCCAGGAGACCGCACCAGTGCCTATCTTGACGATATAACCGCTAGTGGAGCGCCCAGTGTCTTTGAAACCGCCATGGTCAGCATCAGAGAATGTGGAGAAAAACTCAGTGGAGTGGGGGTCAGGCTTGTAGACAAGCACTTGGTCAACAGAGCCTTTGATATAGTGAAGGAGGTGCTTGACAGCCTGCCAGTGGGCGATGCCTGGGTTTGAGTCAAATCTGGCAAGAACACCAACGGAGTAGGCAATGTCAGGTCGAGTGGTGGTGGCTAGATACATCAGAGCGCCAACAGCAGCAAGGTAGTAGTGCTGGCATGCGACCGAACATGTAAACTTGGAATTCCCAAGTTTTGTAGCTAGTGTTGAGTTTCTCTGCAATATTGCGTGGTTTGCGATCAAATGAGCCAGGCAGATATGGACCTGCTTTCTCAACTGCATCTCCGTGCGCACGCCATGTATCATCATCTCGAAGTACTGCGCAATCCCATGTACCTATAAGATAGGCCTCATTCATACTCTGGTTCATCACATGACTTTAGTGTGACATTTCACTGAATTCACCTGTAGCTCGCTGTACATGAAGTGTAATTGAAAATGGTTCCATTATTATGTGCATAGAGTATGTGGCAATACAACCATGTAATTTTTACAAGTTAAATCAAGAAAATGAGGAACGAGTAGGCATTACAGTCATCAAAAAGCTTAAATGTGCGAAATGAGTGACATCAGCGCCACCCGCATACCAAGATGGGTTAGATAGAAATGAAGAAAAAAGAAGTTCGGCAAGCATCTTGAATGGTCAACCAACCTCAACATGCCACGGAAGAGACCCTCGCACATAACAAACCTTCAAGGTGCTGCTGGTCAGAAGCGACGGAGGCTTGATGTGCAGAATAACAAAGATGTATTTAATCTAATTACTCACCATTTCCGAATCATGGTTAAACACACTTGCAGGTGACACCTTTTCATGGGTCATACCCAACAAATCCCCCTCTCTGTCACTCCAAAGTGAGACCTACTATTCCAATCATTGCGCCAGTGGAGGAAGCCCTTCAGAGTCAAAAGGATATTGCAGAAGACTTGGATGCAGGTGAATCAGAAGACGAGGAGCAGCAAGAGGATGAGGAGGTGATAGACTCAGAGGATAACTTGCCTTGGATACCTACCCCATCTACAGCAGGACAATATGTTCCTCCCCCAACCCTTGTTGAAGCAGCCTCGGCACTGGCTGATTTCAAGCTCCTGATTCAACCACCTTGAACATCAGGCATTGGACACAAGGACCCAAAATTGGATCTTTTGCTGCGAAGCCGGCTCGAGAAAATGTGGATGTTCTTGTGGAACTATTATACAAAGCCAAATGGTGCCCGGTGGCAAGCTGCATCATTGTTGACTGCCAATGCATATGAGAAATCATCCTGGTTAGCAAGCCGTCTTCGCGAATGGACAAGAGCTTACATAGTGGACCGAAATGATCTCCCACTCAATATCTATGGAACATGGAACTCATCCATTCTTGAAGATGAGGATTTCAGAGGGGAGCTTCTCCTCCATCTGCAGGGGATTGGAAAGTACGTCAGATCAATGGATATAGTGGACTACATTAAAAAACCAGATGTACTTGCCCGGCTTAAGCTCAAAAGCCAATCTCATTCGCAACTGCACAGCGTTGGATGAAGCATGTCGGATATTGTTGGTCGAAGACACCTGCAGGGCAGTTTGTGGATGGGCATGAGCGGAGCGATGTGGTTGAGTACAGACAGTTGGTATTCCTACCAGTCTGGGCAGAGCTTCTTTCACGGACTCGGATCTACACAATCGATGGCAATGAACATGTTGTTCGGCCAACAACGACTCACCGTGTTGTTATCTGGAATCATGACGAGTCAACATACTATGTAAACAATCGCCGCAAGATTCGATGGGTACATAAATCAGAGACTGCCATACCTTACGCCAAGGGTGAAGGTGCCTCGTTGATGGTCGCTGATATGGTCAGCCCGGACTATGGGTGGCTAAAATCATCTGATGGGAAGCAGCATGCTCGTGTCTTGTTCAAGGCAGGAAAGGCTCGAGAAGGATACTTTATGAACCAAGACATTATCAATCAGGCATTGAATGCCATGGATATCCTAGAGCATCATTTCGCAGGTCGATGTCTCAAAGGTCCGAGCTGAATGTCCAAACTTCCTGTGCAAGAAGGGTGTTGATCGTTGTTGTTGCCGACGAATGCTCTATAACGAGCCCGATTGCATCAATGTTAAGTCACTGCTAGAGATCGCATGTGAAGCGAGGGGTTTTTGCGCAATCTGCTTTCCAAAATTCCACTGTGAACTCAATTACATTGAACAGTGTTGGGGTTATTTGAAGCGAGTCTATCATGAACTTCCGGTGTCGTCAAAAGAGGTTGATCTTGAACGGAATGTTCTTGCTGCCCTTGTGGCTGTTCCACTAGAAGCTATTTGACGGTAAGCCTTTTTCAACTCTTTAGTACTCTGATTTCAAGTTTTGATCTTTTCGAATCAGATTCTCCACATGCTCACTTAGATTTATGGATGCCTACCACAAGGGCCTCGATGGGAATCAGGCCGTGTGGGCGTCAAAGCGATATCATGGTCATCGAGTACTCCCAGAGACGATAATGGCAGAGTTGGCAGTGGAAGTAGCAAAAATGTCTTGATGTATCTTGCAGTGAATGAGCTGAGCAATCTGTAGAGATGTTGGATTGTATACCCTTGATACCTGACACCAGTGAATGGAAATGCTCTATACCGCTACCTATGTGTGATTGACTGAAGTTGCACTCCACCGCTGATTGTGGCGCTGTTCGACGGTCACAGGTGGTCACTGAAGTCACAATGAGTCACAACAGCGCATCTGCCACCAAAATGCCTACTCCTCCTTTGATTGTCTGAAAATTGAAATTGTAAGTAGAGCGTTCTGATACTATAGCACATGCTTGCAAAATCACGGAACAATCTTCGCTACTTGTACGTTGCTGCAGAGTTATGAGGCAAAGATGTGTTTTTGACCTCTTAGGTCACATGATGAACCAGAGTATGAATGAGGCCTATCTTATCATCAGTGGTACCGCAATCCATTGTCCCGCACCAGAGTGAGAGAAGCAGGTCACTGAGACTGCTGGCTAGATGCATAGAATCGGTGGTCATGCAGAAGGGAATGCCGAGACAACGAGATGGGGAGAGGCCTAAAATGAGAGGAGGTTTGGTGAGACCTGTCTCGGTCTTCCGAATGTCCAATTGTTACTGGCTTGGAGAGGATACAAGTTGATACAGGTTATCAGCGTAGTTGGCAGAACCACCGAGAGGGAGAGTCAAGATGTTGACATCATTGTGCGCACTGCCTGGTGCACACCGATCTCATGGCTTCAGAAGTGCAGGGTAATAATGTGTCCCCCGAGTTTTACGTCTCCCACTTACTTCGCAGTAGATGCGGCAGCCATTCTTGCCTCTGTGTCCAACCATCCCGTCCCAGTAAACAAGGCCAGGTCCATCAGCAGTTGTGAAGATGAGATAAAGATCCGGTTGAAAGACGAGTTCGCGAGATGCATCCCACACAGTGAGCCCTTCATTCTGAAGAGCAGCAAGGTGATGGAACCCAACAGCAAGGAAGGAGTCGAGGTTTTTAGGTTTGTTTGGCCCCGGTATAAACCCACCTGGGCATACATCTAGCAATCTGACTGCTTGCTTTCGTAGAGTTGGGCGCCATCCAGTGAGACCATGAGGACTATATTGTTTTCCTTGATATCGCCATCAACAACAGCCCCAAGATAGTCATATCCCATGGCAATATCGTCGATGACAGGGATGGTTAGTTCGTACTTTACAAATTGTGATGCAAAAGTGCAAAGAAATGTGACGCAATGCGAAGGTGTTGGTGTATCGATATGAAAATCACACAATGCAACATATTGCTATGTTATTTCTAGGTGCTAGCTTGTTATTATGCATCTACTCAAAAATACATAAACATTTGGACACTTTTTTTGAGCCACTATATAATAATGAATATGCCTATTAATAATCAAAAATAGGCCATATAAGGCCAGTTGCTTGACTAGTGCATGCAATATTTGTTCCATTTGGAGGTCATATTAGAATATACAGAGATTCACACATTCACTGCTATTTGCATATCCTGGAGGCCCTTCTTATTGGTACATTTGGCCATTATGTTAAGAATGTGCTCAAAGGGTTGGATTCAAAGGGCTTGGCTTCAGCTTGTGCACTGTGCCTGGAAGTACAGAGTCTGAAGTGTGGGAATCCTAGTGGATATTCAGAAACAAGAAAAAGACTAATCCAGATGAAGTCTGAACTAGAAAAAAACAGTGGAAGACTACTAGAGGTAGAGGCAGAGATTTTAAGTCAATAGGAATCAATCCTAAGACTATCAGAGGATAACGAGAGAAGAAACTCAAGTTGAACGAAGGCAGGAATGAGCAGAATCTAAGATGATATTTGAACTGAGGATGTACAGAGACTTTACAGGGTTTATATACTATAGGAAACATAATGAAAGATCAGTCAGCGTAGTGCGAGGCTATGTACAAAGCATATGGAAAGCTTATCAATAGTGTAATGGAACATAATAAAATGAACATGGAAATGAACAGGGTCTAGATATATAAGTACAGTTGGATATAGATATAACCAGAGGACAAGAAACACAGTCTAACTAAAAGGGGATGTACAAAGCAGAAAGACATGAAATATAGAAGTTGGTTAGATCTGGACATCTAGAGATGATTGCGTGATTGATCCAGTAAACACAGAATATGACACATTGATAACCAAGAGTTGGACATAGATTTATGTAGCCCTTCCTTTAAGGGTCCTGAGTTATATAGAAGCATTTGTTCTAGAGGCTCTTCTTATCAATTGTTAGTACATGCACTCCCTTATGCATATAATTCTTGTTTCCCACTCATTGAGTTTGACTAAAGGAGGAGTGCTTGTTAACCCCAGCCCACACTGGCATAGTAAGTAGCAATATGAAAAGGAACAGATAGAAGAACTTGCTGCATTTATAATTGCTAGGATAGTAGTAGGAATGATTCACGAGAAGAGCACAATTAACTACATCTCACTTTGCTTGTAATTTGATATGGTTGCTTGGCATATCTAATAGTGGATATGAAAATGCACTTCCATGATTGCATTATTAATGGCCTCATTGACCATGGATGATTCTACCAAATGTCCATTGTGATAAAGAGATAGAGGAATCACCTGATAATTATACTTGATTTCATTAAGCTCACCTACAAATTGGTTAGGAACAGGCTAATTATGAGTCTCTTCATTCATTTGAAAAGCATTTTTCACACTTTGGCCATATAGAGAATTAGGAATGACATTCTCCTGTTATCAAGATGAGCAAATGTGAACTGCATGTCAATGATCATGTACCCTCATGTTAAAAATCTTGACACAGTGCAACATTGTTCCTATGACATCTTCAATCAACATATTTTTAGAGTGTCCTGACTTTCTAACCTGCTTTTGCCATGTGTCCAACAAAGTGATTGAAGTCTCATAATCCATCCCAAGTTTGTGATCAGCAGGATGGCATAGGTGAAATTGATACTTTGATTTCAGAAGGAGGCTGACATTGCCGTTCATGTGATTTTTAACAGGTCCATACTTTAGATGAAATGGGAACACACATCCCACAATGATGCTGATAAATGAGGTTTGTCAAAAGACAAGAGTTTAAAATACTGACTTGGGGGTGTTTAGTAGGATCATAGTGGACATCACAACTAGTAGGCCAACAAATCAGTACTTGAAATACTGAAAGTGACATTTTTCAGTGTCAAAAGCTTGAAGCATAAAATGAGACTAACTAGAGTCCCAGCACCATAAGTTAATGATATTAGAGGCTGAGTGAGAACAGATATCCAATAACATCATAGAAACTGTAAATTTGAATTTTCTTCTTTCAGGTGCACTACCCAACACCTGGTACAACAGCAAACAATTGTAGCTCAAAAATGGTGATTGGAAATTAGATAAATGAGATACTAAGAAGTCAGAAGACACTGATTGATCAATGAAAGCAGTGGAAACCTTATGAGTCAAGCAGTATTTGAGGCACATTTAGAACACCGACATTTTAGTTTTTTGTAGTATCTCAAGGCTGTGGTGGATGTCATGACAGGGCAGTACAGAAATTGAGGATTCAAAGAACTAAAAATGTCATTTTCAATCATTGAAAATCCTGAATAGATGAGACATTGAAATCCAAGTCATAGGTCAAGCTTAGTCTCCCCTAGACAGCATGTTCAGAACACTGAATTTTAGTCTTTTGTTGTATCTTGGGCTACAGTAAATGTTACAACTAGGTAGCACAAAAAAGTAGTATTCAAAGGGCTGAAACTCTTGTTTTCTAGTGTCAAAAATACTGAATGGACAAGAACAATACAGGAGTCTAGAGCATTGAATCATAGAGAGTACAGGTCACAGTTCAAGCATGAAGGCCAGAGGTCAAAAATTGAAGTTGAGCACTTACATCCAATCACTAACAATGTCAAAGTAGACCCACTCTAGTCTGATCTCTTCTAATCTCTCAGTAGCCTCTAGAAGTGGCCCACTTCACTTTCATCTCAACAGATGGATGGATAAATACATGTTGTGAGAGTGACTTACCTGTATTGAATTATATATAGTATCCTTCTTATGGAGGTGCATTTCATCCTATAACATAAAGTTGCATTTGACAGACCTCCTTGGACATGGAATCAGGACATCAAGGTCCTCATGAATCTTCAACATCCAACTTAAACATGTCAGAAATATATGTATCATCTGCTGAAACTCCTTTTCAAGCAGCATCGGGGATGAAGATGACAAAGCCTTCCTGGTATTGTTCCAAGACACTAGCAACAAATCCACCACAACAAATCAGTAATTTTTGCAAAGATTCATGTGATGATATTGATAGCAATATATCTGAGGATGACTACCATCCTCATAGTATAATTCAAAGGTAGATCCTACATGACTGCAATATCAACTCAAGCTGAAGTTGAAGAAATACAATAATAAAATGATACAGACATTGAAACATGATCTAGACCTTGGAGTTCGTTGTCTTAATTCTCAAAGTCAAGGGATTTGATTTTCCAGGTCAGTCTTTTTTTACTTTGCATGTGTCTGATCTGACACTTTGCTTCAGAGTCACTTGCCCTCATGTGGTGCACATTGACTTTCCTGGCACAATATACAGAGGTGTGTGCTTTGTAGTCCTATATACTTATCTAACGCTGCGCTTCTTAGCTGTGTCACTTTTATTATTCGTCTGCGAAGTATTCACAGGTGTGTCTGCAAGTCTTTTTCACGCCCCTCATATTCATCGTTCCCTCTAGCTTCACTCTGAACCTCAGTGTCATTGCCTCAGGAGCTTTCATACAGATTCTTCAAAGGTTTGTCTCTCTTTTTCCCATTTGACTTAGCTGATCCCATTGATTACAGCGTCTCCGGTTCATGTTTGCTCTGAAGTTTATTCATGGAGATTTGCCAAATGTGTGTTGCTGACCATTTCAACTCACTTATTCAATCCTAAGCTAATAGTCTTCTAGATCCTTAACTCATCTTCCGGCCTGCATGGACAACGAGCCGCTGCCTTCATGCCCAATGGTGGTTTCCTGCTGCAAGGCATTGACTTTGTATTGTTGAGCCAATCAAGATCTACGTGAGATCTCAGTTTGTGACCAATCTAGATCTACATGAGATCTGGAGTGGCCGGTACTTTGACTGCTTCCAGGAAATACTGAAAGGCAAAGGGTGGTTTGTATCATACCAGCAGCCACAGTCATTCCAATTTTAACGATCTCCCAGAGCTTTATCTTCACGATGTGTACTGAGCTGTTATGCCTCAGCTCACAGATTTAACAATGTAATCTATAGGCCCGTACTTCCTGAGCATATGACAGGCAGTTAGCATAATTAGCCTTTTAATCGAAGCTCATAGTTAGGGCATGGGTCCACCTTCTTTTAAAACACTTCCATCTGTACATTAGTCAGTATTAGCCCCTTACTTCATCTTCACAAAGCACGTGCTCAGGGCCGCCGGCCTTGCCTAATTCCTCCTGCTCTATCCAAGCTTCATACCCGCCAACTCATAATCTCCAAGCTCCCCATCCACCTCCCACCAATCATCCGGCAGATCTTTTAGAGCATGACTTACTTCTTGGAGAAGGATATCCCGTCACTCGAGCAGGCAAAGAACAGCAAATTGGTCAATAGTGCGAAATGCATGTGTGCTCAATCTGTTTGTTCTGAGGAATAGATGCACATCATTTTCTGTTCCATTGCCCATCCGGGTTAGCTAGCACACCAAACTATAAAACATACAAAGCAGGCTTGCATTTCACTACCAATGGCTTCTGCTACGCGTGTTTCATGCCCAATTTCATTCACAAGAATCATCATAAGCCCAAACCGAAAAGTCAGTTTTCTTGTCTGTACAATGTTGAGGCCTTTGGCATTCCTCATTTATGAACACAAGGACATATTTAAAGCAGTTTGTCAGGTCATGGGTGCCAAGAAATTCTTGAACAGGGAAGAGTATACACAGTGGCTCGCACAGTAGGAACCTCACCCTGAGGCCATTATAAACCTTCAAGAAATCATCATTGTCTATATGAACCTCAAGCTTAACTCCCAGCTGCCTAGTATGTCCTCTATGCTACTTTGCAGTGCTTGACTAACCCAGCTCTTCAGAAGTCTAACTCTCAAGATGTAGCTTGCTCCTTATTGTGTACTTTAGTTAAAAGTGTAGTGTTGTATTGCAATACTTTATATACACTTGTGCTGTACTACATAGTAGCATTGACCAATACTCTGGTTTGTAGCTCATTCCAAACCTAGAGGGTAATTGTTATTTTAAATGAGACATCCAACTACCATGTATATCTGAGCGATGTGTCAGCTCTTACATATATGTAGTAAACTAATGGTTGTTTAGTTAACAATGCAAGCTCTTGACCTTGTTCATTATGTCCATGGTCGGTATACCCAATCTTTACTCAGTTGCTGGTGAACTCCTCAACCCACTTCATAAAACATTGCCCAATGGCTCTTTGTCATATTCCCTCAACAGTCCCGTCGTCCTTGAATTGATCAATGATCCTCTGGTCAAGCCTAGGTCGTTGTGATCCACCGGCGACTACAATGAGTGGTACACTAGAGAACCCGATCAGGAATTCTTTCCAGTCACTGATTGGAAGGCCTGGGTCTTCCAAGACTCCGTATTACCTTCTGAGTTGTTCACACCAACTCACACAGGCAAGGGTCACATTACCTCTGCCTTCCTCAAAAATGTTGAAACCACTGTGGAAGACACCCTCTCATGGCTCAATGTCGTATTTGCTGCATATGGCAATCCCTCCGTCGACATTAATCTCTTGCGTGTAGATTCCTTGAGGAAGTTACAAAGGACTAACAATGATATATCTACTGAGGTTTGGAAAATCTGTCAGTCAGTGTTGAATGCCTGGGGTTACATCATTCATTCACTGCTTAATGTAGCCCAGGATTGGAAGGAGCACATATCATGTACTACAGAATTTATACAGAGCATCACTTCCTGCAGTTTATTAGACTTGCTCCATTGAGGTCTCATCATCCAGGTGCAAAATCCTTCCCCCTTCCTGTATATCATCTTGTACCTACAGCACCAAGTTCCAGTCCATTACTATTGGACAGCTGGTTGTGTATATTGGTTAGATCCTGCAGTCTTGCTATCAGTTGATATCTACACTGCTCATTCACCATATCCTGCAAAAACACTTACATCATCTCATGGTATGTTATCCTTGTGTCTAATCTTGCCCTCCTAACATCAAGTTAGTAGTGCAAGGACCTCCCACTCAAAGTAACTTTTGGAGAGCGGGTGAATTTCCCATTTCCAATGGTGGAATCTATAAGCAGCGTGTTTTCGTCACCCACAACTCTAATGCAACACAGATGGAGATTACTGACCAAGTGGATTTGATTCAAGAGCTTCAGGAACATTGGTCATGTACACTCTTCCCGGAACCAACAGGCCACATCCTGTTTATATTCGACCAGTCTGAACAGAAGAAGAGCATTCTACCTGCAGTTAGTCTTCCGTGTGAACCTGACGTGGCTGTTAGCAATGGTTAGGGTCAGCAATACCAGTCACGTTGTAATGTGCTTACCATTTTCAACAGTCACCTCACCTCCTAGCACACCGCATGCTCTCTCCATTCCAACCCTTGTTTGTCTTTTCAATCCCTCACAGGCCCTCAATAACCCCAAGACTTGATGGTTATTGCAATAACCCAACAAGCCATACATCTATTTTGACTCAGACTACCGCGTACCAAAAATACCCCTCCCAGATGCTTTAACCTTCGTAACCCAAGGGACATTAGTGGTTTTGAAAAGAACCCAAACAAGACTTCTGTTATGGCGCGCTCAGCACCTCCAAGTACCTGTCTGGTTCTTAGCTTACTGGTGTTACGCTCGGCGTTGTTTAGACATCTTAACGTTTCAAGGATCAAAGTCAAAGTCAATGTTCTGATGAAGATGAAGCTAGATTGCAGGCCCTGGTCTGCGTAGGTCAAGTTAAAGATACAAAGCGTAAAAGGTGATGTATATATAAGAGTATTAAAGCGAAGCTTGAATATGAATAGCCAATAGGAAAAAGAGAAAGGAAATCGTACGATAGAATGTAATAAAATACTATGGAATGAAACGAGTAAGCATATGTGACAATGTGAAAGGTGGAAAAGATAGAACTGTAACAACTGGTGTCTTTCGCTCAGGATGGATTGGAGAGTTTTCACCTCACCATCCACAAGAACTCTCCAACCATCTGTCTTAATCCCTGCCAATCTCCAGGCAACTAACTGCCCTCTGATGGTGGGTACTTCATTTTTTGTTGATTACACATGCAACATTCATACTCTCCTTCAACTCCCCACACATGTCGTTTCCTCACAATGGGTGGTATCTTGTGCTGCATTGCACTGCATTATGGACTGTCTCAACTCTTTGAGTCTGCAATTTTGGGGCCATTGAACGATGCTTTAAATCTTATCCATTGTGAAGCACATGACGCACTGGTGGATGGCTGTGTTAGTGATGAAGATATATCTCTTCTATTGGGTGTAACTGACTGTGGTGGCATCTGGCCCACTCTTGATCTGTGGCAGACAAACGAGAATTGGTCCGGTGAATGTAGCAAAAAGTCGGAGAGGTGGTTTACTGCTCACGTGCGAGAGATTGCCAGGGGTTCTCCATCGGCCATCCTTACATGACAGCAGTGGAAAGTGGCTGTGCATAGGCATACCGTCACAGCATTCAACAATATTTGCACGCTTGGTACTGAAGCTCATGCAGCTTGGGTATGCTCCCAATCAGCAGAGTTCTTCCCTCCCTCTCTAACCCTTACATTAGAGAGCTTTTGACTGGTGTACATGACCAAAATTCTAGATAACTCAAACAAACAAAGCATAGTAGGATACTTTACAGTTAGGTATCAAGACCGATAGTCCCCCGCCCTCTCAATAGATGTACAATCTGAAGATGATAGGTCCTCCTCACCACAGACTTTGTTCAGCATCCAGGATGTCCAAGGTGATGAGAACTCCAGACCTCTTCATGCCCAGCCAGGCAGTCATCGTGCTGTTGGAGGTCATAAAGAAAATCTATTTTCTCTTGTAAAGTTCAAGCAAGCAGATACTCACAAACATGTTCTTGTTTTAGATGAAGAGTTTACATTTGATTATGAAGAACACAGGAAAAAAATGAGAGCTTCTCGAATTCAAGTTGATACCACACATGTACTGATCAGTCCTCTTTCTAACACTTGTTTCAGGTTCCTCTCTCTCTGGGGTGGACAATGACCATTTACAGGAGCCAAGGTTCTGGATTTCAGAAGGTTTCTGTAGATTGTTCCCACATGTTCTCCCCTGGTATATGTTGTCATTGACTCTTTGAGCGTCCTGAGTTAATATCTTTGATATGGCAACTATATGTCGCTTTTCTCATGCCCAGTCCCTGCAAGGATTACAAGTCTTAGGGTTTGAGCTGAAGAAGGTTAGCTTATTCATCGAGATCGCTTCCTCGCTAACAGGTACAAAGGTCACAGCAAACACTACTGCTTTAAAATTTGTGAAGGACACCTTTGGGTCCTTATAGGAGGTTCTCTCATGTCAACTCAATGTTCGAACATGTTTAATTTTGATATAATAGATAGCAAGCCTTGTACCTGTTTCCTTGTTATTCTTTTGTTACTATGCTCCAGAGGATCTTTTCACGTATTTCATACGCTTTTAGACAATCACATCAATATCTTGTCGACCGTGAGAATCAGCTTAGCGTGTGCACTCAGTGTCACAATGTTTGATTCAGCCCTCAAATCAATGCATCATAGTCAAACATCAATGTGTCAATGTTTGATCCAACCCCTGAACCAACTTTTCTATAATGGCGCGTTACTTGGCAGTCGACACTGTCTTAAAGTTCTTGTGAGGCTCTTTTATACTTATTCTTGCAGCAGTCAGTTAGTTTGTCATCTTAATGTGGCAGCCATTATTATAACAACATATCACAAGCGTACAGGGCATTCATTGTTGATGGTTTCCCCGTTGACGTAAGAGGAAGATCAAAGTTAAACATTAGTTGAGCAAATTGGCAGTTAGAAAGTCCAATCTCCTATGCCGTTATACAGCACACTGGCCATTAGAATGATAACCTCACCAGGCCAGTACCTTCAAAGCAATCAGTATACTTTCAATGACTGCATGAAGAGGCGCTCACGAAAGTTTGAGTTTGAGATCTGGAACATAATACTCTCCACCCTCGAAGCAGCCCATTGAGAATATCACAGCAGGGGCTGCATCCAATCCATCCTGATGTGGAAGTACTGCTAGCTTCCATACTATTACCCTACCTCGGAAGGGGCTGGGGTTGACTACCATCTATTTGCCTGCCTTGAAAGCCTTCTGGTATTTCTTGTAAAATTCTGGAAAGCTCATGCAAAACATGGCAGACAACTGCAGCACCAATGCCTCAGTTGCCTTGTAGTACACATAAATGTGGGGGGTGCCATGCAGTCCAGATACCATGTTTTTTGATGGATGAATCCCGTGCTAAAGCGATAAGTGTCAGAGAAATGCATTGCAAACTGGAGAAAATGCTTACTGTCCCTGCAGCATGACCTTGCTCTGCCCACTCATGTACGAGGTTTAGCACACCAGTGCTCTCTGACGCAAATGAATTGTCTTCGTAAACATACTCTACCTTCTGCCATACAAAACTTCATTGACCATTGGTCTCACACAAGGTTTCACCAGGGGGAATACTGTCTTTGGCATACTTCATTAAGATGTCACCCCCGTCGTGGTGACCATCACAAATAGCATGTTGGATGCCAAGGTGAAGGATGAGGAGCTGAGTAGATACAATCACCTTTTCAAGTGTTTGCCTCTATATCAATAGTTAGTAGATGGTATGTACTCCAATTACAAAAAAATCTCACTTTGATTCCATCAAAATACAATTTTTCCCTCTCTCTGGGCATTGTCCAGACATGCTGAAGATCATCCCATTGTCGATGGGGTCTGCAGTCCTGGAATGTAGTACATATATCCCTTTGATGATCTACAGCTCTAGCGAGCTGTCAGTTCATCCTTTGGGCAAAGTGAATAACCTCACCTCGACATTGCCCTGTGCTCGTCTTGTGAAGTATGCAACCAGTGTGTTGCCCAGCTCATCTTAAAAAATCCCCGATGCTCCATCACTCTCCCATGCTTTCATTTTGTCCATGACCTCCTGCGCCCATATTCTATCCTTGATCGTGTTTTTGGGGCGAGCCTGGAATTCTTTAAGGAAGACCCTGTTATAAGTAGCATAAGTTTTTTTTTTGGTCGAGTATTTACAATGCAGTGACTACGAGGGAATTCCTTGCTGAGCACCTCCAAAAGCAAGGGTTCCCGGTCATAGTGTCCCCATGGATCCCCGCTCACTTATACATTACTTCCAACAGTTCTCTAACTATGATGGCTGCCATTCCCAACTCCCTTAAAGTCTCCATGAAGAAATGGGACCGAGTACACAATGATGAAGAGACCATGGTTAACTCCCTGCGCTTAAAATATCCTTACCCCACCTGAATTAAAATCAAACGAGGAAAAGACATGGGTGCTATAGTGTATATCTTCAATTACCCAGAGACTTTCCCTATGAGGTGCCTGCCTACCGGGATCTCGATGTCCCCCATCATTTGCAATGGAAAAGAAGTCAGGTTCAAACACAAAGGCAAAGAAAACCATGGCGGCCTTCTGAAGAAAAACTTCCACCACTACTGCACCGAGTTGATGCCCGTTCCCCATCCTGATGCCATCTGACTTCATATCCAGTCCAGTTGGGACATGCCATTCTGCAAACAGTCCGAAATCAAGTTCTCTAAGCAGTTATTGCACTCTGGCAACGCAGTTCACCTTACCACGCCAGACTTACTCAGACAGATCTGTATGGTCCTAACAACAGATCATGCATTTGGCGGTTCAGTCAAGTTAGCACTTGACTTGGACAGTCTGTATAAGGAGGTGGAGGCTACAATCGAGGACATAGAGCCCATGTCTATGTAGGCGAAGAAGTTTGTGTTGTAGCAGGAGATTACTTGGGACTCCAAGGTCATGTCGTCCAAAGAAACAATGATATTTTTTGCATTTGTTGGTCTGGGATGCAGGAAGAGGTATGTTTCAAAGTCTTTTTTATACAATCCTTTCTAACTCATTTCTTAGGTCGAGGTCTCCAAGTATTATTTAGAGCATTGTCCAATCAATCGCACTGTTCAAGCCCACATGTCGACTCAAACATATGTCAACCCCCCCGCAGGAATCAAAGTCCATCAAAATCAGCAACATTGTCCAAGTCTTAGTTAGAGATTGGATTGGAAAAAGTGGGATTGTCCAATGGGCATCCAATGGTATCATTTGGTTCTAGGATGAGGGGGAACTGTCGAGGAATGATGCTAGCAGTGACATAGCCCCACCTTTCATCCAAGTCAAAGCCGTGATGGTCAAACGCACCCGCCTTCCAGCTACCCTCAAATTCACCAAGGAGCGTGGCTACAATGTTAGCATCGCTCATGGACTGGAATTTTGCACAGAGGGGGAGGTACGCAGCATGGACTTCCTTGGCACTCAATTGACCTTCAAGACTGATGACGAGCAACTTGTAAGTATGACCTTAATCACATGAAATAATGAGTTTAACTTTTTGTAGGTCACCGTTCCAATTTGATTTGTCATGAAGACACATAACATTGACCTTGACACATTCAACAAATACATCAAGAAGGAGGTATTCATCATTGGAGGCCCAAAGAAGGGCTTCCAAGCAATGCTGTATGGCCTATCTATGGACACCTGCATCATTGCCATCCATGGTCAACCACACATAACCATGTGATGCTGTGATGTTGCCACATAGTGAGTTATCTCATGTGTATCATTTTTTCGTTTCACTAGGTTAATATTTGTCTAGCTATGGTTGCCGATTAAATGGTGCAATGCTCGAATGGGGCAACTTCAATTCATTCTGCGAGATGTGCAGAAAATCATACATGACAGCACCACCCCAAAGTGTTACCCCTCCACTTGAGAGAATCGCACCCTCTGCCCTTGCCTCTGGTTCAGCCATTACCTGGGAGACCTGGTCCCCAGAGGTCCTCACTGTGATGTCTTTGCAAAATGATAATGCCGGACCTTCAACAGAAGATCCCTGGACCGTCAACTCCAGTGACACTGTTGTTGAACCAACCCCACCAAAACCACGCAGTTAGTAATCTGATATTCATCATAATGTGGCGCTCACTCTTATTACAGACCCAATTTGCTGGCTGAAGGAACATGCCTCACAGTTCCACGACTACCACACCCTCTTTAACATCTCAGTGGGTTTCCAAGACAGCAAGTTACTCAAGCGGTTAGCGTATAGTCACTGACCCAATCCATTCTGCGGGCCCAACGGTCCTGCCTCTCCAGGCCACATCTCAGTGTGGGCCACTGCCAAAACTGCAGGAGGCGCTAGGGTGGACTACCAAATCCCTGTTGGATGTCTCACTCCGGCTCAGCCCTGAAAGAAAAATCAAGAATGTTTTTTTATGGACGGTCAGAACTGAGGGGGAATAAGGACCATTGCAAAGTGCAACATCAAGAACCACACTGTCAAGCTGAAGCTTTTGCCAAGCTTGCAGCTTACTGTGACCATAGGTTTTGATAATGTATGTTTAGTAGAGCCTTTTAAGCACATCTAGACCAAGTATAGCACATTTAGGGATTTTAGATTTAGGATATGGACATTATGTATAATTAGCATTACAGATACCCTTTAATGTACAATCGTTGTTCAGTTAACATTAAATCTGATTCAATAAAGCAAATTATCTCAGACATTTATCTAATTACACTTGTCTCTAAAGTGCTTTGCATTGAAAAGTTCACTCCTTGATTTGGATGCAACATGTTTACATCTATTTGTACCCACCAAAAACCTCTGAATATTCTCAAAATATGTGCTTGCCATGTGACCTGTCACACTCTAGTATGTCTCCACACCTCACAGAACAACTATGGGAGAGGATTGTTGTCTGGTGTTTTCAGCAAGGGAAGACAGTTGCTGAAATAGCTCAACTTGCTGGGTGCAGTTGGTGAAATATTTACAAAATATTGACACTTCACCGAGATTTCGGATATACAAGAAATCCTTTTGCTCGTCGTCATGGCAAGCCTCATATTCTCAATTAACAGGACCTCTCATTTATCACATCCATCCTTGATGCCAGCCCATCCCTGTTCCTCAATGAAATTCAAGAGAAGCTGCTTGAAGCATGGAATGTTGAAGTCTCAATTGCCACACTCTTGTGCAGCCTTCGTCAACTTGCAGTCACACACAAACAGACATCAAAGGCAGCAGCTGAACGAAACACGTTACATGCAACATGGCTGGCAGAATTTGGGCACTTGCCAAAGGAGTATTTTGTGTGGATTGATGAATCTGGAGTTGACAATCGGACAAATCAGAGATAAGATGGCTGGGCACCATCTGGAAGGGCATGTGTGCGACGGATGTCATTTGTACGTGGCCAGAGGTTTTCCATCCTCCCAGCACTTTCTGTGGATGGTGTCATAGCTTTAGATATCTTCGAGGGTGCTGTAAATAAAGAAAAATTCATAGAATTTCTTCATGAGCAAGTTGTCAGTCCAATTTTTATTATGAGTCTTCCTCTCTCACTCGAAATCTTCACAGGCTCCGAAACTTACACCATTCCCAGGTCCTTGTAGCACAGTTGTGATTGACAATTGTGTTATTCATCACGACAAAGATGTTCATCAAATAATTGAGGGACTCTGTAGTACGTGTCCTGTACAACAATATTGGACCATAGCCATACAAATTAACTGTTGTTGGCAGGAGCCAAACTTATCTACCTTCCCCCATACTTCCCCGATCTCAATCCAATCGAGCAGACATTTCATTCGATAAAATCATGGCTTCATTGCCATGAGGCTCAGGCCACTTCTGTAGATGCTCGACCTTGGCTTATTCACCAGGCAGCTATGTCTGTTTCATCCAAGGATGCAGCTGCCTGGATATGAAATTGTGGTTATGAGTAACATGACATTAATAGATCTTTTCAGTATCATATAAGAAAGCTACTATGATGACAGTAAAATTGCGAAGAGTATTAAAGAGTGTAGATAAATGAATGTGATTGAATTCAAAGGATTTGCCTACTGCAGACAACATTTCTTGACCTCAAAACAGTCATTCCACTCTCTTGAGAACATCTGAAATTTCAGTGCTCGACCCTCAACAACACCGAGTACATCAGAGAGATGAGTTGTCGGTACTTCACTGACAATATCAGGAGTCAAATCAAGGTCAAAAAGAATATCTCATGCGTGGAGCAGATCAATCCCTTTAGTCTTGAGGAAGTCACCAAGACATGCTTGTATTTCCATGCCGGCAGCAGGAATTGGTGACAGTGGAGGAGAAGCTTCTCGATGACAAACTGGGGTGGAAGGCAGGTGAAGAGGCACAGCTTCAGGAGCTCTTTGTGGCCCAGGTGTGAGTCAGTCCGTAATGAGTGGGATCATGGTAGCAAGAAGCATTGTAGTGGCATCTGAGCTAGTTGAGCTGGGTGAAGATCATGGACCTGTGCGGCCACGTGGCTTAACAGCATAAAGCCGACCATCACAAAGAACATCAAAGTCAACCGTGTTGGGTGGCTCGTGCTTGGTGGCATCAGCAGCAGCCTAAACATAACATCAGTAATAGGAAACTTATAAAGAGAAAAAATTACAATGGCAGCAGCCCATAGCTTTAATTTACGGCTGTTGAGACCCAAATGCTCACCAGTCAAGGCGATGTAACAGTAGCCAGGTTCACCATGCTCGCCGAGATGTTTCTCACATGTCCACTTCTGCTTTAGCTGCATAAGATAGTGCCATGGATCTGAGACTCCTCTGAAAACGAGTCGATGCGAGGCACCTAGAACATATTAGAATGAGTTACTTCAATAACCATATCCTAGGCTATCTTGGTTCCATATTGAAGTTCCTCTTCTTGACGAGTAACTGTATCATCAAGAGGAAAGGCTTATACAGAAAAATCAGAGTTACTCCAGCTCGCTGACTATGACATACCCGTTTTTGGATTCTGAAGCTGTCCATGGTGTCAATGTCAAACTCTACATTTACGACACAGGTGTCCTTCTTTTTCTTCAAAAGGCAGCACGGGCAACATTGAAATCACAGTTGTTCTCAATAGTCAAAGCACCAGTCTTGCCAACACTGTGAAATGTTCAATTCACAACACAACTAATACAGTATAGTTTACCTTGATCCTGTCAACCAGAATCAAAATGCCGGGC
Organism: Suillus tomentosus; assembly: GCA_016647685.1. Lineage (NCBI taxonomy): Eukaryota > Fungi > Basidiomycota > Agaricomycetes > Boletales > Suillaceae > Suillus > Suillus tomentosus. The sequence continues at coordinate 47,968 of JABBWJ010000041.1, forward strand.
CAAAATGAACACCAGGACTATATTGATCATCAAGATCATGGACACGAAGGAACACTGCAATAAACTCGACACGAGACATGGTCTCAAGGGGGACATGATCAGACTTGATGATCTTTGTCTTCTTTGAGGACAACTTTTCACAACCATTGCTCAACAAGCTCCTTTTGACAACAGAAACAAGCATTGTGACTGATACGAGGTGACTGGGAGTATCTAATGAAGCGAAAATATGATCAGTGAAGCACGTAATACAAAGAAAGATACTCTACCTTGAGATGAGCTGGTCTGCTCACCTGATACAGGGACCTGAGAGCAAGGTGGAGGTGCATAGTGGCTGTTTTCAACAGCAAATTCACTGTAGTCAGCTTAAAGATAAGCATTACAGACCTCCTCAATTTCTGCATGTGAATGATAGAAACGAGGAGGGTTAATGCCTCCATCTTTAAGATAATCAGCAACAAAACTAGTATTACAATATGACTTACCAATCCATGCAGAACTCCTAAGCCAGCCATCTGATGGGCGAAACTCATGAGACAAAGGGACATTTTCCTTGTCGGACAGGAAAGCTCCATGGAGACGAGGAGAAGTTGGTGACACCTCAGCCCGTGATCCAGCCATCTTAGCACACTGCATTGTCCAAGAGAATAGAAAGAGCTGATAAACGAGTGTGAGGATTGAAGGTGATTTGTTCATGAGGATTGTACTGACCTTATATACAGACGACAAAACAATAAGATCTATTCAAGCCTATACCATTGAGAGATATTGGTGAGATTGGCCTTGTCAGCTAATCGAACATAAATCATACCATACTTTGTAGAGACAAAGTTATTGTCTGTCAGAAGGCTTAATGAATGACATGACTTGCCTGATTATAGCGAAAACCCTGTAGGGACAGCAGGGGATTCATGCAACGAGTTTTTGCAATATTGACCCTACCAATGAGGCCGGAGCTACACTCCAATTGGGAGGCTCGTGCTCGACATTTGACTGCATTGGGATGTCACAAGACCTAAGAATGAAGACTGTCAGCTCAAAGGAGGACAAATAAAACACATACAATTGTTGCCCAACAAGGCTTGGTGTCCAATCGGCAGTGTGACAATCAGACAGTAGATATTGTGGTTAGGGTTAGAGCACAAATGGTTGAACATTGAGGAATAGTTCAAATTTCACATCCACCAAATACATACAAACACGTTGCGTCCAAATCAAGGAGTGAACTTTTTAATGCAAAGTACTGTAACAGATCGGAGATCCCTATAAATTGGGCAGCTTCTGTGGATTACATAATATCATCTTTCTTCATCTCCACCATCACGTCACAGTGCCCAGGTGAGCTTCTCATTCCTGATAGCTGTAAATTCTGTTTTGATGCGGCTTCTTATTTGCTTTAGGTGAAATGCTTTGCACAGTGGTAGGCACCACGGGAGCCTGGTATGTTCATATGACTCTATGATTAGCCCCTACTGATTGTCTGACCCTCAGGGCTACATCAGATATCGCATGCTACTAATACTACTAGCATTCAGGGCGCGCTAATCTAGTGGATAAATTCTTACTAATTCATGACATTTTACAAATCTGAAAAGAAGCATTACCACAAAAGCTTCGTTTTATGGACCAAACTGAAAGTTATACTATGGTTCACAACAACAAAGATGAGCACCATCTGGTAGCATCCTTCAAAGCCTCACTCCTGATACAGTCCAGACAGTGTGCTTCACCACCAGGTACATATCCTGTATACCAGGATCAGTGACGTCCTGAACCAATGGACGCACTTCATTGACCTTATAAGAACTAGACCCATTGTCTGCATTTGTTTTCAAGTAAAAACCTGTCAAGTTTGTAGTGAGTTTATTAATCTCCCTGTCACAATTGGTGTCTCACAAGAACCACCTTGGATCACAGATGAGTTCTTCTACAGATACCAGCTGGGTTAAATACTGGGTGAAGTAGCATGTTCCAGGTCCTGCACCCCATGTCTCTTGCATATGAAATCACACTCGCATTATGTGAGTTAGTTTACAGCAACCCTTACGGTCATCAGCACTTGCTTCCGCTCTTGGCAGTTAATTGTGTAGTGTGTGATATCGCACTTATGGTCCTGTGGAGGGAATTGCCTTCTGTACTACCGCTCCTTCATATTATGCCAGAGGACATCATTGAAAGGCATTTAACAGTAGACAGTGTCTGGTGTTATGTGAGTCGTTTTATCATTCATGATATGGGCAACCCTCATGCTGCCTTAGATATTGCATGGTCCTCCTTCACCCTCACAACTAGACCGATTTCATGTCTACGCTTCTCGCATCCACACCATCATCTCACAAGAGCGTGCTCTGACCTATGATACAATCAAAGCTTTCACAGCCATACTTAGTTGCCACACCTTCGTGACTAATGCTCCATTCCTTCCACACTTAACCTGCCTGCGACTCTTCCATGGGAGCAATTCCATCCTCAGCTTTGTACCGTCTATGATTCACAGGGGTCTAGAAACCCTTGCGATCCCACAGGTGGTAGTGGAGCTAGAGCCTATTTTAACCCATATCCTGGAAGTGCTGCCTCCCTTCCGCAACCTTGTCTGCATTGAGATCACTAATCTCCCATGTGTTCGTGATTTTGCTTGTCGCATTCACCTTCTCCCCACCCTTTGCACTCTAACAGTAACTCTTCTTGACTCCGAGGGCATGCAAGCAATCTTTTCACACTCCTTCCTACGTAACCTAACAGTTATTGTAGATAGACAGCTGTACCTGCCGCAGCATACACCAACTTTTTATCATCTCTTACACTCTTTCAGCATCACGTTCCGGAACTCCTGGCTTGGCAGTATCGGTGCGGACACTTTGGACGCTGCCCTCACCCTGTTACAAAGGTTTAGGCCCCCTTGTGAGCAGTTGAGCATAATGCTCGGTCTTCACCTTGATGGCCCTGCCTTAGGTAACTTCATCAACTCCCTCTTGCCCAAGCCAAGTAATGTTGCTCTCACTGAGTTCTCAATTTTTGACCTCTCACATTTCACTGTGGATATAGAGGGTATCACCAATCACCATAGTGCCCTGCTCAAGCTAAAATTCTTTCAGCCACTTGTCTAAGTTTTGTTGATGCACATCGACCTCGGTTGTTTTAATATGTGCCTTCTTGATGACGACAATCTCTTTGATCTTTCTGTTAGCCTGCCTCAAATAGAAAGTCCATTCCTAGGCTGCTCACACTATTTCCCAACCCCTCCAAGAGCATCGCTAGTCGGCATCTTGCATCTTATACTCCATTGCAATACTTTGAAAGAGCTAGGTCTTGTTTTTAGTTGTAGTCTCAAACAATGGACCTCGACCTCCCCCCCCGCAACAAGTTGATCAATGTGTTAACTGTGGAAGTCAGCCCTCCATACAATGATGTTGCCGTTGCAGCTTTCCTTGGTCATTCCCTGCCTTCGGTCAATACCATACACGTAGAGGATTACAATTCATCACTCAGACCAGCTAACTACATTCTTTATGATCATCTGAAATGAGATGAACATTGGCAGAACATATTAGACAGGAGGTCATTGCTTACATATGACTTTGACCTATAGTGTAAGTGGAAATGCTCACCCAGTCAAATTCAAGTATGTTACCTACCTTACACGATATGTACTGCTTGTTTCTTAGCACCATCACGAAGTTCAACTCATTCATTATTGGTTGAGAAACCCAAATATATTCTGATGCTAGAACAAACGAGTCAATGTTTTAATGACCCTTCAAGTATTCCCCTCAAAATGTTCTGGAATCAAGTTTACAGTAATTACTAACCCAATAGGGTGTATGATTCCATTGAATCTCTGTCTAGACAAGTCTATCTTATGTTATGTAAGACCAGGTGATGCTGCATCTAAAGTTTATCAAAATTAGGCTGCTATCATGTAAGAAATTTGCCAAGTGGTTAATGTCATGACTTACATTCAGCCTAGGACTGTTGGCCTTGCTGGATCCTGGCACTTGGGCTATATTCAAGCGCTTCTTAACGACTGATTTAACTCGCAGGATATGGAAGGCAAATTCAGTGCGTACCTCAGTGATCGTCATCGCCCTCAAGAATGGATGGATGCTGGAATGGCCCTATGGTCTGGCGAGGGCAATGATAAATTGTCATTGGCCAATTTGTTGGCACTGAAGCATCAACACATTCATGAAGATCATGACATTGAGGAGGCCCCACCTTACCGTAAGTTAGTGTCTTTTACATTGAATCTACACTCATTCAATATATCCCAGGTTAGATTTAGTTATACATCTTGTCTGATGAAGGTGATGATGACGGTGAAGGGGTGTCTGACATCGAAGAAGCAGAATTTCCTACTCGCACTGTAAGTATATATATATTCTACGTAGACTCATGCTAATGAGATGTAGTGCAAGAATCCATTCCTGGACATTGAAGTGGACCAAGGCAATGATAAAGAAGATGAATTAGACAAGGTCACTGTTACCATAGCCATTGACAATGTGCTCCTGGTGGAGCCTACCCAGAACATGTAGATCAAGTATTGCATATTGAGGCCTATCAGAGTTAGGTCATGGTCATTTTATGCAAATAAGTTAGGATTACATATACCCTTAACTGTACAAAGTAGTCTAATTTCAATCCATTGTGCATTTACTAACTAATCTAACTGATGTATATGTAGAACCCTATAATCCCCACATTTTGGAACTTGCTATGTATCCCACGATCATTTCATATGGGCTACAGGTTGGCAGAGTATCTTACATAGAATGCCCTCACTACCACATAGTGACCTCAATGTATGATATATTTAAATTTGCCAAAACTATCATTATTTTGCCTCCATATTATGTAATTGTCATCGCTGATCCCTATAACTCAAGTAGCTTGCCTAGCTTATGTAATATCTCTCTCTTCTTCCTTAATACCATATATCATTAAGGAACTTGTGATCTCCATAAGGTGGGGAGGAGCACTAATCATGGATAATGCATGCCCAATCAAACGTGTTTGTTTTCAAGAGGCAGTGCACGACAATGCCAATGCCAACACTTTACAATGTGAGTTGTTGTCTTCATGTTAGAGTTTCTTATATGAAAAAACCTATCAGCCCTGTTGAACTCAAAGTTCAACCAGATGAGTGCTCCATCTGCAGAGGATCATCAGAGATATTTATTCAATGAGGGAAAGTGTTAGCACAGGTTAGTACTGCCATTAGTGTTGCCGCAGCTTTGGCTAAAGCCAGCTCTGATTCTTGGGCTTGACCGAAACTCACAAGTCATGCTGCTTACATAATCAAAACTTGGTCCGGCTTATACAGCCACAGCAAGTAGCTGCAAGCTGGCTCAAGCCTGTGTAGATAATTTTAGTGTAGATTAAATTTAGAAATGTTACATCATACTATTGATCAATTATCGACAATCCAAGTAAACGACTTAGTGCCCAAAATCCTTCACATACAACAAGAATGGGACCCCAAATGGCGGTACGTTGTACCTTTGTGATGTTTGGACGTGTGTTAAGTCCAAAAATAGGACCGTATCGCACACATCACCAAAGCCAAGCAGGTGACGGTGAGGAATGCAGAGATGTTGAGGGAGATGAGAGGTTTGCAGGATCGAGAAGTGACATTTGTTTATCTGTCGGGGCGTCCGTCAAGGTTTCGGATTGCGTTGGCGAAGGTGCTCGGGTTCAGGGTCCGAGAGAATGAGTGAGTGCATTCTACAGCATATCCTAAAGATGATTGAACTATTTTGGTTAGTAGCAACAATAATGCGCATGCAAATGCAAATGCACCGAATGCTGTGCTTGCTCTGTCGAGGGATATGAGGAACATAAGGTTGGTTGTCTCCTTCCGCAATGAATCCCCCATCTTTCAACAACCCCTTGTCCTCTTCCTTCTTGGACTTGCAATGATGTGCGTTCTGATCACTACCCCTAGGATTGGTCGGTAGTTGTACAACAGAAATGTGAATGACACACGCACTCTGCCACTTTCCGTATCTTCACAAGTAAGGCGTCACCATGCACGAAAATTATGAACACATTCTTGCGCATCTCAGTGCCAGTAGCAGGATCAACAAAGGGCTCTGTGATATCTGTGTGATTCATGTACAGGTTACCCCTTAGGACATGCCACAAGACGTGCTCGAATGTCAAAATGTGGGAATACCAGTCCATATGGGACGCAACCTAAGACCACATTAAAAACAGGGGATGTCAAAGCAGACTTATACATTTGATAGCACCCTTGCAATACAGCTGAGAACTCAGCATTAAAAGATGGAAGAAGAATCGGGATGGCCCTGCGGACACAATGCAAGGGCTTCACAAAAAAAGGAATTAGTGGTATCAATATCTTGAAGAATGACTGGACACCGGTCCTGAACCAACTGAAAATGCTGCAAAGCAGTGTTCAGGTGAGAGACCCTCCAGTGTGGGCCTCCACCAGCTCCCTCATGCACTCACTCAATGTCTTGTAGCTATCGTTCATCTGCACGAGCTGTGTCTCATGCTTGGCAAGTGTGACATCAAGCTCGTCAATATTATGTGCAGCACTTGGTCCAGCCGTGACTAATGGGGATGAATCATATAGAGGACAGATAGGAACATTGAAAGGGATTGACAGCAGGGTTCAACTGTGGTATCATTCAGCAGCGTGACAACAGTTGAAAGGAGCGCACATACGTCCTTCAATTGAACATTTTCCAGTTCACTGAGCTCTGCGACTGCATCATGGGCAACTTCAGTTGGGATAAGGAACTGCCTCAAGTTCATCTGTCTATCAAATAAATGAGAGCAAAGGTCAGGACTCAGGACAATGTCAGAAAAGTAATGCCGCTCAACACATGTGCAAGTGTTGCGGGGAAGTGAAAATACTGCCCATAGTCTCAATAGTCCGCCCTGAAACTCCTTGCTGGCAATCACAATGTGTTGATATCAGAGATGGTTGGGACTGGGTCGGGCAAAGCACACACTGTCAGCTGGTCACTGTGTGGCTGGTGAGAAACAAATAAAGCATTGAAATCAAAATCAGCACAACAATGAGCAAGATAGTGCAAACAACAGGCGAGAGGCAAAACAGTAGATGCCAGACAAAAAAAAGTCATAGAAGTAAGGGTCACTTGTCGTAGATGATAGCAGTGTCCTCAATATTGTCACACTCCTCCTCTGTGATGGCTCTGAGAAGAGCGTCATTTGCGCTGTGGGTAGATATCAAAGGCTCGCTAGAGCCCATGTCGTATACCACCCCATGTTCCATGTCCCGTTGAGAGGCTGCCCAACCCTTCATAAAGTTAAGCTGTTCTTTCTTGAGGAGAAACTTGACCATCTGCAATGCTTCCATCAAAATGAGACTGAGGCGATTCCTTTTCTTCATATGGGTTTCGCTGCTGGATGAAAATACTCGCTCACACAGCACCGCAGAGGCTTGTACTGGAGCATAGTCCATGGCAATTGAAAATATAGTCAGGAATGTGGACTACGAAGCCTAGTCAACAGCTCGTGGTTCATGAAAAGGGTGTGACTTGAAGAGGTAACGGACTCACGTTCCAGAACACAAGTATGTCTGTTCCATGAGGACTAAGTGTAGCCATGGCATAAGCAGCGAACTCCTGATCTACTGTTTGACCACTGCTGTGTTGATGCAGCACATGTGCATGTGCCATGGGAAGTCCATAGCGATGTGAGCCTTGTGTGTGTGGCAGTGGTCGTGGGGCCACTACAGGTTGAGAATGTGCAGGATCAGTGTTTTCTGCTCTTTTGCTATGCATCTGCAGAAAAAATCAATCCAATGTCGTGCATTTACTTACAACAGAGACATACCAGCTTCAAGATAAACTCCTTGGCTTCAGTAACATGGCACTTCTCCCATAGATTGTCCATCCAAGACATCCACATCGCAGGGTCGATAACTATGAAAGTAATCATGAGATCAATATTTATTAAAACAAAACACGGGACTGACACATAGTGACAGAATAAGCATGTGTCACACTCATCCGGTCAGTGTATTTGCTTGCCCAGGTTGACCCTATGTCGACGATAGGCTTACAGTGAGGTACATACTGGCCAAGAGACTCCCAGCCATTGATCAACTCTTCAAAAGTTGGAACAGCACAGCTCAGTAAGGGAGTGCTTTCACTGGAGAGTTTTTGCTGGGCGGCGTGCGGTGCCTGGTATGAAATGTTAAATTAGACCACGAGCTTTGAACACATCAGTACTTACCTCCAAGATTACTTCCAGGTCCTGAAGGAACTGCCAATCAACATCACTCAATCTTTTGTTGGATATGCTGCATTGACGCCAAGCATCAAAAAGGCATTTACCGCCTGGGCCAGTATTAGTTTATGACATATGTTTTATGATGTGCAATCTTACCTGCTGCAGTGTCTGCAAACGGTCAATCATGACGTATACCAAGTCCCATCTATTGGGCTCATTGAGGAGGAGTTCTACGACTGGGAGCTGTATAGAGTCACCCTTGTCATCTCGAAACCAACCATCCTCATTACCCTTGAGGATGCAGTCACAAAACCTGTCGCACCGCTGATTTGATGCACGGATCAATCACACAATTGTCCTGGCTCGCTCAAGAGGCTTGGTTTGCACGGCCTGGACATAATCGACTTTCTCGATAACCTGATCTTTGATTGTCCACATATCGGACACAGTGGAATAGTCAGCAGTAGGGTATTCATCAATGATATGCTTCACACATATGTTTCTCATGTGCGGGAAACACGGTATCCTGTGTTCAACCGGATCAAAGTCGATCCCACATTGCCCAAGTAGTATAGAAAGCTCCTGCATTGCGGTATGATTGTTGGCCGCATTGTCAAGAGTAAAATGGCCAGTCTGAACAATGTGAGAGCACGCAACACAATACAAACGAGTACCAACCTTAGCCGTAGTTTCTGCACGATCAAGGAGATATAATATCATGGAACCAAGATATTGACCATCGTGATTTCCTGGGATATGGTGGAAAGCAAGGAGGGCCGTCTTCAACACAAGCATTGAACCTTGATTGGACCTGGCGATCCAATGAGCTGTAAGGGCCATGAATGGCCGGAGCTTTTGATCTGACCACAGGTCAGATGTGAAGCAGACTTTCCCTGCACATTCTAAAAGAAATAAGATACTTCGTAGGACGCTTGGCAACTATACACTTACAGCAAGATCTTTCTTCAATGCCAGGAAGTATTCCTGCCATTGCTCAATGACCATCTCACGAGCCTTCATGCAATGAAATAGGCCAATCTCGCCAATATCCAGGCTCAGGAGACATATGAGGTGCCAAAATTCAGGGCACTCGATCACATTTATTGCCTGGGGGCAATTATTAATAGTGGCTGTAGGCATAAACTGCAACTTACTTGATCATTGGCAACAATAAACTTCACAATTTGACGATGCATTTCATCAAGCATGAAGTCCGGAATTACATCGTGTGGAGAGCCGGTTCCTACCAGCAATGTGTCAGTTCCCTGGTTAGGGGGGGGACCAAGTGATTGCATTCTGCAAGGCGATTTCTTGAGTCATTCACGAATTGTCATCACTGACCAGCCCTCAGCTAGTCATTTGTTTAGATCCTTTATCTGTATGCGCCAGCCAAAATGCTCTGCTGCTTCCAAATAAAGTTCGGTGTGGTGAGTGAAAGCATGCGTGCAGGGAGCTGTACTGGATGTGGAGCCTGCATATACCATGACCTTGTGCGTTGTGTTGATATTATGCAGTGTTCTGGTGATGGGTGTGAGAAACGATGAGAGATTGCAAATGTGGTACTCACTCGCAAGGGATGCAAGTTTTGCTCTTAGTATCGGAGTCAATCCGGTAGAAGTGAGTTATATTGGTTGGCCCTTTAGACTGCTTGAGATTGCCAGTGGCCAAAGGGTCAGTGTGAACAGTGCTATTAACGGTCTGGAGTGGGCTCGGATTAGAGCTCGCAGGTGCCATAGCGATGATGGGCACAGGAAGATTTTCCAGTTCCTCTTCATCCCCTGAGACATTGTCAAGGTCAAAGACCTCACCCTCATCTGGACTGGTATAAGCTGCATCACTGGTTCTGTATCTAACAGGAAGCTGTCATTGACAGGGGTTTTGAAGGATAGTGGCATTAGCTGCAGCAGCAGCAGGGATCGTAGCAGGAATAGTGGTAGGGATTGATCCACCCTTTACTGGCTTGGACATATTCCTTGTCAAATTGTCCTCATTGTTGGCGTGGTGGTCGCTGTTCTCCTACTCAAGGTAAGGGAGTTTACCACGGTTGCCAAGTTGTGCCTCGTGTGAATCGAGCCATGTAAGATATTTGGATTTGTTCCAGAATTTGATGTCAGTATGCGTCTCAGAGTTCAGCCGATCTCCTCATGATGGTGAAATGAAGGTCGTGTTGAACTTGAAGGGATCTGCATCATGAAGCTGTACAGCGCCTGCAAGCAGTTGGAAACTCGACCTAATTATTTCGTGAATGCAAAATCAGCAATATATATATAGCTACTTACAGTATTGTGTTGTGCTCAGCAGTAATCTTGACTATCTGCATCTCCAAGGTCTTGCAGTGATCATGCAATGATTGGAGTTGCTGGTTTTTGTAAATACATGCGCCCTGAAAGAAGGTAAGAAATCAATAAACATGTACGCACTTGTTGAAATGGGTTGCAGGGTAGCTGCATGATTTGTTGCATTGCCACCAGAGATGTGTCATTGAATAGATCCAGACTTTGGGATAATGGAGAACCCGAAGACCTGAGTGGGGAAGGAGTAAAGTCCCCTCCCCATTGCGAATTCTGATACCTAGGAGTCGACTTTTGAGCAGTATTAAGGAAAGACATGCCATTAAAAATGTGGGAGCCTGAATCACCGCCAGAGAACATGTTGGATGGAGGCAGGAAGTGTTTACGCAACTTACGCAACTCGAGGATTTCCGGAAATTCCCATTGGAGTTGCGATACTAGACACAGATATTTGGCTCACTCCTAGGAGTAAGCCAAATGTGTCTAGTATCACAACTCCAATGGAAATTGAGTAAGCCAAATGTGTCTAGTATCGCAACTCCAATGGAAATTTCCGAAAATCCTCGAGTCGCATAAGCCGCGTAAACACTTCCTGCCTAAACTGACTGAAACATAATGGCAAACTCTAGCACCGTCAATGTGTCTTCTGCGGTCAATATGCATGAAGATGTTATACTCCTTGATATTGATGGCATTTCTCCCATCTGGGATATATATTCATTTGATCTTGACATAGCGTCTCCAGGCCAAAAAGTGAGTTTTGATTTGGTAGATACAGACATGTTTCTGATATAATTACCTCAGAGAGTTGTCCTTCGCTTTAAAGACATAACCTGCATCATTCGATATGATGTGTAAGTTCGTCCTGACATTAACTCCATGTACTAATATTGGTATCACCGTATCAGCAATAGTCTTGATACTATTGTTGATATCATCGAGGCAGATGACGTAGCGAGGATGGACGACACAGTGAAGACAGAGCCAGTAATCACCACCATTGATATCAAGATGGAGGACTCAGAGGTCATCAACAACGTGATCAAGACAGAGGACACCGAAGCAGAGGAACCTGACGGTGTAACATCACTTCCAACATGGTAACACTCTACATCTTCTGATATTTTTCTCAGTCACATATTGTTGAAGCAGCTGCAAGGTATCTCCATGCAACGTGCTCACAAGACGCTGTGGGAACCCAAATGAGGATCCAAAAGACTTATTTGCACCATGGCGCTACACGGTCCGGCCGTTCAATGTGTCGGACATTGCTACTGAGGTAGCAAAAAGAAAGAAGTTATTCGAGGAGATTGAGGACTGGGGTAGGAAGCAACTCCAACTTCTTTCATGCAGATATGCAATCCTTTCATTTGCTTGTCAGTTTTGATACATTTTTTTGATGCAGGCATCTGATTCCTTCTTTGCACGTCGCGCGTCAGTCTATTTTATTGAAGTCACTGTATTCAACGCACTGTACAAATGTTAAGATGGGATTGAAGTGGGCCGCTTCTAGAGGCTACTGAGAGACCAGAAGAGATCAGACTAGAGTCCAGAGTAAGTTGCCAATCTATTGAATGGTGTAGTGAAGTTGTACAGTACCTAGAGTCCAGAGTAAGTTGCCAAAGAGACAGGGAGCACTGGACTCTGGGATATGGGCGATGTATGGTAAACAAATGTAAACAGACAAGCCACAATCAAAAGGTAAGTAATAACTCGACCTAGGGACGACCTAGGGAGATCAGGAAGTCATGTAAATAGTAAGTAAAGTGCCAGGAATAATACCATGAGTATGAAGGCACAATAAGACACATAGAAGACAGAAATGCATACTGTAGAGGTGAATAATCATATAACTAACAACAACAGCATCAATTGTACAATATATTTATTCAATGCCTTCATTGTCTATGTCGTTGTCATCATTGTCTTCACCTGCACCATGACCATAAGGCACTCCAAGGTTTGATACATCTAAGCCAGGCTTCTCTACCATGAAGAAACGATGCTCTGTAACTCCTGAAGGCAATGTTGGCCTGTGTGGAACCATCACAACGACGCTGATGATTTGTTTGACATCGACAATAGAAATGGTGTCAAGGTGAGTGCAAGATGCGACAGTGTGTGAGCACCATCATGGTCAGTGTCCACTTCAACAGCAAGTCTAGTGAAGTACAAGACTTCACAAAGCGATACTGGCCTTCGTGCTTGAACTAAAACGAGTCAGATAACTACATACATGATCTAGTTTGGAAAATTAACTTTGACATTACGCAACATGCGAGTTTGCTCGAGTGACTTAAGAGTCTCCCTCCAGGCAGAGTGTGCTACCTGTCCATTTGGTAAGAGTAGCCACGCCCAATGTTTGATGCGAGGAAGTATGCGACCATGCCCCAGGAAATCTTGTATGGCTTCTGCAACATCTCCGACTGCAGGGAATAATGGGTACCTGTCTGGTTTGCGCAACAGTATATACCCATCACCCAAATCAACAGCGCCTGGTGGAAATCCTTTGGGAGGATTGTCGAGTTCTGGCATTGCAGATAGAAGTGTGTTAACTCTGCAGTGTTGTACTCCCTCTTGCGACAAATTTGTGTAAGGCTGTGATGGCTGGCATATTTCTTGACCGAGATTCCCAATCGTGCGCTCCATCGTCCATTGAGTGTAACATATGGGAGGTCCTTTTTGGATTGTCTCTGAGACAAGATGAGAAGTTTGATGTATGCAGGGCCGTATCATCTGGAGACGATCTTCTTTGAGCTGGTAGTACAGTAACTCAAACTCAAGCTCCCAAGTACATAGAAGTTGGTAGGCATCTGCGATATCTTGCGAAGTGATTTGATGCTGGCACATGTGCTGAAATCTGCGTATGAGCTTGCAGTAATTAGTCCAGTACTTTTCAGGGAGGGTGCCATAGAGTATACACTATGCATGAATGATATCTCCTCAGCAGTCTGAGGCGATTGAGAGCGAGAAAGACGAAGATTGGGCTCCATGGGAGTGGTGACAGGCTTGCAATCAGCCATGCCAAAGTGTTCGAGGATGTCTAGTGAGTACTGACGCTGGGAGAGTGATATGGTGCGACTGGGACGGTCTCTGTCTATCTTGATACCAAGAAGCTGAGTGGTGGGACCAAGGTTGCGAAGTTTGAAGTGCTGGGAGAGCTGAGAGATGATTTGGTCAATGGGAGTGAGGGATTTGGATGCAAAGGTCATGTCGTCCACAAAGACAGGCAGAATGATGCGGTCTTCACCTCGAGAATAGACATAGATTGCAATTGCCCCCTTGCTTGGTGCCATAGATGCACTTGTCCAGAAGACATATGAGTCTCTTAGGATCGCCCTCAGCAAAGCCTTCGGGTTGCTCCATGTAGACCTCGCAGTCCATCTCTCCATTGAGATAAGCATGAGAGACGTCGACAGAGTGAAGATGGAGGTCATGAATGGCAGCCATAGCAAGGACAATACGAATGGTGGGCATACTTACAGTGGGAGCAAATATCTCGAGGTAATCAAAGCCAGGGCGCTGATGATAGCCTTGGCCACAAGGCATCCCTTGTGGCGCTCTATGGAGCCATCAGCATTGCGCTTGACTTTGAACACCCACCTGGAGCCAATGACCTTACGGTCTTAGGCCTTTCGACTAATCTCCAAGTCCCATTGCTCTGGTGAGCAGCCAACTCCTCAAGCGCAGCTTGGCGCCATTGCTCTGCATCAGGACGACACAGAGCCTCTGCAAATGACATTGGCTCAGCTGAGGCGGCCACAGAGTAGCACACCTCAAAGCCCATATCAGCATCCTCCACATTGTCATCTACCTCATCATCCAACTGCGCATTAAAGAGCTTCCACCACTTGCGAGGAGGGCGACGGTCTCGTGCTGGCAGTCTGGCACCAATGCCAACTAGAGAGGCAGGCGCAGGAGGAGCTGGCGCAACTGGTGCGTGTGCAAGAGGCCGAGGAGGCGCTGGATCAGGCCCTAAGATGCCAGGTCTATCACCAGGATGGACAGACTTGAGGTCAGCACGGGTATCAATGTCCATAGAAAACGAGTCGCTGATGATAGTGTGGTGAGACCTTGCCAACTCAATGATCGCAAGGATCAATTCAACAGCACGGGGAATATCTTGAGGGTCGTCTGGATGGAGAAGCTTCATAACTGCCACTTTGTCATAGGCAGGAAGCCAGACTAGGTAGCGTGCCAGCATCATCAAGTTGATGACATGACCATTATTCAAAACGATGCCTGAAGGTGCATGAATAAGCGTGCAAACACCTAGATTGATATCGACATCAATTGGTATTCATTAGATTAAAGAAAAACTTACATTTAAGGATAAGTTTATAGTCAAAATCCAGTGTTACCTCACCATCGCCAATGAACAACAAGTTCAGACCCGGCATGCTGACAAGTGTGCCATAGAGAGGCGACTCCTGATTTAACAGGTCCTTGACGAAAGGCTTGTGTCCAGCAGCGCGTCTAGTCATGTCTCTGTCTGTTGTGAATGACCAGATTGGTCCAACTGATGCATCTGCACCTACAGTACTCCAGCAGTTGATTGCTCGGGCGAGGAGCTGCTCCATGTCACTAGTGTCCTCTGCCTTGCAAGTAGGAGCAGCTAAGAGCAGGTAAATTCCATCTTCACCAAAAAAGGAGGTACCTATGACTGTAAGCTCCTTGCCTAGATGGACCTCCCCACCGTGGATCTTCTGTGCAATATTTATGGCTGATTCATATGTGCAGAGGACGTGATCGACAAGATGAGAATGCTTCCAACAGAGCCCACCAACTTTGTTGTATTGCTGAAATGAACAGCCATCTCTTCGAGTGTGATTTCATCTATCATAAGACTTACACCACACTTTGACGATGTATCATTGCGAGGACTAAGGACAATGTTACAAATATTTTCAAGGATGTGCTCATCGCAAATAGGGCCAATAGTTGGAGTAATAGTGGTGAAGATAGACCGAGTGTGCAGAGTCCGAAGGAAAGGAAGACTGATCTTTTGGTTGAGCGCAAATAATAGCTATCGGCCACCAAGCTAGGGTAGCAATGTCGAGGTTGTCAGCACCATAACTCCGTGGATGGTAGACTCCCTCGAGGGCATCCTCGAGTTCATTGACAATTTCACAGATGCTAGTACCATGACGCAAGGCAACATTGATTATTTGTTGAAGTCATGGGATGTCGTTCTCAGAGACTGCTATGAGAAGGCAATGGTAGTCGTCACATTGGGTGAGGGTTTTAATATATTTGCGAGAGTCGTTGAGTCCCTGAGTTGAGTGAGCCCTCAAATTGCCCCCCTTTCAGTAGTTGACGAAGTATTTTATTAACATCTTGCGCTGCTATCGTGTACCCCAGATCGACTGGCTGGAAAGTCCAAGTGGCTGTATATTAAGGTTTGAAAGCTTATGTAAAGTTACACTCCATATCCGGAATTTTACTTTTGCCCACCTCTTGGTCCATGGAAAGCACAAATCCCTGCTTGGTTGTTCATATAATTTTTGAGCAGTCAAATCTTTGTTTCGAGATCATGGGGTATTAAGAGAGTGATGGGCGGTGGTGTGGGGGGCATTTTGGGGAGTGGGTGTTTCGTCTATACTGGGGTTTCCCCATCCCCGCGGGAGTAGTTGGTACTAGAGGGAGAGGCATCGTATTCAGACAGTTCAAGGGTAGGTCGTTTAAAGGCAAGCATATTGGGAGAGAGGGTGAGGATATGCGTGTATAGGGTAGCAGGAAGGCCTACAAAGGGGCAAGTAGCAAAGTGGCAGGAATAGCCCTTGTTGTGCACTGAATTGGCGGAGAGTAGGGTTCCTGTAAAGTCTTTCAGTGAAATGTTGAGGACAAGGCCAAGATTACTCACCAAGAAAATTGATTTTTAAGAGTGGATCCTTGTTGTGTATGGAATGATGCCTGTGTATTTGGCTAGATTGTTCGCTGTAGAAAACACAGCACTCATTGGCTGGGACAAATCATTGGATAGTTGGGAGCCTTGCAGATGGGGACAAGTGAAAAACAACAGGGTGAACAGATGTGCGTCCCTTAAGAATTTAGCCAGGAAGATTACACTGGTTACAGTGTTTTGGGGTACATTTATTACTTTGACTTTTATGTTTATTGACTGTCAATAAGAAGTGGAGACTGTGGCACAAAGCCTGAAGAGGCTGGAGTGTTTAATTGAGGCAAAAACTGAAAGGCAGAACATCCAGTTTATTGAAATCAAATATACTTTATTGGCAAACAGTGATCTCACAAAGCAGAGTATTGTTTTCACACACCGGAATCTAAAGAAGGCTGAGGATGCAAATCATTTAGTGAGGGATATCAAGAACAATACAAGGTGTCTGGGTGAGATATATGCATCTCACAAAACATTGTTAGCAAGGCTAAGGATTTACTTTTGGGTTGCGGACACTTATGATGACAGAGCCATAACAATGTATCTTGTATCAATACTAGTATTAATGTTGTTGCTATATTGTTACTTGTGCCAGTCGACTATGTCTAGTGTCAGCATGTATGCACAGGGGTGCAATACCTTTCCTAATTTTTCCTTTGCACCAACATTCTTGGATTTGATCAAGTTGGTGATGTCATTGCACTTATGAAACTTGCTGAAATCATTACTGAATAGAAGGTAGCTCACTATCCTCAAGAATGACTTATGTGGTGAAGGGTGGCACTAGAATGTCAATCATCCTTAGTTAAAGACATAGTGTTAGTTATATGGCAAGCTGAGAGATGTGGGATGCATGGTTTGCATTGGGACTGAAGTCTGACAGTCCTCACATGGAAAATAAACATGTATGTAGGTTGCACTCATCCTCCACATGAATGCTACCTAGCATCTCCAATGTAGATGTCACTTCCCTCTCCCACTCTTCTTCCTCAACTGCATCTTCCTCTTGGAATGGTGGTGAAGGCATATTTTTTAATACTGCCAGGCCTCTGTCACAGAAGATGCCACATAATTTAATCATGTCTGTAGTTTGTCTCTACTCACATAGGATAGTAATGTGCCAATAAATGGTCTTCCTAGGTTCGATGTACAGACTTTAGCACACTAAATGTTTGTGGGCAGGGCACAAGAGCTACATAGACATATTGCAAGTGCATTTGTTCTCTAATTCTTACAGTTTCCTATGATGATTGCTCAATCTTATCAAGATTTTCACATCTGCACCACCAAGCCTCAACCAACTTTCAAACATGATTTCCAAATGATACATAAAGTCATCCTCTACCTCTCTATGTCTGAGCAGATCCTTGCTAGCAAAGTGTTAATATGGCAGTATAGTGGACCCTTGGCCCCTCATCACCCCATGCTTCACCACTGTGAGCAACATGCCCAGAGTCAAAGTTCCATTCACATTTTCCCCAAGGATGTCAGTTTTGACCATCCATGAACATACATGTGTAGCCAAGACTAATACAAGAGAGGCCTGTGATGCCCTTTATGAACAGGTGGATATGGTGGTTGAGGGGTAATCCCCAGTGAGAACTGGTTGTGCTCGGATAGGCCCAGAAATGCTAGCAGTGACTTTCCTGTTTTGTAATATGTTGACATGTCTGAAAGCAGTCTAGTTGCCAATCAAAAGCACCAGCATGCAGTTGATGCATTGGAAGGTCTGGTCGTTGTGTACATATTCAAACTGACAAAGATGAATAGGTCTGAGTCTGGTAACTATTTCTTTGGACTATGTATTTTACTCAGCTGATAGCATTTTATCTATAGGATATAAAATGCAAAAGCATATTACAAAGGCATTGCAAGTACACTCCACTACCATCAAGACTGCCCTCAACCAGTATAATATAGCAGCACATGCATTGTCCCCCCCTCACTGAATGCTCAAATAGGAGAAGATAGTCGAGTATGCTTTTCTTGTTGACTTTAATCTTCTTTGTGACTTACATAATGATGTTTCACAACATTCCTGGGCAATACCATCAGTGAGAGGGTGAGTTGGATCCCATGTTGTGTTGTAGTAACTGACTGACTTCATTACTTGAATTTAATCAAACATATTTTTAGATTATGCTCTCGTCATTTTACAATAGTGTAACTGTATTCATTGTACTTATTGTGATTGAGCTTTACACAATTTCTCCAATTGAGCCCTATTTCAAATGTATAGGATGTCTGTCTATGGCAAATCCTTTAAACAATTGTCTCAACTTATTGTTGAACAGTATATTTGAATATACATATATTGAAAGAATTAATGATGCAATACATGATAATGCCTATTGAGTTTGGCTTATACTTATAGTGATTACATTAGGCACTTTGAATTCTGGAGTACTACCATTGGCCATTTGGGCATTATTTAGTCTCTTGCATGGGATTCCAATTATTGCAGACTAGCAAGTGTTGGTGATGGTCACCCACAAATTTGGAACCTGACACCAGAAGTGCATAGCCATTGTACTGTTGTGCATCTACTAATACATTTATCTACAAGAGACATTCATGCCAGTAATCTCTCAGCCTGAGAAGCAGGCTTATGTTGCGCACATAGTGTCCTGTATGATATAAGAATCATGCAGAACACATACATAATATATTATCCCACACATCTATAGTCTGTTAGCTTTGTCCTCAGACTACACAAAATGTACTTTGAGTACAACTCAAGTGCAACTGATAGCTTTGTGTGCTTCAATCACACAAAAGCATGGTATTTTGAAGAAAAGTCAAATATGATGGAGAAATCATATATTGTCATAGTCCAAGTAATAGGTGTATAAAAGCTTAGGTTATTACCTAACTGTTGGCTTATTTACTCTGACTACAAATAACCAAGGAGAAAGGTTACAAAAGCCTACACAACCCAATCAAAAAAAGCCTATGTTTTGCTTCATTTTCTTTTATGATTATTCCTACCTTATTTTCCCTATGTTTTTCTTTCATTTCTTTATATATATGATTCATTGACATTCCAGATGCTTTATTAAATGTACCGGCAAGATATGATGTCATATGGCCTCACAGATAGTTCTGGCCTATTCTATTGATTTCTCTGATGTTACCCATAATGTCATAGTAATATCATTTGATGCTAGAATGTTCTACTCCACATTGCTCCACAATAAGGTCATTTATGATGCAATTCTTATGTCATTCCTCTGTCTAACCTTATTTCTTGGTACTTGTTAAGAACGTGCTCAAGGGTCGAATCTGAAGGGCTTGGCTTCAGCTTGTGCGCTGCGCCCCTTACCTGAGTAAGTGCCCCTAACTTCTGAAGGCTGTCGAACAATGTCTGAAGGTTGTCGGATGATGTCTGATGCATGGGAATTCCAGTGGACATTCGGGAACAAGTGATAAGACTAATCCAGATGATGTCCGAACTAGAAGGGATATAGCAGAGGACTACCAGAGGTAGAGGCGGAGGTGACAAGTCTATAGGAGTCAATCCTAAGACTAGTAGAGGACGATGAGAGGAGAAACTCAAGTTGAATGGAGGAGGGAATGAGCAGAGTCTAAGATAATATTCGAACTGAGGAAGTACAAGGATTCTACACGGTTTATATACTACTGAGGACATAACAGAGAATCAGCTAGCACAGTCTGAAGCTATGTGAGGCTGTGGACAGAGCATATAGAAAAGTCTAACACTAGTCTATCAGAAAATAGTAAATGAAGATGGAAATGAGAACATAGGAAAATAAAGGCAGAAATGAAATGAGGTATGGAAAATGAGTATAGTCTAACTGGAGAAGGAACATACGAAGGGATAAGGCATGGAAGATAGATGCGGGTCGGATCCAGATGACAGATAGAAGTCGGCTGGATCCGGAAATCCAGAAATGATGTGTGTGATAGGTCTGGGTCCAGAATGTGGGATATGACAGTACTATACAATTTCTTTTATCTCATTTATAAAAGGAGAGCCAATCTCCACCAAAAAATACAAGAACTTCTTTTATTATTTAAAAAGAACATCCATTTTCTTTCATGCGAAGGAGCAAGGTCGGAAGAAGAAACAGAGCGGAACTTCAAGAGATACTTTTTATTCACAGGTCGCACAAGCCGTATTTTCGAATGACGAGGATCTGGAGGTCCAATGACTTTTCAAGGAGGACCCAAAGGCATTTATCAAACCAGTTTCAACTCGTTTCGGCATGTACGTATCTCGTTCCTGCATTGTCCCTCCTCCCACTAGAATCACTGATCAGATGTTTTAGGCTCAAGAAAAAATATAACGAGTTCAACAAGGAGCTCAAACAGTCAGGAGCCGGAAAGATGTATGCAGAGCTGCAAGAGGATCCAACGATGAAGTTGTTGATTGGTAAGTTTTAGCCGCTGTTGAACTGCACATGTCTTAATCATATCTCTGTCAGATACAAAGCTCGAAAAATTTCCCTGGTGGCCTGAGCTTCATGGCTGGTGGTGCACAAACCCAGCTTTCAATTACGCCTTCTCTACGGCAGATACAGGGCAAGATTTTGCGTCCGCTGCATTAGAATATTTTGCTATCTCAAAGCAACCACAAGCACTGACCCCAGGCGACGACGACACTCACACAGATGAGGATGTCAAGGATGGAGAAATAGTTGAGATCAGCGCTCATACTACAGGTGATGCTGGCATTATAGATGTGCCAGATGATATGATGGTTGACCAGCCCCCCTCAATGGAGTTATTTGAATCACTGTTGTCAGCACTATCCCCACTGTTATTTTCGGACCATGGTCCTAGCGACACGCCCAACTCATTCTCACTCACTCCATTACCACACTGGTACCAATGACCCCAACCTCCTCCCATCACAACTTCCAACACACATGGCATGATATCGCTGAACTCTCCTGAGCACTCACCGCTACCCAATCAAAGCACCACCCACAATTCACCTTTCTTTTCTGATTTCAAGGAGTCATCAGCTAGCCCTCAATCCACACCCATTGACTCGGAAGATTCAGACATTGGTGCTAGCTGAGCGCTGCAGTCTCTTCGCATCAGCTCACTCAAAGGAAGTCGTGCAAGTTCACCCTCTCTTTCTACAAAGCAGTCTCGTGCACGTGCACCTACTCAGAGGGCTTCACCTCAATATAGTCGCCCCCCCCTCTTCATCATGCGAACGCCCTGGTGGCAGCACTCTTGATCAGACCTCTGCCGCTGCAGTGACATGCACACAGGTAAATGGTGGTGTAATACTCAGGTGAGAATTTTGTGTCTTATTACTTGTTTATCGACTAACCCTGATATGAATAGAAAAAGCTTGATGAGCAGCGGCCAGGCGCAACCATCATACCTGTCATCATCTCGACTGACAAAACTCAAGTTACTATGTTCTGCAATAAAACTGTGTACCCCGTATATCTCACCATCGGCAATATTCCAAATGATATTCATCGCAAACCATCTCAGTGTGCTCATGTTCTCCTCGCCTATCTTCCCACCACTCATCTTGAACATATTACCAATAAAGCATCACATCGTCGAAGTATGGTGAATCTATATCATGCATGCATGGCACACGTGTTATCACCACTAGAAAAGCTGGTTTTGACGGCTTGGCAATGCGTAGCGGTGATGGTATTTTGCGCCGCTGTTAAGACCGTGCACAAAGGGTAGGACTGATTCAAAGGGGCTTGGCTTCAGCTCATGTGCTGCACCCCTTACCTGAGTATGTGTCCTTAATTTCAGAATGACATCCAGAGAAAGTCCAAGGAAGTCCAAAGGACTTCCAGATGAGCACGGGAAAGTTCAGAAGGACTTTCCGGACGAGTGTGAGAAAGTTCCAGAGGAACTTCCAGAAATCACCATGGGGTTTCGTCCTGATATGGAGATGTGTAATGGCTACTCAGGACTTGTCCTGAGTAGAAGCAAACAGAGGAAAGGCTGCAAGGACAAAGTCCGAAGCAGAATAGGTCTGGAGGACTGCAGGAAAGTTCTGGAGGAATTTCCGGAAACTCAGAGGAATGGAGGAGCAGAGGAGCGGAGCTCCAGCCTAGGGAATTCCTCCCTAGGCCTGAGATGGATATTGACTAAGTCGGAGGACTAGGACTTGATAAGAGGACTTAGTGTGAAGACTAGTGCGAGGACTATATGTGTGTGATAATCAGACTAAGGAAGTACAAAGATTCTACAGGGTTTATTACTACTGAGGTCTTAACGGAGAATCAGTCAGTGCAGTCCAAAGCTATGTGAGGCTGTGGACAGAGCATGTAGAAAATAGTAAATGAAGACGGAGATGAGAACATAGGAAAATAAAGCCGGAAATGAAATGAGGTACGGAAAATGAGTATAGTCTAACTTGAGAAGGAACGTACAAAGGGAAAAGGCACAGAAGATAGATGCGGGTCAGATCCGGATGTTTGGAAGTCCAGAGACAGGTGATTACCATAAGGGGATGAGCACTGATTTAAGGTTTGGGTTTGGATATGAAGCATAGGTCAGATCCGGAGATCCGGAGATGTGGATATCAGATGCAGGAATACAGGGATCCAGACAGATAGAGGATTTGGTCCGGAGACATGGACAGGAGGTCCGGAGGTCTGGATGAGGCATGGGAATATTGTCAGATGTAGGTCTGGAATGTGGGATATGACATTAGGGCAATAGGACAAAGGATGAATGATGCAGGCTAGCGGTGGAGGTATGGAGGTCTGATGTACGGAGGTAAAGGGATCTGGATCTGGATGTGCAGATGTGGATGTGCAGAGGTGCAGGGATCCAGATTGGTAGAGGACTGGAGACATTGATAGGGCGTCTGAAGGTCCGGATGAGGCATGGGAATATTGTCGGATGTAGGTCCAGAATACGGGATATGACAGCCGCTGTCATCCACTATTTGCTTGTTTCATTGGTGATTACCCTGAGCAAGTACTTGCTACTGCAGTCAAAACTATGGAATGCCCTAAATGCGATATCCCACCTGATGAACTGGAGAGTAGCACAGCACCCTTTGAAATACAGGACCTCTATGCCATTCTTGATGCACTTGCTACCATTGATGTTGGAGACCTCACATTCATCCAGGCGTGTCGCGATGCTGGAATCAAGCCTGTCGTTCACCCATTTTGGGAAAGATTACCCTATGCTAATATATTCCAAGCCATCACACCTGATATTCTCCATCAGTTGTATCAAGGTCTCGTTAAGCATCTTCTAGGCTGGCTGGCGCACGCATGCGGACCTAACGAGATTGATGCGAGATGCCAAAGATTACCCCCAGTGAGAACTGGTTGTGCTGGGAGAGGCCAGTATGTGCTGAGGTATGTTAGTAGAACTCATCGTGAAGAAAGCCACAGCCCAGCACAATGCAGCCTGTGATGAGAAAAATAGCAGATTTTCTATATGCGGGGGCAGTTCCCCTCGTGCTCCCTTGTGTCATTTTCACGATCCAGCACATTAGCGCATATTATGACTCGCTTCATTGCCTTCCTTCGTGTATGCTGTATTATGCTCAAATGTGATATTATTGGTATACGAATGCGGGAATAATAATAGTACAAAAACAGCCATAAAACAGCACGACAGCAGTCCAAAACACAACACCAAATCCTGTTGAAAGGACTAGTGTATCTCGCCATCGCACACAGTCTTGTTCCATGTGTTGCTTGCCACCAAATTTGCTGCGTCTTGATCATATTCCTGGAGGACGTGTCAGTCAATGTTCGAAGATGTAGTATAGAGCTGTACCGTGCGTTGTGTTGACGTGAGAGAGTTGTAGTAGGCATTGAACTCCTCAGTCCTGCCGTTCAACTTGGTTTGTTTTAACCAACATAAGGCACACAGGTTCCTGTGGTACTAGATAGTGAACAATATAGTCTGATTTGAAAAAACAAACTCACTGTCCATTTTTGGTTTGGCTAGGACACATCTTGCCCTTGGTACTGCTCTTGGTCCCACTGCAGGAACTTCTAAAGTTGAGTGCTGTGCAAGTGGAGATGGAGCAACTGGCAGAAAATTTGGGACAGGTGGTTGCAAAGGCAGGGATGCACCGGCACATGGAGAAGATTCAAATGCATGATTGAGTTTTTGCAAGAGAGACAAAGGCGAAGCACTGGCAGCTGTAGCCGAGTCTGAAACAGGTTCCTTGGGGTCCAACTCAGGCAATTCCGTGGCAAGAGACATCGAAGGACCAGCTGTAGGTAACTCTAATTGGACAGGTTCTGTGGAGTCTAATCCAGGTGATTCTACGGCAGGAGATGTCGAAGGACTAGCTGCAGGCAATTCCAAGACAGGTTCTGTGGGGCCTGATCCAGATGATCCAGTGGCAGGAGATGTTGAAGCGCCGGCTGCAGGTAATTCTGGGTCTGGTATGATCGGAGACACTGAAGAATCGACTGCCAAACAATTAGTAACATTGATAGGATAGGCATGAAACATACTCTTGATTTTTTCTCATTGATCTCTGACTTGATGGAAGACGTTGAATGCTTGCGTTTCTTGCTGTTCTCGCTCGCACCGTTCTTGACGTGATTCCGTCGCCAAGAGGGATAGGATGACATGGCGAGGTAATGCAGCTTCCAGCCGTTGTTGGCAAGCCTGAAGATTGGGTGGGTCTTCTTCATTATACTATTCATCAAATCAGTACCCGATGCAGTCAGGTTACCCCACCACATTGGAGCGAGTCCCTGGTTGTTGAGTTCAGAAAATGCACCCCACAAAGTTTTGCGTATCACATCGATTTCGTTATCTTGCACTGGGTGGGAATCAATGTGCAGGAGAAAGGGACACTATACACCCGTGAGTCAACTGTTAGCCTGTTGCATTGTTATCCATTTCAGTCCCACAGTTGATGACTCAACAGGGGTGATCAATTGTATACTTCATCACCCTGGACCCCTCGTACACTTGGACACTAATGTAAGAGCCGTGTATTGGTCAAGCACACAGTGCCACATTCCTATTCCTGTTAGGGCTCCTCCTCTCCCTGCTACTGCTATTGGATACCCTGTAGAGGTCATTGGAAAGTCTGAGAATCCCATGGCCAGCGACAAATCAGTGCCATATCCATAAGTACGTCATCTTTGTCTCTCTAACTCTTAACTGACCCTTCAGAGGCCTGTGAGTCGATGAACGATCAATGGAAGCATGTCAAAACCATCGTTGAACTTTATAAGTGCAAGTATGCAGTGCCAAAGCTGTTCAAGATCCCAGCTGAGGTCAACCCTCCATCACTGATACCTTCAAGGTGTCCATTGTGCGAGCCATTCTCTCCTCTGACACACAGCGCGACCTCTAAGTCGTCAAGTTTTTTGATATCTGGTTCGATAGTAAGTACTTTGTGATATACTACTCCTCACTGACATGTTTGCATAGGACCCCCCTCAGTTTCGTCATCCATCTCAATTGCATATGGCAGACCTCACTGACAAGACTTTTTGATCATATCTTGACTAACTACATTGTTGTCACTATCTGAGTTTTGCATTTTTGCACTTTTGTACCTACAAATTTCTATGCTGGGTGTTACTTCTCCATGGGAGTCAACCTGCTGATAACAGGCCCAGTTTCCTTTGCTTTTTTGCTTTTTTTACCTACAAACTTCTGTGCTGGGTGTCACTCCTTAATGGGGGTCAACCTGTTGATAACAGGCCCAGTTTCTTTTTTGCTTTTTTTCTCTTTTGTACCTACAAACTTCTATGCTGGATGTCACTTCTCCATGGGAGTCAATCTGTTGATAATAGGCCTAGTGTTTCTTTAACTAGCAGACCCAATATTTCAGCTGCATTGGCCAATCCAGTGTCTTGCACACTTGTCCTCCCTGTGTCGAATCCTGTCTTGCTAGCTCCACTAGGTGCATAGTTGATGATTTCACATATTACTCATGTCATAGCCAGTGCCATTACATGTTTTCCTATTGTTTATAGTATCTGATGTCTTTTTACATGCACATACTTTAAATCCAAAATTTTTTACTACTGCTTTTACCTAGGTATTCTGGATTTTTGGACTTCCCACAGTATCATCTATCATCCAAGTAGTAGGATGTCATTTCCTGATGCTTAGAAATCAAACCTGATATTTTATAGTTCTTATTTGATATTGCAAATATTACTGCTCTCTTTATCCAAAGTACCTGTCATCATTGTTAATCCACACACTATTTGCTTTACTAACATTCACTATCACAGTTTCCCACAACCTGCTAACCTGCTAACTTGAAAAACATTGGATTTATAGTTATACCTTCAGACATCATTTTATGCTTTCGAATTATTGAGTGTTCATCGTATCACTAACATTCAGACTACTTCCAAACAGCAAACCCCTCAGATTAAACACATTTGTCTTACAAGTATAGCAGACTAGGCTGTGCAAGACCACAACATTTATATTTGGCTGGGTGTTTACTTCATGTAGTGTCCAGCAATTGTTGTATTTCTACAGCAAGTAGTTTGGATGATAATAGAGATGAGAGACAATAGAAATAGATATTAAGTGAGATAATAATAAATGTGATGCAAGTGCTAAATGGATACTTATATGGCCAATAGCTACCTGCTGGGAACTAGAAATTCATGAACTAACTAACTATATGATATATGCTGCTACTAAGTACTGTCATATAAAGTCAAGCCAAAGTGCCAGTAAATAGGGTATGTAAACCAATATGTAAGTAAGGGTCTATGACCAAATAAAAGTAATGTGATATGAAAATGGTCTGATATGCAAATATAATTATGGAATAATGTACCATTGGATTGGTTTTGGATGATGGATGGATGGAAGGCTTTAGCTGATATAGTGTAAACAAAGTGTGACTAAGCATATGCCACAACTTCTGTTTTCCACATCTTTCCCCTTTTGTACATCCTCTTTTACTCAGCCCCTGTTTCTGAACTTCCAGTCATGTCTATATCTGACTGTACTTATTTATCCAGACCCTGTTTATTTCCAACTTCATTTTATTATATTTTATTATACTATTGATAAGCTTTACATGTGCTTTGTACATAGCCTCACACTGCACTAACTGATCTTTCATTATGTCTCCTGTAGTATATAAACCCTAGAAAGTCTCTGTATATCCTCAGTTTAAGTATCATATTAGATTCTGCTCATTTCTGCCTCCATCTGACTTGAGTTTCTCCTCTTGTCATTCTCTGATAAGTCTTAGGATTTATTTCTATTGACTTAACATCTCCACCTCTACCTCTGGTAGTCTTTCACTTTCACTTTCTAGTTTGGACTTTATCTGGATTAGTCTTCCCTCCTGTTTCTGAACATCCATCAGAAATCCTGCACTTTGGACTCCAGATTTCTGGACTTCATCCTTTAGCCCTTGGAAGTTAAGGAACACAGCACACAAACTGAAGCCAAGCCCTTTGAATCTGACCCTTTGAGCACATTCTCAACAGCATAGCTGTATGCATGTGCAGGAAAGCTTTAGCTGACACAGGAAAGTATTGGCTGATGTATACAGCTCATAGGAAAGCTACACTTCATATAGAAAAGTAATAGGCTATTATATAGATCACATAGGAAGAGATTATGTAGGTTGCACTGACTGATAGTGACTCACAATACTAGGCTCTATAAGCCTAGCTTGGAATGAGTTCCTACAGTGGGAAAGTGGATAAGCAGGCACACTAAGTGCAAGAAAAGCAGGTTCAGTCTTGCACAGAGGTTAATTGCTGAACAGAAGATAGACAAGGATAGGGAAACTTATAGTCCTCTATATTCCTTGACACAAGTATGAAAATAACCTCATTGCCACTCAGTGCAGGCCTGAGTGTCATAATAGTTTAGACAAATATCAATAGTTGATAATGTGGTTGTTCATGGAAGGAGGTGTAAAATAGTTAAGTTGTCAAAGCAAATTTCTGATGACTTTGGAAAGGGGTGAGATCAAGTTAATTCTCAAGAACAGTAACCATTAACTGGCTTGATGCAGTACTTAGGACACATAAGAAGAAGAGTGTAAATAATGTAGCTGAATCAATCAAATCAATCAAAATATGTGGTTTTGAAACCAACTTCTCTGCTACTCAGGCACTCATGATAAGTATAACACAGAATCAAAACAGAGTACACTATCATAATGAGTCTTAAAGCAGCCAAGTTCTTAATATTGTTGAATAAAGTGCTAGTCTTATTTGTCATTCTTCTTAATCATTAAAAATATATATAAATTCTCCCCACAGAAAGGATGTCATATGTCATAAAGAGAATGTGACAAAACTACAACTAGATAACTGATAACTATGTACCAGCTAGTGTAATTTAAGGATTGGCTCAAGGTAGGCCTCAGAAGATTAGTATGTCATAAGAAAATATAACAAAAGAATAGAAAGAATAAATCAATATTCACTCAGAAGTTCACACAAATATGGGGTGAGAAACTTAGGAAGATACTCAAATCCTCTTCCCTCTCTCTCAAGGGGGATATTCTGTTCTTTCAAAGGAAGATTTTTATTATTCAGTAGAGAAACAGAGCCCCTTATATACTACTCTAGATATGGCTGTGTAACTATCTAAATAAGGAAATATGACTTATTCTAACTCATACTGAGTCATAGTTGAAATGTCTCATGATGATTTGTTCACTTGTCAAATATTCTCATCTATTAACTTTCTTCATTCAAATTTCTGACTAATCCATCTCATCTTACTAAGTCATTGATCACACATAAACTGTCAATATGTTAAAATGTTACCTAGGGTATTTTTCAGAAATTTTAAGATGTATTATGGATTTGTAAGTCTAAAAAATACTCAAATAAAATATTAAAGTGATGTAGTAAATTCCCAGTAATTTCATAGAGCAAAGTAAGGAACATTTAAACTTAAATATAGCCATGATCATGCAAAAAACAAGTTTGGTGTATGTCAACAGGACAATTCAAGACAACATTCAGTAAGATGATAAATAACTGAGAATATTCAATTGATTTACTATTTTACAGACTTAATGTTACGCACTCAATCAGGTCTGTTATATGGAGCCCTAAAAGAGGCATTATTCACTAATGTTCATGACATAACTGGAAGAGTCTAGTGTAGTGAGTGAGCCTGGTGACATTAAGTTGGCAGCAATCATAGACGCACATGTCACATGACTTCTAAGACAGATGTCTGTGAAGTCACTAGGTTCAAAGTAAGAACTGTCTTGTCTGGACAATAAGTGTTGATTGAGGTGGGCTTAGGTGCAATAAGCACCTAAGAAGTTATACTAGAGACAAGAGCCAAGGGGGCTCTTGAAGGAAGTAGTTTTAAGAGAAGATTGAGTGGATTTGACTTAGGGAATCCATATAGGATGACCAACTACTTATACTAAGTGGAAAACATTGAGGGCTGGATTACTGTACTGTATATAAGGGTAGAGGGAAAACGGAAAGAGTATAGGTATGCTGGCAATACAGCCTGATTAGTGATAGGAGGTCAAATGCGGAATGAGACCAAGAAACATTGGAACAAACCAACAGTAAAGATACAATATGTAGCAGGCATAAGTCAGAAGAAACAGAAAAGAAACACCATATTGGTGGCACAAGTCAGGATAGGTCATGGTGCCAAGGCATATGCATTTACTGCATTACTTGTGAGCTCCTTCAGAAATAGTAATAGAGGCAGTATGTACTTTGTTTTTCTTCCATGTTATTATGATCACACCAAGTGTAACATTGACAATGAGTCCAAATATAGGCTAGTCTGTGATACTGAGCTTAGAAAGGAAGGTAATTACCAAAACTAGGTATGTTTTGATTTGGTTCATGGCTGTTAAAATAATGAACTTATCTCTTTTCTTGTACTTGGCCAACAGCACTAGGGGCAATAGGTATTATTTGCTAGGTTCATCACTAGATATTGGTATCCATTGTTTCTTTTTGCTGCATTGTTACTAGGAGAATAAGGAATCAGGTTTTGCAACTAAGCATGGTTGATGTTTTTGGTTGCCACTAATATGATCTTTTGGCTATGATCAATGGTCTTTGTAATCTGATATAGACCTTTGTACTCATGTTAAGCTTCTCCATCTTTAAACCCTACACTAGCATGAAAGATTTTAGAAACTTTTTTGCTCATTAATACTAGACATGTACTGGAGCATTATAGTAGTAGCACTAAAACAAGGATGACATCACATTTTCTAGTAACTGGTGTCATACTATACTAGTTATATATAGAGAGTGATGAGGAAGGTATGAGAGACTGTCTAGCCCCCTATTACTAAGTTACCTTTTTATTTTTCCTTAATTCATTGTCTTGTATTTTTGTGAGCATGTGACCTGCTGTTTATTTCTAATTTTGTATTTTTTATTCGGCTTCTTTCAGCCACCAGAATTGTTGATCAGCACATTATGTAACTAGGAAATATTCTGATTTGTAACAATATTCACACAGCTCATTATGTTTTATCATGATTTATCATGCCTTGTAATTTCTTTGTAATATTACACTATATTTGTAATGTACTTAGTAAGAAGGTTTGCAAAAGATGTAAAAGGACCCTATTTTTACCATGCAATAATAATATTTCCACTTAACTCTTGTCTCAAACTATGAGATCAGTAAGATTTAAAGTACAGGCCAATACAGTGCCTTAAGGTAATATTTAAGATATCATTATCTACTCTAAATTATATATAATCTTGCAGGGGTTGACTATATAACTATTGAATAGCTCACTAACCAAGTTTTATATATACACTAATACACTCTCTTTCAATAGAAGGAGAGACATACACTAGGAGAACACAATAAATTGAACCAGTCTTTTATAGGTTGAAACATATCTAATGTACATTCAGAATACAGAATAGTCTTTGTTTGAGATTACAGGAAGAAGACAACAAACTAAATACTCTCAAGAACTCATCATATTATCTCCTATGAAAACTAGAAAAGTCAAATACTATGAACTTAAGGACTGACAAAAAGTCTTATCATATATAATTGTATTGTCATTATATACAAGTTTCATATAAGACTCTTAAATAATAAGACACTAGATCCTTAGAGAAGTGATGTGCAATCACTTCAGTAAACTTTCTACTATGTTATGAGATCTAATATTATTAATAAATTTTATTGCTTGAACTTATGCTGCTGTAGCCTGCTTCTAACAGTCTAAGTTCTCTTCAGTCAACTCCACACACCAATATAGTCCCTATGTTTAGCCATTTTCATTCTAATTATTTATCTAGGTTAGAGTGACAGTTAAACTCAGCTTATAATCTTGGTACCAACAACATTTCCTTTTCAATATGAGCCATTGAGGTCATTGATGTATATGTATACCTCTGTCTTGACTAATACATTAATATATCTCATTTCTTAGAAATAGGTTTAAAAAATTCAAGATTAATGAATTTCATTTATGATGCCAATTAGCTTTATTAGTGCCATACACCTTTGCAACATCATCACAGCTGTGGAAATATTTTATAACATGTAACAACATCAACATATGACACAAAATAAACTTAATATCTTTAGATAAGGAGACATTGATTATGCTGGACTAACAGCTGGGATTATCATTTGTGTTACATAGTTCTGATCTAATGTCTAATAGACAGCTATTCAAGATGATGTTTGAAAGCTGCACATAATGTGATAAGAATTAGTAGTAAAAGAAATCCTGCAGATTATAGCTTTAATGACATCCAACTAGGTAAAAACTATCATTTTATCATATATTTTGATCATTACATTGATTCTGGCCTTATTCTCCTGTTCCTTGGAGAGGATTAAAATATAACTGACTGTAAATGCATAGCATTCAAATAGCCAATTTAACATGAACAGACCATCAATAAGGCCATCATTATCAGGTAAAGTAGTCATTCTAAAGACAAGAAATAGTTATTGAATGATAGTTGGCTAAGAAACAGACTTCATACTATAAGTTCAAATATGGGCTGGATGCATACAATAAGATAGAACTCATAGCTCCAGATAGTGGTTATGATAGACTGATCCTCTTTAAAGAATCCTTTGAGGATGGTAGTTACAA
This sequence comes from Suillus tomentosus, assembly GCA_016647685.1. Classification (NCBI taxonomy): domain Eukaryota; kingdom Fungi; phylum Basidiomycota; class Agaricomycetes; order Boletales; family Suillaceae; genus Suillus; species Suillus tomentosus. The sequence continues at coordinate 80,405 of JABBWJ010000041.1, forward strand.
CTATCTGCCTGTATAGAGAAAATAAGATTATGAATCAAATAACTAAAGCCTTACCATAGTATGTTCAGCAAGTGGCTCCCACAGTGCAGCCTAAATCATTAAGTTAGTTATATATTGATAAATGTAACATAGATTAAATTGCTTTATATCATTGACTTGTCTATCCTTGATGATTATAAAAAGGAGAGAACTCATAATATTGTATAATACAAGCACAGTGTAGCCAAAAGTAGGAATAGAGTATGAGAAGTAAATGAGGACAATATCTTACTGAAAGACCATTATGATTTAGACTTGACATTGAATATAAAAATCCATATCTGGAACTTATCTGCATATATATCTAGTGGATCTAGGATGTCACTCGTTCATTCTCCTCCAATTGAGTTTCAAAGTCAGGTAAATTAAATCTCCAACATAACAGAGTCAGAGAGTCAACTGCTTTTATCAATATGGTACCTTTGATATCTTAAAAATGTATATGCAATTCCAAAACAAATTGTGCAAGTCTGATAGCAGAGTCAGTGTCCATAAAATCAAATCTTTCCTTTTGGAAGATTTGGACCCTAGTCTAATGCACAACAATAATATTACTCACAGAATCAGAACATTGAAGGACAACATGTTTACAAATACTGTTATGCACCCAAATAGATCTGTTGTGCAGAACCCTAAGAGGGGTGTCATCCACTAACATTCGTGATGTAACCAGAAGGATCTGGTGTAGCAACTGAGACTGGCAACATTGAGTCAGCAGATATCAGAGACATGTGTGTCACATGACTTCTAAGACAGATGTCTTTGAAATCGCTAGGCTCAAGGTAAGAACAGTCTTGTCCAAACGATGAGTGTCAGTCGAGGTAGACTTAAGCATGAGGAGCACTTAAGAAGAGATACTAGAGACTGAAGCTGAGGAGGCTTCAGAGAGAAGTATGTTCCAGGGAAGATTGAGTAGATTCAAGTTAGGGAATTTAGTACAAGATGACTGACTACTTATACTAAGTGGAAAGAGTTAAGGGTAAGGCTACCATACTGTCGGTAAAGGCAAAGGGGAAACGGAAGTGGTATGGCAGCAGAGCCGGATTAGTGGTGGATGGTCAAATGTGGAATGAGACTGAGAAACATTGGAATGATCCAACAGTAAGAATACAATGTGCAGCAGGCATGAGTTACAAAGATAGAAAAGGAAAGCCACATTGGTGGCACAAGTCAGGATGAGTCATAGCCTGAAGGCACGTGCGCACATTGGTTCAATAAGGGGAAGACGAGGGACAGGAACAGTCCCAAGGATCCAGTCAACGAATAGTCATTAAAGGAGCATGAGCTGGAGGCAGGTGAGGGCAAGGTTGAAGGGAAAATGATAGGGGGGCCATATAGCCGATGTTACTTGTAACAAATACATTGTAGCACTCAAGCTCATGCTAGGCTCATATCTAGCCATTTCATGACACATGTCAAATGCCTGTTGTATGTCAATCACTTCCTGATGTTATCTGATGCTCACCTACTTAACCTAATGTTTTGGCTACATTGGCCAATCTAATATCTTGTACACTAATCCTTCCTGTGTCACATTCTGTCTTGCTAACCTCACTAGGTGTGTAGTTGATTACATAGCAAGCATAATTACATATTTTCATATTGTCTGCAGCACCTTATATATTTTGCATACTTTGTGCTCGGAGTCCCAACAAAATTGTGGATGCTGTCTCGCATGTACCACACAGTGACAATCCTGTTACCCTTTTCCACATTCATGTAATGTCTCACCAGTCGACATGATGAAGCCAATATTGAGCCAGAGTCGTATAGAAACTTGATTCCAAGGTTCATGAAATCCATGACGACCGGGCGATAAACACCAGCAAGGAATGCACTAGAACATGAAGAGTGTACTGCAGGCGCTGATAACAGCTATGATCTAATGTTACAAAGGACTTGCAATATATTGAATCTCAGCCATCAGATTACCTTATCATTTCAGGAGGCATTTCAATTGATTTTAATGGTATGCAAACAGCATGTCAACATCATGTCATTGCAACCACTTTTGGAAATTTCTGACAAATGCTGATACCATGATTTTCATTGTGTATGCATGCTATATATTTTCTCAGCATATGAGCTATATCTGAAATTGTGGTGCTGTCTTGTTACTTAAGGGTCTTATATACAAGTTGTGATTAATGACAACACAATTATACACAGTGAAGACTTCTTGCCAGTCCTTAGTCCACAGTCTCTGACTTTTCATATAATTGCTTTATTATGAGCCAGGGTATGGAATATGACTAAGCTATAGGGAGACGTCAAAATGCTATACTTCTCAGCCTCATTTGTGTTCCCTATAGTGTGGAAATCTGATGTCATCATGTGCAGATATGGCTATTTTAATTTGATGACTTATTGACACACCTTTTTGACTTTCAGTTTTATCAATATAATCTCTATGATTATGATACTTTGTGTGACCTCCTTTTGCTCTAATCACCTTTGCCACTCTTCTAGACATGTTATCTATCAATTTTGAACATTTCTTCTTAGTAGTCCTTCCTTACTCTGCTGCAGCTCTATCATATAACTGAAATAGCCCCTATGATGAATTTTGATAGGCTGCAACCATTTTCTTGAGTATTTTCCAGAGACATTCAATAGGGCTGGGGTCCAGGGACTATACTAAACATGATATAACATTGCTATTATGGTCTTTAAGCTGTTTTTGACTAATTGAAAGCTCATTTCACATGACTGAAGATCTTACATTCACCATATTCTAACTGGACAGGCTGCTAATGTTACTAAGGCCACCTGTTAAGGCTGTACTCTCAGAGGGTTGGATTCAAAGGACTTCAGCCTCAGCCTGTATACTGTGCCCCTTTCCCAAGTACTGTCCTTTATTTCAGAGACTAATGATAACACGTCCAGAGGGTTAGACGAGTCTCGTAGTATTATCCAGAAGACTTCTGGATATCGGAAACATGCATAAGGCTAATCTGGACAAGTTTGAACTAGAAATGAACAGAGGATAGACTATCTGAAGATAGAGTCAGAGATGTAGACTATAGGGATCGATCCTAAGTCTCAGAGATTGACGAGAGCTGATGAGACTCAAGTCTGGAGGACGGAAGAGGACAAACTGAGATGATATTTGAACTGAGGTATTACAGGACATATACAAGAGTTTATATACTAAGTGAATAATGGAAGGATCAACAAGCAAGGGTCTGAGGCTATGTACAAAGCATAAGCAAAGTTTATCAAATGTGAGTCGGAAATGAAGCATAGGTTAATGCATCAGTAAGCATAACTGGTAGTAATTATAACCGAGATACCAGGAAAAAGGAATAACAAATAGGCTGTATTTAACATTACAGTGGCTCAAAAAGTGTCCCAATGTTTGTAGCTTTTCATGTACTTGCTATCATGTGTCAAGGCATGGGAATATAACTAGGCTATAGGGAGATGTCGCAAATGTCTGCTTCTCAGCTTCATTTCGGTTCCCTATATCATGGGAAAATAATGACATTATGTGAAGATATAATTATTTTAATTTGATGACTCATTGGGACTGTTAAAACCATGCACAAAGGGTAGGACTGATTCAAAGGGGCTTGGCTTCAGCTCATGCGCTGCACCCCTTACCCAAGTATGTGCCCTTAATTTCAGAATGACGTCCAGAGAAAGTCCAAGGAAGTCCGAAGGACTTCCAGATGAGCACGGGAAAGTTCAGAAGGACTTTCTGGACGAGTGCAAGCAACTTCCAGATGAGTGTGGGAAAGTTCCAGAGGAACTTCCGGAAATTACTATGGGGTTTCGTCCTGATATGGAGATGTGTAATGGCTACTTAGGACTTGTCCTGAGTAGAAGCAAACAGAGGAAAGGCTGCAAGGACAAAGTCCGAAGCAGAATAGGTCCAGAGGACCGCGGGAAAGTTCCGGAGGAACTTCCGGAAACTTGGAGGAATGGAGGATTGGATGAGTGGAGGAACGGAGGAGTGGAGGAGCAAAGGATCGGAGGAGTGGAGGAGCAAAGGATCGGAGGAGTGGAGGAGTGGAGGAGCAAAGGATCGGAGGAGCGGAGGAGTGGAGCTCCGGCCTAGGGAATTCCTCCCTAGACCTGAGATGGATATTGACTAAGTCGGAGGACTAGAACTTGATATGAGGACTTAGTGCAAAGACTAGTGCAAGGAATATATGTGTGTAATAATCAGACTAAGGAAGTACAAAGTTTGTCGGAAATTTCCTAGCGGCATCAAAATGCCGACATATTTTAATGCAACCGAGTGCGCATTATCACTGTGATCAGAATCAGATTTAGACGTGCCTTAGCTGAGTTTTAATTACATCATGATACTATCTCAATCTCGGATTAAGCATTATATTGAACATTGAACTCCAAATCGTCGCTGTTAAGCCTTGTATCTCATATTTGTGCAATACGTGCTTTGTTTATTGTATGCTTCAAAGATGCCAAAGGACTTACAATGTTCCTCGGAAGAAGTTTTATGCGACATATGCGGTACCATGATTCGAGCTCGTGGGCTAGTTCGCATATGAGGAAGTGCGAAAAACAGGAAAGGTTGAGGATAGAACAGGCCGAGCTCGCTGAGATCCTTCAGGAAAGTGCAAAGACACGTGAGTACTACTTCTTTGGAGCAATTGATCTATGTCATCTTATCAATATGCAGATCGCCGCAAAAAGTCTCGCCAATCTAACAAACCCATGCCAGGTAAGCTCACGACAACTTCGACAATTATATGTTGACTTTTCTGAAGGTTAGCAGTTGATTCGATTTCAATATGGACCGTATGTGATGGACCATCTGCTGCTGGTGGGGACAATGTCTCGGAAGACATTAGTATGTTCCCGGGTTACTACTAAAGTTTATGAGTTTCTGACATGTACATCAGAAATGCATGGATCGTCACCCCGCAGTCACCAATCAGTGGATTTCAATCCGGGGTCCCCTCACTTAGATGGTGCTGATTTCAATCCTGTCCTTGACCCCGAAGCGGTGGAACCGCAACCTCAACAAGATGATATTAAAGTGGAATATCACCCACACAGTAAGATACCCTCGACCATCCATCGTTTTGTAGACTTTTCCTGTCACCGTTCTATGGAAGATTCTGTGCCTCGTAGCACTTCTCCGTGGGAACCTTTCCGAACGCGACTGGACTTTGAGGTTGCAGAGATAGTGCTTGAGGCAGCAATGACAAAGGACCAAACCAACCGGCTCTTCAACCTCCTGCACCGCTCTGCATGTGGTAAAGAGGCTTTCACATTGCAAAGTCATGATGAAGTCCGTTCATTTTGGGAGATGGCTTCCGAATGGTTCACACCAGTGAGTGTTTCTAACGACGCATTATGTCCAGGCTCATCAACATCATTTTCACAAGCGTAGTTTCAGAGCAGTGTAGTATCTGTGAAATACCGAAGTGAAGTTCATGATTTTAATATGTACTCCCGACCTCTTTGGGACTGGGCACTAGACCTGCTGCAAGACAGTTGCTTTGCGAAGCATTTTGTATTTGATGCCCAATGTTTGTACAAGTACAATGGAGCCTGCTTCACACACTTCTTCAATGAGCCCTGGACTGCCAATGCATTTTGGGATGCTCACTTGACCTTCCGACTATCATTAATACATTGTATTTCAATTGTTATATTAGTCGCGACTTCCACCAGATGCTAAGCCACTCGCATTCATTCTTTATGCCAGTAAAAATAAGTTGTCATCTTTTGGAACTCAAAAGTGCTATCCGATTGTAGCGCGAATTGTGAATTTGCCCATTGAAATACGGGATGGTGTTGGTGTGGCTGGCGGTCGAGTCGTGGGTTGGCTACCAATTGTAAGTGTCTTATATGAATCTCGCACTTGTTTGACCTTAAACGTCGAGTTATGAACAATTTCATTAGGTCAATGAAAATCAAAAAAATAGCGGAAAAGCAAGTTTTGTGAATTTCAAGAATGCGGTTTGGCATGAGTCGTTTTTGCAGCTTATAGAGTCGGTCATACAGCATTTGAAGACTGGTTATTGGTTCGACTGTGGGGACCTGATACGACACCTTCTTTGGCCAATAATATTGATCCTCAGTGCTGACTATGAGGAACAGTGAGTACCATGTGTTTCTTTACACGCTGTAATGAAGTCTCTCATGTATCATGCAGATGTATCATGTCCTTAATTTGTGGATTGAAAGGCAAATTCCCTTGTCCAGTTTGTCTGGTCCCCCAAGATATGCAGTCTATCTACACAGAGGAACTAACACTACGCACAAGTGCTGAAAACTGCAAGATTGGCCAAGATGGAAAAGGCCAGAGAGAATCACCTAAAAGCATTCTCGCTGCGCGATGTTGAAGTAAGTTAGTTTTTTCAACTTGCGAATTTACTGACACCAAGCCCTACAGAACATTTTTTGGAAAGTTCATCATTGTGATATCCATCGCGCACTCTCATGGGATCGCATGCATGCCAACAATGGCGGGTTATGGAGCGACCATTTGTGGGTGGAGCTTCAGTTTTGGATCACGGATCTAGGTCGAGAAGCGGCTGTTCAGATTGATTCAAAGTTCATCTTGTTATTCACTGCACTACACTTCGTACTAAATTGGTTTTGAATTTAGCTTTGACGCTTTCCTGAGATGGCCTGACTTGCAGCACTTCTCACGTGTGATGAAAATAGACTTTACTGATAGCGCAACTCATGAAGATATATCAAAGGTATGTTAGTCTTCTGGAATTTCGAACTTCGCATTGCTAAAGTCGTACCAGTTGGTAGTATTCGCAGCGCAGAACATCCTTACACGGACTGAAAGCAAACTTGGCTACCTGCTCTTACGATGCATACATCACTTTGTCATGTTCGACATGTATGCAGCATTGGAGGTTCACACAGAGGATACCATCGCAGCCGGAAGGGAAACTTTGCGTGAATTCTCGACACTGCTGGACGTAAGTTCTTGTGAACAATATTTTCTGGCTGATGTGTCAATGAATCATTACCAGGAATACATTACAAAATCAGAGCCAGAAACTGGGAAGAATTGGAACTTTCCAAAAAAGCACTCAAATGTGCATGTGTTCGACGACATCCTAGCAAAAGGCGCCACTCGAAACTACAACACAAAGCCAAACGAAAGGATGCATGGCCCGTTACGTGCGATATACCTCCGATGGACAAATTTCAAAAATGTTGCTACCCAGGTCTGTAAATAACATTTTGCTCAATGCCGTGATTCACTGATATGAATCATAGATCATTTGCTATGACCATTGGCTGCTGACATCGACATCTATGCGTTCTGAGATCGATGACCTGGATGAGTATACACGCCAGCAAGTCGTTGACCCTGAGGCAGGTGAAGAGATCGAAGAAGTTGCAACGCATACATATTTGGGTGCGAGGTGAGGCAGTCAGTCTTTCTCTCAGATCGAGCAGGAGCATGCAGCAGATACAGCATTTTCTGGATTTCGAATCAGGCTGAACAGGTTCTTGAACGAGTTCCTGCCTCGATTTGAAATTCCCTTCCCAGATGGGAGGCATGTGCATTTTTGACCTGATGACCAGGTAACGATTTAGCTATTCCATCCAACCATTCAAACATTACAATGTAACATCCTTTTGGCAGGTCACAGTATTTCAATACTTACAGGTGAATTATGAATCTATGGTCAACTGGCATCTAAAACGAGATCTCCTTCGATGCAACCCATCTTTCTTTGGATCACCAAGGTATGATTGCGTCATGGTGAAGGCCCAGGACCAGCCTTTTTTTGCGCGTCTCATTTTCTTGTTTCGCTGCTCAATTGGCGAGATCGTCCTTTCTTTCGCCCTTATTCATCCCTATGATGTTGCCATTGGTCATCGCCGTAGGCAGGACATAGATTTGGGGCTGTATCGTGTGCGAGCCAAACCTCGCGCATCTCCGGAACTCATTTCCGTCGAGTCCATTATTTGAGGTGCTGTGCTTGCCAGTGACCCTGCTACAGCTGGGGATTATTTCATTGTAGACACCATCGATACCAACATCTTCCTCCGAATGAAGTCACTACAAGCCCATTGTGTTAACTAATTTGAATGTCTAGCCTTGACAGTAAGTAATTGATACTATCAGCGTGACAATCTACCTCATCACATCTCTAATAGAATGTTCTGCTCAAGCTTTTGCTGGTCTTATGAAACATTTGTTGGAAGCTCCAGTGTTATAAAAATGTTTCTCATCCTACAATTTGAATTCCTTTGTTTCTTTTGTCAGTATTTGATACCAATAAGTTAGATATCATAGCTCTTAGACTGTTCAATGTGAATTTACTATGATGTCAATGATTAAAAATTCAGTAAATAGCTTACTAATAAGAGTAAAGATTATATCAACATTATTATGACTCAATAAGCCATGAGGCCATGCCGTGGGCTTCTTGACTTCATTCCGTCCAATAGCATTATGCCAACCACAGTCGTTGTCGACACATCTCCTGTGTTTCTCAGCAGAAGTATAGGTCGAAGTTCCTCTTGCCAAGAGCCCAAGAAGAGCATCAGGCCCAAGACTTTGATTCGGACAAAGGCAGCATCATCACCAGCGTCACCATTTACTGGCAGAAGGAGGGAAGATCCAGTGGCAAAGAGTAGCTTTGCAATCCAGCCCAACATCAAGGCCTCACCATAAATCCTGGGAAACGGCGCCCCACCCAAAACATATCATAAGCAAAAAAACGAATGCCTACAAAACAATCATAAGGCCCAGAAAATTAAACACTTGATTAAAATAAGCAAAAGAATCTCACTCACCAACAACGAGACAACCGATAGCAACAAAAAACACCACCCTCGAAAGAACTGCGCATGCAAATACTGTAAGAAAGATAGAGACCAAGGATGCGAAAACCCACATAAATGCGCCACCATAGCGAAAGAAATACTAAACAAAATCGCCCCAAAATTCAATACAAAATCCAAACCAAAAAAAGACAGCTTATCACTCACTCACAGCAGAAAAGAGAAGAACCAACAAGCACACGAGCGAAGACAGGGAGAAATCATCTTTGACCCCACAACAACGATACGAACAACACTCGGAGACTGCTTTAGAATCTTTACCGACCCATCAAAACAATCAGATAGACCAGCTCACCGCCTGCAAGCCCCAATGAGAGGACTAAACATCATAGAAGAACGTATATCCATCTACACAGATGGCTCATGTCTAAATAACGGAAAACACAATGCAAAAGCGGGCAGCGGAATATGGATATCAGCGGGAAACGAGCGAAACAAGACAATAAGAATACCTGGACACCAGCAATCAAATCAGATCGCCGAAGTAACAGCGATCCTAGTCGCCCTACAACAAACAGAACCCTATATCCCTATAACATTCATATCAGACTCAAGATACGCAATTGACGGACTCACCAAACACTTTAGTCAATGGGAAGATAAAGGTTGGATAAACATTGCGAACAGCGAATACCTAAAAGCCACACTGTACCATCTACGGAAAAGATCAGCACAAACATCGTTCATATGGACGAAAGGACACAACGGAGACCAAGGTAACGAACAGGCAGACCGCCTAGCCCTAGAAGGAGTAAACAAACCCATCGAAGACCAAATAGACCTCTCGATTCCCAATGAATGGAACCTACAAGGAGCAAAACTATCATCAGTATCACAATCACTCGCATATAAAGGAATAAAGAAACAAAATGAAACTAAAAACCCACCAAGAAGAGTGACAACAGGTAACCTCGACATCGCAAGATATGCGATCCAAGAAATCACAGGCAACCTCGAAAACGACAGCGCCATATGGACTGGATGCCGAAATAAAGACATACAAAAAACAATACGTCAATTCTTATTCAAAACAATACATGGAGCTTACCGTGTAGGAGAATACTGGTTGAACATCCCTAATTATGAACACCACGCCAAATGCGCAACATGCCATGCAGAAATTGAATCTATAGAACATATACTGTTAGAATGCCCGAACAACTCCCAGAACACAATATGGAAACTCACCAAAGACATATGGCCAACAAAATTCGGCGCCTGGCCAAGAATCAAATTAGGGACGATCCTAGGCTGCGGGAATTTGCAATTGAAAAAACAAATACCTGACGAACAAAACCCAAATGAAAGAGAGAACAACAACGACAAAGAAGCGAACGACAAGACAAAAGGCGCAGCAAGACTTCTCAGAATCCTCATCTCGGAATCCGCTTATCTAATCTGGATAATAAGATGCGATAGCACCATTAATGAAAAAACTTACACAACAGACACGATAATCAAACGATGGACTAATAGAATAAATAATAGATTACAACTAGACAGAATATCCGCAAACAAAATCATAAGAACTAAAAAATTCACAAAACTAGTTACAAATACCTGGGAAAACACTATCCAAACAAACCCCAATACCCAAATACGAAAAGACTGGGCCACCGCCCTAGAGGTTTTAGTGGGTATTAGATCACCCAGGCCCTCTACGATCGAGGCCCCCTAGGTAATACAGAGTCCCACACACCCCGCATAATACGGGAGTGCATAAACACATTTTTCCTCAGACTGGGGTTTCCCGAAACCCTGCTATAGCGCGTATACGTAGAACTAGGCTTAGTCAGTTGCTACCAATACATTTCGCTTGTCCAAAAAAAAAAAAAAAATCCTGGGAAACAAAAACATTACAACAACTCCCTCTGAATCTGCTAACATCCCATCGCGATTGGATTATTATTTGGACAACATTCTGTGTGAAATAGCTAACAGTGACATACCTATCACAGGTATTATTTAATGATTCAACTAAATCTGTCGATTGAACCTGACATTCCAGTAACCTTTCAGGTCCATGCAAGTCGGTGCTTGAGTTTATAGCAAACTCTGAGAAAGAGGTCGAAGTACGTTTAGATAAGACTGATGGACAATGCCAGGACCTAATGATGATATCAGGAGTTCTCAGATATTCATCCAGAAGATTTTGAGACAATATCGCGCATCGTTGATCAGATCCAAACGACCAAACAGAAACCAAGGTATGTTTTATCACACGGGTTCGCTGTCTATATCACAATCGGTTGCCTATATATTCACTTACGATTACATTAACTGCCATCTTCTTGTCGAAATGCCAACTCATATACATGAAGTCCTGTGCACAGTATTCAAGACGTGGTTTGATCGGTTCCTGGACTCTCTGGATTTTGACCACACCCTCATTGACACAATTGTCTTCATGAATGCCGAGGTCAAAACGGAGGAGCTCTCTACCATCCCGGATATGACATTGTCTGTCATTGTAGGGAACCCTCACAGACCTCTCAAGGAGGCCATCCCTGTTCTCATAGAAACCGCATTCTCTCAGCAAACAAATCCGCTGATGAATAAACTCCAGAAGCAAATTCGTGCCAAGCCCGAAGTACTCATGGTCATTGCGACCCTCATAGGAGAGACCAAACCATACCATTCGCCTGAACACTCGTCTACTGCATGGGATACTCTATTGCAAGAAACACCGGCTCACGAACTTAGCTCCTTCCTTGACCTCCAACCCTTGGATTCGAAGCCCACAGATCCCATCACCATACTCGGTCACCAGTGGTTGGGTCTCCAGACTATAGATGTTTGGGTATGGGTGAGAGGAGATAGTCCCATCAATATCAACCTTGTGACTGGGCCGCGCATGGCTCGTGGTGTAAGTATTCCTTCGTTGTCTCGGCATAGTACTAACTAATCTTTTACAGAGACTGTACCCTGACACACACATGGACGCCGTAAACGCTATGATCAACCAGGGTCTACGCTTGGTGAAAAACAAGTTGGGTTCCCTCTGCAGAGAGGTAAACCAAGCGTGTGACCTCACACCTTTAGAAGAATCTCCTATCACCTTCCCTTTTGCTTGGGACCATATGTACAACTCCTTAATAGGGGCGTCAGGAATTACGGCCCACTCTCGTTACCTGGCATGGTACACAAAGTCTGCCAGAGGTGTAAAGCGCATGGAACACCCAGATTCCCATGACAATGAACCATCATCTTCAAACACTCGCTCTCACACTGACGCTGGACCAAATGCTACGGTCAGCAACAACTCTGTGCAACCTGGTACTTCCAGTGCACAAAACGATGACGTGCAACACAATGCTGGTAAGTTCAAGTCTAAGTCGAGGGGAAAGCACAGGGGCACCAAGGGCAAAGGCAAGGGCAAGGGCAAATAGGATTGCTACTCGCCGGTGTGCTGATACATAATGGACATACAGATATCTTTGGATTGTTGTCATTGCTGATAGTCTCACTCGCCTCATGTATTTTTACTTGTACTTGTTGTTCTCGCGTTTACATTCTGTGAATCTGTCTTGCGTCGTAGGCTAGTTATGTGGTGTACAGTACGTGTCAGACCTGGACCATCCAATACCATGATGTTGGTTTATTATTTAGCCCTCAAAGCTTGAAGTGAGTGACGTCACAATGAACCTGGACCTTAGACTAAAGGTAATTAATACATCATCGAGCAAGTGTTTTTTTGTCTTATCGTTGTCATACTCCGAGTCGCAGGCCGTCCAATTACATCATAATATAACCACCGGGTGAACAATTGGTACATCATTAAACATTTAATGAAAACCACAGGTTCCTTGGAGTGTACGATGAAGTAACAAGCACTCCGATTCAGAACTCACAGTCTCACACATGGATGTTATATTAACTGACGGCCATCATATTACATTCAGATGCAAGCTATCGGTACGTCTTAAGGATCTCGTGTTATTATTTCGGTTTGTTGACTTAGCATTCCCCAACCTTTAAATTCTCAAGCGTGCCCCGTCAACTCTTCAGGTCCCCACTGCGTCGACTACCTTCGCTACATCAGGTTTTATTCTCAGTGCTCATAATATTGCTCACTACAATTATGTCAGGCTCCGATTCCAACTTCCTGTCTGATTCTGAATTGAGGAACTCTCTCTCATCGGATTCAGAAAATGAAGGGTTCAGAGTCGTCGCCCCACCAAGTGAGGGCACCACTATTGAACATTACTAGAAGGTACATTCCAGTTTGCTCCATGACTTAGATTTCGCTTGTGCTAACTAATGTCAGTATGTAAAGTATCTTCAACTTCAAAAGGGTCAGTTGGAGAATCGCAATGCATGCCTAAATGTGACAAACAATGTGCTCCAGTCACAACAGCCACGACGTTCTCGTAAAGGTGTCCGTGGCCATGCGTCTATATCTACTCCAACTTCAACGACATCCACCGCTGCAACCGACAAATCTGATCTAGCCTCGGACAAAGTCTTTATGGACTTGGGAAAGAAATATGCACTCACTGTCGAGATGTTTATGCTCGATGATTCAATTTTCAAATCACCCTGTCCGGATCCTCCTGTCGACATACGAAGTCCGTCTCGTTATGCCAAGACGTCGGCAGAGAAGGCAGCGCTCATCACAGAGCTCTATGGATGCATTGAGCATACACTGCACCCTTACATGCCAACTACACATTTCATCAATAAGGTCTATTTTATCTTGCTCAATGTAACTCAGGTCTGACTGTTCTGCACTAGTTTTGCAGCGGAATGCAGCGCGTACGCTCCTCGTACATCTATACATTACGGTCTGTAGCTGGGAGCATCCTCAACATGCCATCTCTAAATTTTGCCGCATCGTTTGATCGCATGGCTGTCCAGCAGATGACAGATGCGATTGGGTGGGTAGCAGGGAAGGGAAAGGAGTTCAACATACTCAATGCGCCTATTATCTACCCTAACCTGAAGGTCAATGCTAAGAAGGTATTCGGAAACTGGCTCATGATCGCTAAGGTAGGATCCCACATACTTCCTGGGACACTTCCTTATCTTTATCCATAGTTCATTAAGGTCGCAATTGGTGGGAAAATGTTGATATATTCCAAGTCCGGACGTAGCGGAGGCCTGAACCCCTACTCAAAACTATGGAAGCTGAAAGGTTGTACACCTGGTTTAATTGCGTGTGGTGTGACCGCGGTGTGTTCTGAATACTTCATCTAGATGTTAATTGATCACTCAATTTCGTCTAGCTTATTTTCATTTTGTCTCCTGATGAGCAGTTCCCGGGATCAGGCATCGGCACTATGTCATCAATCCCCTACTCGACCGTCTTCCGAACTGTGAAGAGATTTTTCGTCACCCAATGGAACCACGCACGTGTTCAAGACATTGTCAAGAATATGAACAATTATATTTTCGAAGATGTTGACGAGACATCACGTGACGTTAGCCACAATGTCGATGATACTGGCGAGGATCTTAGTGATTCACTAGATCGGGTCATGGCATGCTTAGACGATGACGATTCATCTGAATCAGATGATGAGAACCGTATTGCGGCACCAATTTCCCATTCTGAATCTGCAGCTCATATTCCTGGACCAGCAGCGGTCGTTGTTACGCCCGCCCTGAACCTCACTCATACTGTTGTGACCTCACTGTCCAAGCTTATCATGGACCAACGCACATCTTCTGGGTCACCCACCGCTCCTGTTCCTAGATCCCCCCCTACTGATATTCCAGTTGCTAATATAGTGCCACAACATATCGATATTGCAGGAGAGTCCATTTCTGCTGCTAGTGAGGTGTTATTAGATAATAATAACACCAAGGGTCGGAAAAAGGGGCCAAAAAAGAACAAGACTTCAGACGCACCTCCTCACTGTTCTTCCTGTAAGGCTTGGTTGATATTCGTATTTCCCCTCTGAGTTGTTGTCTACCCTTTCTATGGATATTCACAAGGTTTCGGCATTTGCCATCGGTGTTTGAATATCATCAAATCATTGTGTCTGGTTCGAACTTGGTCTAAGTCGAAGTCCTATCATTATAATCTCAGCCAGTCATTGTGCTTGACCCAAAACCTATTAGAATAACCATAGGTAGTAGTGTCATCACTCCTGATGGTTTTGAACGCTGGTGAGTCAACTAATAATATCTGTTGCTGCAATGGCACTCAAATAATAAATTAAAAGTTCGCTACAGATCTTTTAACTATCATTACTATGGAGCCTAGCTGTAACTCTAGCTAACAGGCATATTATAATATTCCCTGGACCTCCGATTATTGCAACAGCCCAGAAGGTGAACATCCATTGACTTGCTTTCGTGCACCAGTGCTGACCTCACATCATTGACCGCTCGTTTCGAAAGCCTCCTGGAACAGAACAATCAAGCAAGCAATGCTATCCTGGAGTTTTACTCGCCTGAAATGCAAACACTGTATTTACTATCGACACACCAATACTAGTACCCTACTCGTCGCGATCCACATTGTCGATTCTTTACTGTTGGCAGCACTAAAACAGTACTCGCTGACTTCAAAACACAAAATGGACCATGTCTGACCTTGGCAAAGCCTGTTTTTGCGTCAGGATCGCTATCGACCGTGATCGTACCTCCCGCGCTATCACTCTCTCCCAATGTGCACTCGTACTTGGAGGCGAACATAATGTGCGCCTGCTGGGATACACTGATAGCAAGCTGAGTTGACACATGTCGCTCCATTAGCGGTTATTGCCTGGGTAGCGGTATACTGGTCACTTGGAGTGACACAGGTATGGTGTGACACGGGCACGGGCACAGGCTGGAATACCTTGGTTACCTACCCTCCACAGGCTCTGAATCCGGTGTTGCAGATTCAGCAGAGGTGTCGATGTACTTTAGGGCTCAGTCTGTCTTGATTATCATACTGCACCTACCCATTGTAAATGTTGATGCAATACATTTTAATTGTTTCACGCTTTCATTCAGAATAATTTAAGTACCCATCTAGATCAACCCAATAAGTATTCTAATGTGGTCACAATGACCATCAAGGTGAGCATCGAAATTACGCAGAGCTCATTTTGAAGTGCATCTTGATGCCATCCAAAATGCAAATGCACCAATCACAATATGCTTACAAATGCTCATTTTGAAGTTTGGACCTATTATTTCGACAAGTATGGAAATATGTGTCATGATGCGATAATAATGACCATTAAAATGCTGACTGATTGATCACAATAGAATTATGCCGTCAAGGCATTTTAATGCATCAAAATGCCATGAAAAAAGTTCCAACATTTCTACAGGGTTTATATACTACTGAGGACTTAACGGAGAATCAGTCAGTGCAGTCCAAAGCTATGTGAGGCTGTGGACGGAGCATGTAGAAAATAGTAAATGAAGACGGAGATGAGAACATAGGAAAATAAAGCCGGAGATGAAATGAGGTACGGAAAATGATTATAGTCTAACTGGAGTAGGAACGTACAAAGGGAAAAGGCACAGAAGATAGACGTGGGTCGGAACCAGATGTTTGGAAGTCCGGAGACAGGTGATTACCATATGGGGATGAGCGCTGATTTAAGGTTTGGGTTTGGATATGAAGCATAGGTCGGATCCAGAGATCTGGAGATGTGGATATCAGATCTGGTGTCCGGATATCAGATGCAGGAGTACAGGGATCCGGATGGATAGAGGATTGGGTCTGGAGACATGGACAGGAGGTCCGGAGGTCCGGATGAGGCGTGGGAACATTGTCGGATGTTGGTCTGGAATGCGGGATATGACATTAGGGCAATAAGACAAAGGATAAATGATGCAGGCTAGCTGTGGAGGTATGAAGGTCTGATGTACGGAGGTAAAGGGATCTGGATGTGGATGTGCAGAGGTGCAGGGATCTGGATGGGTAGAGGGCTGGAGACATGGATAGGGCATCTGAAGGTCCGGATGAGGCGCGGGAATATTGTCGGATGTAGGTCCGGAATATGGGATATGACAGGGACACTTTTTTGACTTTGAGTTTAACTAATGTAATCTTTAAAATTCTAGTACTTTGTGTGACCTCCTTCTGCCCTAATCACTTCTGCCACACTTCTAGACATATTCTCTATCAATTTTGGGTATTCCTCTTTGGTATTTCCATCATACTCTGCTGTAACACTGTCTTATAGTTGGAATAGCCCCTATGGTGAATCTTCATATGCTACAAGCAATTTCTTGAGTAATTCTTGGGGGTATTCAATAGGGTTGATGTCTTGGGTCTATGCTGAACATGATAGAATAGTAATATCATGGTCTTTAAGTTATTTGGTAGCCAATCTAGAAGGTTACTCTATAAGACTTAAGATCTCTTAATCACTATATTCTAATTGGAAAGGTCGCTGATGCTAATAAAGTGACTAAATTGATTATTTCCATCATCTCTATGACTATCTCTACTCAAATAGTCAGATAGACTCTTAAGACAGCCTATCTTAAAGCTATAATCAAGAAAAACAGATTCTTCTGTCTCCAACCTATAAAAAGAAAAGACAAGATGCTACTTTCAAGTACAAATATTGGACTGCTAATAGCTGAAAGAGGTTTATCTAGTTAGATAAGGTTAAAATCAATAGGATGAGATCATATGGCAAGGAATTTGTATTAAAATAGATAGGACAACCATTAAGATAAAGAAAAGTTGAATAAACACTTAAGTTTCAAGATGAAAACTTGATGGTATAGGACTATATGAGACAAAATGGAGTGTGAATTTTCTATGAAACAAAGGGAAGGATGAATACAGAGTAGTAAATACTTATTTGACAGAAGTGTCTGCTAAGAAGTATGCAGGAGTCATGAGTTAATGAAGAAGATACTGTTTTGTGATAAGACAATGACCCTAAGTATACCTCTAAATCAGCCACCAATAGCTTGCAGACCACGATATTACTATTCTATCATGTTCAGCATAGACCCGAGACATCAATCCTATTGAATACCCCCGAGAATCACCCAAGAAATTGCTTGTAGCATATTAAGATTCACCATAGGGGCTATTCCAACTATAAGACAGTGTTACAGCAGAGTATGATGGAAATACCAAAGAGGAATACCCAAAATTGATAGAGAATATGTCTAGAAGTGTGGCAGAAGTGATTAGGGCAGAAGGAGGTCACACAAAGTACTAGAATTTTAGAGATTACATTAGTTAAACTCAAAGTCAAAAAGTGTCCCAATGAGTCATCAAATTAAAATAATCATATCTTCACATAATGTCATTATTTTCCCACGGTATAGGGAACCGAAATGAAGCTGAGAAGCAGACCTTTGTGACATCTCCCTATAGCCTAGTTATATTCCCATGCCTTGACACATGATATAGCAAGTACATGAAAAGCTACAAACATTGGGACACTTTTCGAGCCACTGTATATGAATAGGAAATGAATTAAGAGCTTATCATATATCAGATTGGATCTAAGGTCTGGGATCTGGAAGAGAAGTGTGGATATATGGGATATGACACCATCCAATTGATCAATTCTATCATCTCCAGCACTGTTTCCACTCAAACTATTAATAATACTTTCAAGGCAGAAAATCTTCAAGTTATAATTAAGAAGAAGAAGACCCTTCACCTCTAGCCTATAGAAAGAGGAAATGAACTCTAGCTTTAATACACCAGTATCAGACTGAAAGAGGACTGAAAGAGGATTATAAGACAAAAAATATATGATAAGGTCAGATGGTTGGGAATACATCTACAGAAAGACAGTTAAACCACTAAAAGAAAAGAAAACCGTATAAACTCTAAAGTGTGAGGTAGCAAACATAGAGGTATAGGGCTATATGAGATAGAATGGGGTATATATTCCCTGCAAAGTAAAGGGCAGAATGAATATAGAGTGGTACATCTCTATTTTAGATAAGAGTCTGCTAAGAAGGATACAGGAATCATGAATTGATGAGGAAGATACTATTTTGCAATAAGATAAAGATTCTAAGTATACCCCAAAGTTAGCCATCAATAAGTTAAAAACCATAATATCAATGTTATATCATGTCTAGTACAGTCCCTGGACCCCAGCCCTATTGAATGTCTCTGGAAAATACTCAAGAAAATGGTTGCAGCCTATCAAAATTCATCATAGGGGCTATTTCAGTTATATGATAGAGCTGCAGCAGAGTAAGGAAGGACTACTAAGAAGAAATGTTCAAAATTGATAGATAACATGTCTAGAAGAGTGGCAAAGGTGATTAGAGCAAAAGGAGGTCACACAAAGTATCATAATCATAGAGATTATATTGATAAAACTGAAAGTCAAAAAGGTGTGTCAATAAGTCATCAAATTAAAATAGCCATATCTGCACATGATGACATCAGATTTCCACACTATAGGGAACACAAATGAGGCTGAGAAGTATAGCATTTTGACGTCTCCCTATAGCTTAGTCATATTCCATACCCTGGCTCATAATAAAGCAATTATATGAAAAGTTACAAACATTGAGACACTTTTTTGAGCTACTATATATAACTTTAAAGTAAAATAATGATATGTCTTAGTCTTACTTCAAGGCAATGTGCCTGCACTTTTATTCTCATGTACTCTCACACAGTTTGAGAGAAGAATGAAAAATGGGTCCTTTATACCTTTTGGAATCCCCTTACTAAGCATGATTTTGTCAGATGGATTGGTAAGAATGTAGCTTACAAACCAGGTGATGAATCAGCTTTTACTAATATACATCATAAATACTGTGTAATCTTATAAAGAAATGAAAAAAACATGACAGAAAGGTGCTGACTCTACTCAGGAACCGGTCATGCAAAAGCTGACAAACCAAGCCTTTGGGTGAGCTGAATCATCCTTCTTACTAAGTAGATTACAAACAAAGTTCAGTGTCTTACAAAGAACTTACAAAGCATGATCAACCATGACTGAACATGTTGAGTCATGTTTAAAGGACCGATCATGACTAAACATGTTGAGTCAGCTTAAATAGTGTTACAAACTAGAATATTCCCCAGTCACATGATGTGCTGACAAATAAAATCTGGTGACTGAAAGAAGCCAAATAAAAATAAATAGTCAGAAATAAATAGAGACACAAAAGTTAGTGACTGAAAGAAGCCAAATAGAAATAAATAAACAGAAATAAACAGAATGTCACATGCTTGATACAAATACAAGGTAAAATAAGTCTGAAAAGTGAGAAATAAAATACAAGACAATGAAATAAAGAAAAAACAGAGAGCTAAATTAGTGACAGAGGGACAGTCTCTCATATCTTCTTTATCACTCACTCTACACTACTATATGGTATGAATCACATACCATGCATGACATCCACCCTGGATGAAAAATTGCAACTGTCCCTAGTTGAAGGGTAAGTAATGGCATTTTGTTAATCATGATGTTGGTGACTCCTCTATCTATTTTCTGGGTTCACAAGATGTGGACATTCATCTATGAGTCTGAAAATTTCAAAGTATACTGCACATGTAGGACATATTTGTAATCATGCTTCCTGGTGACTATGATCCCGAAAGTATATTATTTGACTATAATGGGTTCTGATATCTTGAAAAATAAAGTCTTTGTGAAGTTTATTGCAATCCTCTAACAGAATATCAAATAAACTTGCAATGTTTTGTTGAATTTGGTTCTCTATAGTGGTGTCTTTGCCGTTCATGATGTGATGTATTTTGTCATTCATCCTCTGAGAGCAAAGAGGTATCTGAATCTGATCCTGATAAATTTTTCTTAGAGTCTTAACTATTGTCAAGAGTATCTGCAATTATTTGCAGAGTAGGATCATTTCGGTTTATATATGGAATTAGTCTGAAGGAGACTACACCACATCTAGACAAAGTTCTGTTCATTTCTTTAAGAATGTAGGATCCACTTTTGGTTTGTCTCTCAACAACAAAGGGTCCTAAGTATTGTGGTTTAGTTTTGCAATTCAGTTTTTTCTTAACTTGCATATTTAGACTAGTACAAGATCACCTAGTGCAAATGATTTTTGTGCATTGTCAGATGATATTTCTGTTCAAACTGAAGCTTGGACTTAAATCTGGCCTTCTTTAATGTCTTAGCAGCACATCTAAAGTCTTCAGCATATCTTTCAATCTGGCATATTCATAATGTGAGGAACACTGAACTCCTTTGTGACCTAAATATTCATGTGCCCCTGTCAATATAGACAGTTGTTTATCAGGGTCAAAAATAACAAGTAAAGGGAGTCTGTCTGGTAGACACTTGTACATATTTCTCTTTGTACAAAGAATTAGGTTGTGCACTTGACAAATTTCTTGCATTTAGCAGTACTTTTGAAACTTGGTGCTTTGAGTGTGGTAACGAACTTGAAAATATCTGTCAAAATCTGCTCTTGAGCAGCAGCTGACAAGAATACAGATGATAGGTTATTGGGATGATATGAATGTGCAGTGAAATTTGAGATTGACATGAATAGGGCTATTTCATCCAACTAAAAGTCATCTTCAGGAATAATCTCTTTATCTGAAGCTAGAGGGCATCTAGATAAGCCATCAGGCCTTCTGAAACTTGTTGCTGGTACATGGTGAAGTGTGAAATAAAATAGGAGAATTTCTTGAATCCATCTATTGATTGTGGCATTTGGTTGTCGGGCTCATTAAGTATGCCCTTAATATATTTCGTGTCAATTTCAACATAAAGATTCTGAACTCCAATAATGTGAAGTCTGTAATGTCGAAGTGCTCTAAAAAGTCCATATAATTCTAACTTGGGCTGAGAGTATCGTGACTCTGCATCATCCATCAGTAACATATCATTGTAGGTGTACAACTCAGAGTGGTGCTATAGGCTCCAAACTGATATCTTTATGTTGTAGGTTGTCCAACACCTAGTCTGCTATACTTGCAGAACAAGTGTGTTCGATCCTAAAGGGGAAGCTAGTGCAGCAATGGTCTAGAAATGAGTACAGAATGTGCTGCTTAGCGGCCGATGCAAAGTGCGGGAAAGCGGTGGGTGTGCGTGCAGAATGAAGTGATGGCTGATAGCCAAAGGTGCAGGAAAATGTGGCTGCGAAGCAGCCGCAGCACAGGTGGTTCAGATGATAATAGAGATGATAGATAATAGAAATAGATGAAAAGCAGAATGGTAATGGACACAGTGCATGCAGTAAATGGATACAGATTGCCAATAGCTACCAACTGTAGGCTAAAGAGAGTTGCTACTGGAATGTTTGGAAAACAAGCTACTCAAAGATATGTACTGCTAGTGTTTGAGTATTATGCTAAGCGCTATCATGCAGAACTGAGCCGATGCAGTACTGAGTAGGATATGTAAAGCTATATGTAAATAAGGGTCTATGATGAAATAAAAGTGTTGCGATGCAGAAATGGTCTGATATGTAAATATTAATTGCGGAAAACATACTATTGGGTTAGTTGGACATGGACAGATGGTGCAAAACATCGGCTGATGAAGCACGGCTGTGCGCACATGGGAACATTGTGGCTGTCATGGGAAAGTAGTGCCCAATGCACACAGCTCACAGGAAAGGTAAAGCAATAGGATGCTGAGGGATACTGCAAAAATAGCCTCATGAGGCTACAAGGACTTCCAGTCCTACATCATGCTGGACATCATCATCCTTCATCATCTACTTGTGAAAGGATAATTCCTACAGCTATGAAGCTGGAATCAACTGATAAATATACAGGGTTTGAAGAAGTATAGTCAATGTTTTTCATTGCTGGTGCTCAACATATACATTCCTTCAAAGTTTCAAAGGCAATATCTTGCTTCTCTCTCCAAATAAAAGAGGCACCTTTTCTCCAAAGTTGGGTGATTGGTTTTGCTAGTTCAGAAGATCCTAGTATCTAAATATGAACTGTCCTACAAAGTTCCATAAATCCTCAGGCTTCTTTGATTGTAGTGGGAATTAGCCAGTTAAGAATTTTGGATACTTTCTCAGTATCAGGTAGTCTTCCTTTTAGAGTACAGCACTATCCTATAATAAGGATGTCTGGAAGGCAATACTGAATTTTCATAGTGAAGAATGTTGCACCTACATCTTTTATACAGTGCATGATATGGTGAACATTATTTGCATGTTCCCAAATAAACTGTCTAATCCCTGGGTTTTCTTCTCAGACTTCAGGATTACCTTCATCATCAGGAAAGATAGTCTTTGGACCTTTGACTGGAAGGTCATCTATGAAAACATTGGCTACATGTGGGATTTCATCCTGCAGTACAAAGCTGGTACATTTCTGAAATTCTGCAAATGCATTTGTATAGCCCATTGGTAAGGCTGTTTAGCATAGCAGATCTAATAATGTTAGGAAAGCTGTAAGATCTCTGCTTTATGGGTGTATTTTGCGTATATTGAATCCCCAGAATAAATCAAATATGGTGTGACCTCCAAATAACTCTACAAAGTTATCTACTATAGGAATGAGACCAGCGTCTTGAATAGAAATTTTGTTGAGAGATTGAAGGTCATAGACTAGTCTTGGTTTGCCATTCTTCTTGAGTACACAGAACCAGCATGAATGGTATGCAGATTGGCTTGGTTTATATACTCCTGTATTAATTTTGGACTCGAGTAGTTCAATGACTTTTGATGTATCCCAGGTGGGATAGGAATACTCTTATATTCTCAAGGCACATGAGATACAGTGGGAATGATATAGGGGGTAAAATATAATTCTTTGAGGGTCCTCCTATCAGTTTCTTCAAATGCTAGGGTCTCTTGATTTAAATTCATGATGTGTTGAAAATTTTTCTTTTCTTTAGGCAAAATATATCCTTGTAAATGTATCCTAAGGTCAACCATACAATCATGAGTTAGACATTCATAAGAAACAATTTTAGAAGGATGTGGGGTTAATGGGATTAGATTTTGGAGTGGGTTATAAGGAAAATGACTGGCTCCTTGAAGAAAAGTTCCTGACCTGGGCTTGACTTTTTGTCAACCCTCTTGTACATTGTAAGCACTGGATTTTCTTCAGGATAGTTAGTAGAGTCACAGGAAATTAAGATATCAGACTCAGTATCAGAATTTTTATTATAATCTGAGTCTTGAAGTATAGAGTCTTCATTTTAATTGAAGTTTGTGGTATGGTTTTTGGATGTGAGATAATTTCTAAGTCTCTCAAAACAATCTTCTATAGACTCATTATCAAGAACATATGAAGGACACATTAGGATTCCCTTACTTGAATTTTGCTCAATAGGTTTTGAGTGACTTAGACTTAAAACTTGATTTCCTGTTGTTGAGACTTAGGTTTTTCAGATAAAATTTTGGACTGCCAAAGACTCAAATTACAGAACAGGTAACTGGTATCTAAAGCTATCACTTGACTTTTTACACCTTTTCCTGTATCAATACACTCATACACATAATTCTGCAATGTAGTTTTTGTGAATAGGCAAGAGCACTAGATACAATCCCTCTCGTCCCTGAAAAGTTCGGTTGTGATGCAATTTGATCCAATCTAAAAATATGGACTGCATTAATGGCAGCATGTCTTGGGCATTGATGTTGCAATTCAAGTCCAACAGGTTGGTTAGATGCGAGAAGAGTATCAATGGTGGCATTTACTGCGAGTTCTTTGTTGTGTATAGCTATATGCAACCAACAAATTTCGACATTTAATCGCTCGATTTCTTCACAAGTGCATTGGATTTCGAAGTACTTTACCATAGCTTCACGATGAGCAGGCTTAGTCCAATCCAAAGTGCGGATGTCAGAACATGATTGATGCAAGAGGTTGAACTCGCTAAGGAAGCTATATTCCACAATATTTTTCCAAGTCAGCTGTGGTTGTGGAGGGACCAGAGTGACAGCCTGAGTGTTGTATTGGCCAAGTGCATTATGAATTGCCTCCAAACGTCATTGCAAAGCTTTGCTAAGCTGTTGGGGTAGTTTATAGCCTAGTTTAGAAAATGTTAAGTACTAATGCGCCAATTACCAAATGACGGACCTACCCTAAAAGTGAGAGCTTTGACAGCTCAAATAGATGCATAACAACAAGCCATTCCAGCTCATCAAGTGCCATACGATAGTTCAAAAGTGAGCCTTCTTCACAGAAATGATTATAATGATCACTTCTGACCTCCCACCATTTGTCAATTCCTAGCTGAACTTCCAAGTGCGAAGCCATTGCTTCCGCATTTTGGAGCCTGGAATATGCTCCGTCAACACGCACTCAAGCTTGATTCAGGGCAGTATGCATCTCCTGAAAACTATCAATATGGATTTTCACAAGCGACTGATTAACTGACTCATGTGCCGAGTTCCATTCTGTTCTATTACATTACTGAGGCATCAAATAAGTACAAATTGGGCTAATGACTTACTATCATTTGGCAACCTTGTCGAGAGCTTGAATATATCAAATGCTGACCTGATCCTTGAGTGGCACCTCGTTGAGGCCATTAAGGTATGAGCACTCCTGCTCATGAAAATGAAGGAAATATGTATCTGAGAGGTTAAGCACACCCTTGAGGGTGGCAAGTTCAGCTGTGAGAGTTTGAACAGCCGTTAGAGCTTTTTGGTAATGATTGCGTAAAAATGTGCCTATACATTAATCTAGAACCAGCTCCAAATGTCAGAGATGTTGAAGACAAAACTTACTAAGGGCTGCATATTTGTCCTCGTCCCAAAAGGAGAAGTGCTGCTTGATTGCCTGATGTTGGTGAAATGGACTAGCATGGCAAGTGCTACAAGCAAGCTCATTCGAGGAAGAAAAGATGTGTTCACAGCCTTTACCCTCTGCATGGCCAGTACCTTCTATATGGACCAGGTGCCAGTCAATCTGACACCTTCAGTTATGAGCATGGCCATGAAATGCCCCAACCATCATCTGCAAATTGAGAGCACGAGCACATGGACCCAGGCTACTGTTGCCAAGTGTTTTAGAGAATGCACAACCAATATCACATGCAACACCGCCATTCTTGCCATAAATGTCAAGCAGATGATCCATAATAGCTGATGGGTATTTCGCACTTAAAAACCAGTCAGCGAGGATGACAATGTCAAAACCAGATACATACAGTTCACCACTTTGTACCATATCACAAGCTAAAAGAATGTTCCAGTGGCGACAGGCTGCGATAAAGATTCTGGATTCATCAAAGATCGAGAACATGCATGAACATTGCTCCAGACCAGCATTTTGCCAGTGGTCAACACAATGAAATGATGCTGATGATGACGGAACATCTTCCTAATCATCATTCTGGCCGAAATGGTTAGTTTTGTAAAGTTGACACAAGCCGAAATTACTGTTTGTGTCTGGGTTCCATTCTTGAATTCATCTACCTCTGCTTGACTAAGCCAGTAGTCAGAATGATAAGTGCGCAAATCATGATGTGGAGATATGCCATATATAGATGATGACCATCTTTTAAAACTATTATTTTCCCTCAAAGACCTCATACTCACCACCTTCATGGCTGAGGTCTGCTCCTTCCTCGCCAGGAGGTGCTGTGTATGGTATGTAGTCAATACTGACATCATGGTTGATAAGCATCATCTTGACAGTGTTGCGGTTCTCAGATGACATCTCTGCAATAATGGGAGGTCATCTAAGTCACATAAAACAAATAGATATTGTACCTTGTATGCACGCTCAACATTTTGCACTGACTTCCTCCTTTTGTTCACCTTGTCGCCCTGCCTTGAGGACACCGACACTCCAGACAGAGCGTTGAAATGAATTTTTGACGGCCACTTTTGAGAGCCCCATGAACCTCCTAGAAGATGGGTGTGTCATGGGTAGCCAGTAGCCAGCACCACAGTGTGAGTGGGCAGTGTCCAGAAGGTGGTATGTAGCTGAGAGTGGGTGGATGATGTTGGTGGTGGTGGTGGGCAAGAGAAAGGGGTGTGGGAGTGTTCACTCCCCCAGTTTGGAAGATTAGGTACATTGGCGGGCGCATCAGGATGACACATGCGGGTGGTATAGGCAGCGGAGAGTGCCAGGCTATTAGCTTCAAGTTGGCTGAAGGTACCAGGTGACTTGGGACAGGGTTTAATGCTGGTGTTGAGTTTGACAGTAACTAAGCCAAATATTAGTAAGTACAGCATGTAATAAATGACTTTATCAAGGCTTACTTATTGGGAAGCCCAGGTGGAGTTGAAGGCGGCATGACCAAGACATTTGACGAGCTAGAGGTTCCATTAAGGTCTAAACCAAGGTGTTCATGCATGATATAATGAAAAAGGAGGTAAAAAGAATTAAAGAAGGACCAATTGAGCTAGTGAGGAGTTCAGTGAACGTCAAACTTTTATGTTGCAGGGGAAAGGAAAATGAATGAATAAGCGAATAGCACTGTTGCTCAGCTGGATGCATGGTGCCGGAATATTCCAGCAGGCTGCATTACCCAGCACCTAGGCATGACCAAGCTGATCATGATAGGATGTCAACAACTGCTGGAGCTGGAGATCATGAATATACATATGGGTCTGTCAATATTTGAGGATCAGTCAATAGTGAAGTGCTTCCTGATGGTCAATGAGTTTTATCAGCATGCTGGCAGGATTATCATTGGGTAGAAAAGTGCATACCTTGGTAGTCAGATATAAATGCTAAACCACTGGTGTAGAGACTAATATCTCTGTGGGCTTGCAGGGATCTAAAATCCCAGTGTCTCTATCACTTCCTAATATAGCGTGACTCATATCACACTCAGCGTGCTCAAGCGCTTCATTGGCCACTCGCGCGCATCAGTTGCGCATCCTCGGTTCCGTTGTACGTCCTCCATCCATCCATTCCATGTCCATTCAGTTCATCGGTGTGTATTCCAATTCTATTTTCATTGATTCTGACATATCTCCGGTGCTTATGGCCATATTTCATATGTTTTCTGTCATGGACCCTTATATTACATATTATCTCATATCTGCTTCGCTTCTCGGTTTGCTTTAGTGCTTGACAGTGCTTATCATTACTCAGTATATATACACACACCTAAACTGTATAATGACTATCTTTCTACCTGCACATCGTTGGACTCTAAGTCTAAGTTCTCCCTCATATCAAACCAACTCTAAGTATCTAAGTACAATACGAGCGCCGCCGCCGTACACTACTAGAAACTCTGCCAGATAGTTTTCTGATTCATTAAGAGTCGCTGCACTCCACCACCCGCACGCGCGCACCGCTTCCGCTTAGCACGCACTTTCATTATAAGTCGCGCATCATTGCTTATTGTCGGCTGTTGTCGCTCATCGGTGCTTCATGTCGCTTTTGCTCGCTCACGCGCCTTACCAGGCTTGACCAAGCGCCCAGTCCAGTGTTTCCCTCCATTTATACACTTAGAGAAACCTTCTCAGTAGCAATCCCTTGGGCCGACATATATCTCGCTCATTGAGGACTACTTGAGTATATCTTATACCATCATATAACCCCACTTCCCATTCCTCTTCTACACTGGTCTTCACATATTGAACATGTTGAGTGAATGTGACAAATACTGTGGAATCATAGCCATAGTCAAGCTCATTGAGCAAAGGATCAGCATCCATGTTATGAATATATTTGACAAATGTATCTTTGCTGCTGTCAATGAGTTCTTCAAGGAGATAAGCTGCTCAAATAGGGCAGGGCTTGACCCTGGCATAATGCTTTTTGAACCCAGCTTGCCAGGGGAAGCCACTATGACTGCTTGACCTTGCACAAATCCTAATGCAAGGCCAGCTTGTACAAATTGTACTTGTGGAACTGGGAATGTAGGAGGACAAGAAATCATATATAAGTTGTAAAAGTGAGCTTGCCCAGTATAGCATGTTGGCTTCTCAAAAAAGTTTTGGTAATTCATCTAAAACAGGAAACCTGCTGATTTTGAAGGCTTTGGTTGACCCACCAGCCTGTGACAAAACTTTGTGAAAGGGCTGTTTGACCGCGATTTCATTGTGCAGAACTGAACCAAGCCCATGTTAAGATGGGAGTGAAGTGGGCCACTTCTAGAGGCTACTAAGAGACCAGAAAAGATCAGACTAGAGTCCAGAGTAAGTTGCCAATCTATTGAATGGTGGAGTGAAAGTTATACAGTACCCAAAGTCCAGAGTAAGTTGTCAAAGAGGCAGAGAGCACTGGACTCTGGGATATGGCCAGGTATGGTAAACAGACAAGCCACAATCAAAAGGTAAGTAATAACTCGACCTAGGGATGTCCTATGGAGGTCAGAAAGTCATGTAAATAGTAAGTAAAGTGCCAGAAATAATACCATGAGGACGAAGACATAATTAGACACATAGAAGACATAGAAATGCATACTGTAGAGGTGAATGATCATATAACTAACAGCTTCTTACTCAATGACTCAGAGTTAAAGCTGAACATGAATTTTGTGTCATCTCATTTGATTCTCTATCTCTGCTGTGCTGGCTGGGCCAAGTTTCATAGTAGGCTGTGTTGAAAAAGTGATCCTACAGTCCTTTGTACAGTACAGGACTGCTCTATTGTATAATTCAATATTCTCGATGAGTTCCTCACCAACTCCTTGTAGATCTTGTGTCATCATGTTCAGAATATATCCTGCTATATGATAGTTTTAAAAAATACAGTACTCAAATTTAGGAAATCATCAGAATCTGCAAAATATCACTCTGGAGCAATATATTTGAATTTCTTAAGCATCAAAACCTCACCATTGCACATAGTTTCACCCCTTCCAATTCATCTGCAAATAATTAGAAGTAGTGGAGATGATTTTAGTTAAAGTTTCATTGGTGCAACACATTGTGGAGGTGTCCTCAGTGTGACTCAGTTTTGCTCAATATCTTCTTTTCACTGCCAGTATTCAATATACCTTCAAATCACACATATAGTCTTCCAACATGGTTGGGAGGCAAAATTTATTGATGAAGAAGGCACAGGTCACATGTAAGGAGCAAGACAAAGTCATGGCTCATGCTGTGGCTAAGTATCAAGCTGAACTTGCAAAACTGAGCTCAGAGAAGAAACAAGACCTTTATGAAGCTGGGATGGATGTTCAGAAGAAGTACCTCAAGGAGACAGGATGAGTTATCAGTTTAAATCATGATACTTTGGCTTATCTTTCTAAGGGAGGAGTTCAGCTTAGTGAATTTAATAGCTCAATGACATGTTGGTTCACACTTGCAGAAACAGACAAAGTTCTTAAAAATGTTGTGGAAATGGCTAGACAAGGCTTTTCCCTTAGCCACAACCGGCTCAAGGAGCATGTTGATGGAGTATGTCAAGCTCAACTTGAAGATTCATTCCTGGAGTCTGGAGTGGGAAAAAACTGGACTCAGCATTTTGTTGAGAAGCACTCTGACCACATACATATGGTGGTCCAAATGCAACATAATAAAATCACGTGCACGCACAATTTTCGCGCACGCACAGCAGAATCGCGCACACACATAGAAAAAGAATCATGTGCACACTTGACCATTATTTCGAAAGTACTAATTATGCAGTATTGTAGCTATATGGGACAGTCAAATCAATGAGACACCAACCAGGCTCTCAGCTCCTCAAGCTTCTCGTCAACAAATCCATCTTCCATCAAGAGACACCCTGTTGTAGGGATTCATTTCTGGCTGGGCTTGTAGAGACTGTTTTTATCTTACCTTATGTTGGCACTTTTGTAGCTTACATAAGCAAGTAACCTTTTCACCAGTATCAGTATGAGTCTGAGAGATCAGCAAGTTTCTATCATATTTCCTCTCCTCTGAGCCTTAAGCCTAGTCCAGAAACTCTTTAGGATCAAATAGCAGCTAGGTTCTGCAAGACCCAACATTGTTCAGACTCACCATCTGAATTGTTGTACCTTCACTGTTTCCTTCACATTTGTGACGGAAAATTCCCAGCAATCGGTGCAAACTTGTGGGATCTTGATGGATTCAAGTTGCACAAGGATATCCTGGCCAGAATAGAAGATATCTGGGTGTCGCAACATCTCAGCCGGCCCAGCTCTCCAACCTGTTTCCCATGTGTTGGCACATGTCAATGGTGTATGGCAAAGCATCCCAGTCATAGCGGGGGGAACAACAGCTGCCAGGGTGAGCCAATGTGTCATATCCTGCGTTCCGGACCCGGACTTATCACATATCATTTCCGGATATCTGGATCCGGCCGATGTCTATCTATGTCCGGATCCGACCCGTGTCTAACTTCCGTGCCTTATCCCTTTGTATGTTCCTACTCCGGTTAGACTAAATCATTTTCGGTACCTCATTTCATTTCCGCCCTTTATTTTCCTCTGATCTAATCTCCGGGTTCATTTAACTATTTTCTGATAGACTAGCGTTTGACTTTTCTATATGCTCCGTCCACCGCTTTGTATAGCTTCGGACTTCGCATCTTAGTAGTATATAAACCCTGTAGAATCTATGTACATCTTTAGTTCGAATATTATCTTATCTTAGACTCTGCTCATTCCTTCCTCCATCCGACTTGAGTTATCCTCTCATCGACCTCCGCTCGTCTTAGGATTGATTCCTATTGACTTATCACCTCCGCCTCTACCTTTGGTAGTCCTCTGCTGTTTCCTTTCTAGTTCGGACTTCGTCCGGATTAGTCTTATCTCTTGTTCCCGAACGTCTGCCGGAATTCCCGCGCATCGGACATCGGACTCCGGACATCGCCCGATGCCCTCCGGACATCGTCCGGTAACCTTCGGATATTGTTCGACAGCCTTCGGAAGTTAGGGGCACGTACTCGGGTAAGGGGCGCAGTGCACGAGCTGAAGCCAAGCCCTTCGGATTTGACCCTTGAGCACGTTCTTAACAGCCAGCCATGCTGATACTCCCATGCCCTCATCTTTTTCTCTGACATATAGACCTTGATTGGTTGGACCGATTGATGAAATCACATGGGCTGTGTCATCCTCACAGGCACTCATTGACCGGTTACATATAGATGACAGTGCATCCACTTCACAGTAAAGTACAACCCAATGTCCACCAGCATCTGGCCAATCTATTATACCATCACGTCAGATTTACTTGAATGGAAATGAAGTCCGTCTATGCAATCAGGTCGTGTGAATATGGAGCTATTTTCTCCAATGGATATAATGGTGGTGCTTTCCCATCACTTGATTGTTTTGGCAAGCCATGATTACAATTCCACTTGACTGGGCCTTGTACCAGACCTATCTTGCTGGTGAATTGGTGCATGAGATTTTCACCTCTACAATTCTTCACCGACCAGTAAAGGATATGGACCTTGGACTCTTGGGTATCAACACTTGTATTGCTTTAGAGCAGCTAGCCAATGTGATGGCCACTGCTTACTCTAATGTCGGTAGGTATTCCGGCACATTTGTCTGTTCTGGTCAACTAACCTGCAGAAAGTTTATTTTAAAATAGACATGGTTAGATACAATGATGCCCTGAACACAGATGAATCTGGTCGAAGTGAGAAATGAGAAGAGGTTCTTTTCAATAAATTCCCCCCTAAAGAGGAGCATTTCTTGACAACACCATCTGTTATCATTGATTCCGGCGGTAGAATCATTGTCTGGTATTTGCCTGGAGCACTGACCACTATGATGATGGTTGGTCTTTTATCCTTTATCCATTTCCTGTTGTCCTTTTATCTTACCTGGATGTATTACTTAGAAAGATGTTCATGGTGCTACACATTCCATGAGTGGTTTGTTGAAGCATAGCATCACAACAGGCAAGATTGCTCAATGGAGGACCCACCGGTCCAACTTCTATATAAGTCCAGATGGGATGATCACCCCCAGTTGCATCAATATATCTCCTGCATGGTTTCAGCAATGAAGAGAGGTGCATCCAGTGTGTGCGAGGAATGATAGCTAGATGAGAAGGGGTGAAAGGGGAAGAAAGGGTGAAGTGGGGTAAAACTCAAATAGACCTCTGGACGCGAGTATATGATTCGGCCCAAGGGGATTGCTACTGAGAATGATTCCTCTATGTAAAATGTGGAGGGAAATCACTGAAACTAATAAGGGTGGTTGAGAATGGATGAAACACAAAGGCTAGCACAATGTGATGCGAGCGTGAGCAAGCCGCCGTTGATGTGGCGCGAAGCGAGGTTGAGTGGCCAAAGATACCTTAATGCACTGTAGAAACTACAATACAGCGAGGCGCGAACAATGCTCCAGACTGTATCCATAATAGTTGTAAGGTCACATGTTGCCTAGTCTGCTATACTTGAGAAGACAAGTGCATTCGACCCTAAAGGAGAAGAAAGTGCAGCAAGGATCTACAAATATGCACAAAAGTGAAGCACGAGAAAGTGCAGGTGCACGCATGCTGCGTGAAGCGCGGGAAAGTGCGCGCGTGTATGTGGAAATGATAAAGACTAAGAGCAAGTTGGCTTCAGTGATGATATGATGCAAGATAAGAGATGAGAGTGCGAGGTGTAAACAGATAGAGTTCTACTATGTTCTGCTAGGTAGATAGTGGGTGCAAAGTTGGGTAGTAAGGTAAGGTAAGGTGAAGTAGTGTCTCATGGTATGTACTGCTGGCGCTTAAGTATGGCACCTAAGCGCTGTCATGCAGAGCCGAAGCGCTACCAAGTAGGTATGTAAAGATATATGTAAGTAAGGGTCCATGATAAAAATAGAGGTGGAATGATATGCATATGAGAGAAATGGAAATATACGCACTAGAGAACTTGGTGGACAGTGGATGGATGCATCTGGATGGCTGGCACTATAGGGCGCTCAAGTGCAGGAAAGTGCGCATGCATATACATCACGAAGCACGGGAAGTGTATGCGCATTGCACAGGAAAGCTGCGCCTCATATAGGAATAGCTGTGGATAGCACACAGAGTGATGCTACAAGTTCGTGCAATGAACTCCCTAGTGAAAAGTGCCATATCACACCATGAGAGGCATAAGTCTCTACAGCGTGGTAACTTGAATGCGCGGCCATGCGGAAAAGATATGCGGACACCGCGAAGCAGCGGAGACGGTAGATTTGTAAGTAGCGCGACAGCTACTGAAGCAAGGAATTGATATGATAATGCAGCCGGTAGATAGATATGTGCAGCGGTTGATGTGAAGTTTAGAATTTAGATTCAAATGGTAATGCATGCAAGTGGATGATAGATTCTATGTGGGAGGTGAGAAGATACATGAAATTCATAAGTACAAGTATATATGAGAATGCGCCAAAGCACTATTTGGAGCTGAGTAGGTAGCAGTTGTAGGTAATAAGGGTCCGTGATGAAAGTCATAGAGATATAAATAAAATAGCATCGGAAATATGGTCAGCCTATTCCAAAACAAGTGAAATACGCACCGATAGACCAGCGGAGGCCATGGATAGGACGGGATAAGGATGCGCAACGGAGCTGAGTAAAAGCCGTTATGGCCCGATACATGCGTGCGAGCTGCGGCCGTCGGCTGATAGCAGCAAAGATGCGCATTGTGTTAGCATTAGCGCGCGCAACGCAAGGACCTATGGGATGACGCAAAAATAGCCTTTACAAGGCCACAAGGACTCTAAGTTCTACACCGGTCCACATGCATTGAAATCTCTGGTTGGAAGTATTGTAGAAACATGGCTTCCCGAATCTTGACCTGGAAGATGGCTTCTCGCCAGAGGTATCAGCGGCACTGAAAGGTGCTGCTGGTCACAACATTACAGCATCCCTTCAAAGGTTTGGTATCATTGTCTCTGCTGCACGTTGAGTCATGCACCCTGATCTTTATTGGGCTGGAATGGAAACTCAAGTCAGGCTTGGTAAATGGGCTGCCAGATATAAATTGGACAAGATGCACCATCATCTTCAATGCTGGACATCCATTTTTAATGTGGTATCGATCATATGCAATCACCAGACACCCCCTCATAGAGATCCTAAATGTCGACTGGCAGCATTTGATATCATGATGACTGCTCTATTTCCCCACCTCAACTCTGTTTACATACAGCTGTACAATAGTCCTGATCATCTCAAGACACATCCTCAGGCCCAGGCTACAGAAGACCCTCTTCATTCAGAAAATCAAGATCAGGTGATGGCTCACGGGCTCCTCGAGTGTAGCATGAAATGCATGAGTTCCTTTCGAAGCAATGGTGGACAAAAGAGCATCAACTTCGTCGAAGTGTGGTCATCCCTTATTGCAAAACGGTGCAGCATCAGGGCGCCTCTTGCATTAAAAATAAGATACATAGTATACCACAAGACGAAAAAATGCACTTTGATATATGCAGCCCATACTGCCTCTGATGTACTGTCAATACCAGTACCAAGCTCGTTGTCCCAAGCAAAGCCAGACTGAGCCTTGATATCAAGAACAATCTTGTATTTTTTTGTATCTGAAAATGGGAGTTACATCAAGAACAAAATATATGCACATACTGCAGCCCACTTGTTCTTGCAAGCATGAGAATCTCTTGCAACAGGTGGCACCCATCCTTCTTTTGAAACACCTTCAGGGGGCTCGAGGAAATAGCCAGCCGCAGCTTGAAAGACTCCAATCTTAAAGTTCATTCTATCACCAGCCTCTGATCTATGTGCAGCCAGAAACTTGATCAGGCTTGAGGTGTGATCTTCAGTCCAATGAACTTGAGTCAAAGAGGATGTTGAAGTTTCAGCTGGTACATTTTCTTCTGCTGCTGAACAAGTTTTTCTGGATT
Source organism: Suillus tomentosus (assembly GCA_016647685.1). NCBI lineage: Eukaryota > Fungi > Basidiomycota > Agaricomycetes > Boletales > Suillaceae > Suillus > Suillus tomentosus. The sequence goes on from JABBWJ010000041.1 coordinate 115,786, forward strand.
TTGTTTTCTTAGGCCCTGCTGCTGCTGATTTCAGCGAGTAGGTCATATCTGATGGTGAGGTTCAGCGCAGCACAGAGTCACAGTGTATGTCACACAAAGGTCACACTTGAGATCACAGCATGGGAATAATCTGCATGAATAATCGTACAACATAATCTATCACTGTACAGGCTCTAAAGGGTCTCTGGACCAAGCTCAAGGCTCAGGGGAGAGGAAATGTCATGAAAACTGCTGAAGACTCAGACTCATAGTGGATACTGGTGAAAAAGTTACTTTCTTATATAAGCTAAGGTGCAAACATGACACTAAGTAAAACAGTCTCTACAAGCCTAGGCAGGAATCAGTTCCTACACCATTAACCTCAGTTATTTTGTGGTTAATTCAAATCAGGATGCACCAGTTATGACCCAGGTTAATAACAACATGTATGCCATTTGCCTTATAAGGATGAAGGCTTTTAGGAACACTACACCTGTCAGTTTATGCAACAATGTTCAATGAAACCAAGGCCTAACATTACAGAAAGCAGTCCTCAATTTGTGGACTGATTGATTCATGCACAGACAGCTGTACACTGCATTGTCAAGAGTGTAAGGTCATAGAGACATTCAAGCACTTTTTTGAGAAGGGGAGAGACAATGGCTAATGTAGTATACAGACAACTGTTATTTCAAATCAATGAGCAACTGTCTGAAGGTGATCAGAGCACTTATCTAAGAAGTCAAGTACAATGGTTTTGGAAATGCTCAGGCACTCACATGGCTTTTGCATATTTTGCTTAAACCTGTTTTTGGAAATCTGGTGTGGCTTTCAAGTGCTGATTCAATATCCTTTGCCCATTAGAACAGCACCACATTTATTCATGAAATTTGAGTGTTTTTCTGCAAGTGTTGTAGCAACTGTATATACACAAAGTAAATAGTCAAAATGAAATGGTGAATGACAAAATGTAGTGAGATGGGAGACAGGAGACGGGAGACAGTGTGTGCAAGGAATGATAGCTAGATGAGAAGGGGTGAAAGGGAAAGAAAGGGTGAAGTGGGGTAAATTCAAATAGACCTCTGGATGTGAGTATATGATTCAGCCCAAGGGGATTGCTACTAAGAATGATTCCTCTATATAAAAATGGAGGGAAGTCACTGAAACTAATAAGGGTGGTTGAGAATGGATGGAACACGAGGACTAGTGCAATCGATGTGAGCGCAAGCAAGCTGCCATTGACGCAGCACGAAGCAAGGTTGAGTGGCCGAAGATACGTTGATGCGTGGCCAGGCGGCATAGACATGCAGGTACCGCAAAGTGTTAAGGTGAAGTGGTGTGACAGCATATTTATAAGTAGCGCAAAGGCTGTCGAAACAAGGAATTGATAAGATAACGCGGCCGTTAGATAGACACGCACGGCGGTTGATGCAAGGTTTAGATTTCAAGTTTGGGCATTAATGTGTGCAAGCGGAGGATAGATTCTATGTGGGAGGTAAGAAGATACATCGAAATTCGTAAGTACAAGTATATATGAGAGCGCGCCGAAGCACTATTCGGAGCCAAGTAGGTAGTGGTAATAGGTAATAAGGGTCCATGACGAAAGTAATAGAGATAGATATAAATGATATAGTATCGGAAATATAGTCAGTCTAATCCAAATCAAGTAAAATATGCACCAATAGACAAGCAGAAGACATGGATAGGATGGGAGGAGGACGCGCGACAGAGCCAAAGAAAAGTTGGTGCTATCCGATACACGCGCGCGAGCCACGATTGTCAGCCGATAGTGGAAAAGCCACATGCCATGTTAGCATTAGCGCGCGCAATGCAAGGACCTATGGGACACTGTGAAAATAGTCTATACAAGGCCACAAGGACTCTAAGTCCTATAATGGGAGACGGGAGACGGTGTAGAAGAGGAATGGGAAGTGGGGAATATGAGTGGTATGAGATAACTCAAGTAGCCCTCGATGAGCGAGATATACATCGGCCCAAGGGGATTGTTACTGAGAAGGTTCCTCTAAGTGTATAAAATGGAGGGAAACACTGGACCAGGCGCTTGGTCAAGCCTGGTAAGGCGTGCGACGATGAGCGAAGTGTGAGCAAGCGAAAGCAACGTGAAGCGCCGATGAGTGATAGCGGCCAACGATAAATAACGGTGTAGAAGAGGAATGGGAAGTGGGGGAATATGGGTGGTATGAGATAACTCAAGTAGTCCTCAATGAGCGAGATATATGTCGGCCCAAGGGGATTGCTACTGAGAAGGTTCCTGTAAGTGTATAAATGGAGGGAAACACTGGACCGGGGACTTGGTTAAGCCTGGTAAGGCGCGCGACGATGAGTGAAGCGCGAGTGAGCAAAAGCGACGTGAAGCGCCGATGAGCGATAGCGGCCGATGATAATTAATGGTGCGCAACTTATAACAGAAGCGCGCGCTAAGCGGGAGTGGCGCGCGTGCGGGTGGTGGAGCGCAGCAACTCTTAATGAGTCAGAAAAATAATTGGCAGAGTTTCTAGTAGTGTACGGCGGCGCACTCGTATTGTACTTAGATACTTAGCTTTAGAGGGAGAACTTAGACTTAGAGTCCAACGATGTGTGGGCAGAAAGATGATATTATACAATTTATGCGCATCTATATATACTAAGTAATGATAAGTGCTGTCAAGCACTAAAGCAAACCAAGAAGCGAAGCGGACACAAGATAATATGTAATAAGGGTCCATAATGGAAAACATACGGAATATGGCCATAAGCGCTGGAGATATGTCAGAATCAATGAGGATAGAATCGGAACACGCACTGACGAACCGAACGGACATGGAATGGATGGACGGAGGACGGGCGACAGAACCGAGGATGCGTGCGCCGATGCGCGACTAATGAGCGACCGGAGCGCTGGCGCTTGCGAGTGGCCGATGAAGTGCTTGAGCGCGCTGGGTGAGATATGAGTCGCGCTATATTGGGAAGTGATAGTGACAATGGGATTTTAGATCCCTGCAAGCCCACAGAGATATTAGTCTCTACAACAGCGCCCGACTTATAACGGAAGCGCACGCTAAGCGGAAGCGGTGCGCGTGCGGGTGGTGGAGCACAGCGACTCTTAATGAGTCAGAAAACTAATTGGCAGAGTTTCTAGTAATGTACGGCGGCGGCGCTCATATTGTACTTAGATACTTTAGATTTAGAGGGAGAACTTAGACTCAGAGTCCAACGATGTGTGGGCAGAAAGATGTCATTATACAATTTAGGCGCGTGTATATATACTAAGTAATGTTAAGTGCTGTCAAGCGCTAAAGCGAACCGAGAAGCGAAGTGGACACGAGATCATATGTATGTAATAAAGGGTCCATAACGGAAAACATATGGAATATGGCCATAAGCGCCAGAGATATGTCAGAATTAATGAAAATAGAATCGGAACACGCACCGACGAACCAAACGGACATGGAATGGATGGATGGAGGACGGGCGACAGAACTGAGGATGCGCGCGCCGATGCGCGACTGACGAGCCAGGCCATATAGTGATTTTGATATATCAAAATACTATGATCTATACGATTGGTCTAATACATCATATCCAACAGCCCATAGTCCACCTATGATGCATAGTAAGTGATATATCAGTGGTGGATCCTCTTATCCTCTGGTCTCGGCACTTGCCTGGCCTTCTCAGTCCGGGTACCTTGGTTCTATTGCTGACATATCAGGTCCTGAGCCTGGCTGCAAATTCAGATGGACGATCCAATCAGGTCCGATCGGCCACAAATCTAGTACTGAGCACGTGGCACTTTTTCCTCGACTGACACAGCCACTCGAGGAAAAAGTGCCACATGGCTTGCATCATGTGACAAGTGCTTTGAATTTTTTTTACAAGTCCAGTGCAAGCAACCGGTAGTCAAGTAGTAAGACTTGTGTATTTGAACGAGTAAAAACAACATGTTAACGCTCAGAATTTCACCAAGTGCGCATGCTTGAGGCAGCCATGAACATTTGAACAGTCATAAAATTCAAGACACAACAAATTCAATTAATGATGGCAAAACTACACGGCAAACAAGATGTGTGGTATGTACATTAATAAATACAATGATCATTACCTCCTTGCAGACTTGCGTGAACTGCCAATATTATTAGCCTCTTCAGCTCGTTTAGACTGGAAACGCTGCCGTTTTCCACGACCAACATTTTCCTCTTCATCCCCATCTATGGCTGAATTGGAGAGGTTGCTGCCTTGTGTGCATTTCGCAGCTCGTTTATGCTGAGGAAGAGCGGTTGGCTGAGGACGAGTGGTTGGCTGAGGAGGAGCAGTTGGTTGAGAGGGAGTGGTTGGCTGAGAGGGAGCAATTGCCTGAGGGGGAGCGGTTGTAGTCATGGAATACTGTGGCGCAGTCTCAGCGAGAGGCAATGAGTCACGAGTGGTATTTGGGCCATTCAGTCCAAGCCCGATAGGCATGAAATTGTAAGTGTTCGAGGGCGATGTAAGGAATCAGCGTAGACGTGGTGATGTGATGGTTGGCCCAGATTGTGGGGACAGTGACTTAGGAGATGGTAAGTTCGTGTCAGGGCGATCAAGGAGTTCCTGTAGAGACAAGATCTGAATATCACCAGATGTTGGCTGCTCATTACTTGTAGCAGCTGGCTGTAATTATGGAGGCATGGGGAGGATAGGGAGATGAGGGTTAAAGTCATCGCTGTCGTGCAAAGGAGGAAGTTGGAGGTCAGGAAGTGCCTCATCTGAAAAATGTTGCAGCTGAAGATTAGAGAAAAAGTCTATGGTGTTGAGCGTGCTGTCAATATCATGAGAAGCAAGACCATCTGTGGGTGGAACAAGGAGATTTGGTAGTAGGGAAGGAGATATGGCGACATTGGCGTTTGTGAGGGGAATGACGAGATTGGACAGTGGAGAAGGAGATACAGCGGCATTGGGAATTGAGCTTGAGCCTGCAGCTGGCGTCAAACTCGAAGTTGCATCTTCTGGGAGTGTTCCGCTAGTCAAAGCAGCAGCCTCTGCTGTGATAAAATTAAATTACATAAACAAATAGTTGGATACTTTCAAGATATCAACTTACGGAATGCTCGCTGGACAAAATCCAAATACGGTAGCATGACATTTGTTCTAAATTGCGGGTACGCCTGGCTGAATCTATTTCCCAACTTTGTTGTGCCAACATGAAAGCTGCTGATATCCAGTGTTCCACCAGCCGAAGGATCAGGACCACCCATCAAAACTGAGAACGTCCAACCTGTCATCAGGTGCAGCTCCTCAAAAAACTGGGTAAGAATTGCTCCAATTTTGGATACATAACTTTAATGAAATGAGTGTGGTGATTCATCGTCAAGCAAACAATACAAACGACTCACACTGCATTATCCAGGGATGGGCTCCCCTGCTGGACGTCCTGTATTTCAGCGCGCTTCTTTGCCTTCATTGCCTCTACTGCTTCCCGAACTTCCATCTTGATATCCTCAGACTCCTCTGCAAATGCTAGCTTCGTCTGCTCTCGAATGATGGATAGGTTCGTCTTTTTAGCTGGCTTTGCATCAGGGTCGTGCTTGAGGACATCTTGCTGACATTTGACAGTATCCTTGACCTTGTCGCTGTAGTGCATGCGTGCATACATCTCCCAGTCTTTCAACATGCGGGATGGCTTATCTTTTGAGGATTTTGTGATCCGACCAATCATGTTATTGATTGTAGCATTGTGAGTAGCATTGGCTCTTTGCCCTGCCTTCGAGCCACTAAAGTAATTACGCAGTTTTTCTGTGAGGCGCTAATGAGCCACTGGATCAGTCGATGTACATACATGCTGGAAGTGAGTGCTATGCATACCTGTCGTCGTAATTTCCATGCTTCAGCCTCCTCATTTTTTTGTTCCACAGTTAATGCTATGTCTAGTGAGATCTGTGGGAAGATAGCAGCTCACTCTGGGGACTTGGCAGCCCAATCTTCGAAGAACGGATTCCAGAAAGGTTTGTAGTCTCGGCTTGCCTTGCACTCCAGGAATTTGTCCTGGTACGTGTCGATGAATGCTAATTGTTCGGTAGAGTATTTGGTTGGAGGAGCCATATCGTTTTCTTGGGTTGATGATGTGACTAATTTTTGATGATATAGAACAAATGTAATTGAACAAAAGATTTGCGCGACACTACAGGTGACTGACTAAAATTTGCGATGACAGGCAAGGACACAAGTCCATCCGCACGGACCAAGTTACCATATTTTGCCAGAAAAGGACGCCGCAGGAGATGCAATTTGTATATGCAGACGGTCAGACTAATACATCTGCTCTAGAGTTTACAGCTCTAAATTAAAATAGTTGGTAGTTTGGGATATACTACACAGTATACAACGCCCACCATCAATTCCACAGCACGGCCAATGACCATACATATTACGAGCGCGTCGTGGATAAAGCCACCCCCAGAAAATCCACTGTTTTAATGTCTGTTGTTTGAAAATGTCAGACCATTGCCAGTAGTAAATATTAATATGACTTACTTGATATCGTTGTTTTTCAGCTGAAATTAGCTTGCACTCTTGGTCTTCGGTGAGTGGTTGCTCTTCTAGATCAGGCCATAATACATCACGTTCGGGCCATTCTTTCAGCCAGTCATCATGGAGCCGTGCGTAGAATGCCTTCTGCTTGGTGATCTGCAGCCGTCTATATTCACTCAAGCGCGGCATCAACCATGCATGTTGTTCTCGTGTGGGCTGCCACCTTGGCATCTAGGAACATGTGTCATGTCGAAAGATATGACACTAACGAGTGATATAAACTTACAATGGTTTTAATCAATAGCGGTGAGCAGCTGAAATTTCGAGTTTCAGTGGTGTAAAATCAAGTTGAAGTTTCAGATGTTGGGTGGATTTTACAAATATACGACCAGCACGGACCAAGGTGTGTAAGACAGTCAGACCAGGTCAGTCCTTTACCAGAAAAGGCACCATCTGCGACTCATTACATTTTTCGTGTAGGTAACACACTGTCTAATAGCAAATACTGTCGCTATACTGATGATAGATCTCCTCCTTCTCGTAGGCTTCATCCAAGGCTTCTGGGCCTATCCTCACATATGCAATGATATCTTGTAAGGCAATCCTGACCTCTCGGACACGCATCAGTACACCATTCTCAAGTTCACTCGCCTCTTCTTCTAGGTCCTCTACTGTATTGAATGCTGCTCGAATGCGTTGGAATACCTCCCAGACTTCTGAGTCCTCACACTCAATGAGTGTGCAACACAGGCCTTTGACAAACTCATACGAGGACTTGCCAATGATCATGAATAGCTTCTGGTCTATGTTTATTGACTTGTCGTGTCTATATGTGACGTTAAGTGTTGGTACAAGCCTACAAAATTTATAATGCAGCTTACAGTTGACAACACTTTTCTTGATCACTAGCTTGTGCTTTTTTGCGGTTCCTAATACATTCATTAAGTAGAATTGTAGCTAGCTATAATGACAATGCACCTTTCAATATAAGCTTTTCGATAGTGCCGAGCAGCTTGTGCCTTCTCTTCAGGAGAGTTATACAAACGAGGCCGTCCCATGAGTGGTTCAATATGCAAGGGAGATTTACGCATGGGTTAGTATGAGTGATTCTTGCACCTGGCAAGACTTGAGCTCCATCACTAATGCAAGGGAGATTTACACACTTCGGGATTCGCAAGATTCACTGCCGAGTTTCAGAGCATGATCTGAATGCCATTCAAAATCAATGTTCTATTGGGCTATGTACCTACTAGTACTACTGTTGGTGTTGTTCTCTTTGCGTTCTAACTCTCTAGAGTCTAGAGGATGGACACTTGAATATATTTTGAACAGCCAGAGGTCACTGAGACTATGTGTCAACATGATGGCATGGCCCGACTTGGAGCTATTTTTATCCGATTCATTGACACGTTGGAGAATCCTGTTGTTTCAGTCCTGCCTATTACCTTTCCTGTACGCATCCCACACTTATTCTTGCCAGTGTAAGCAGTCATCACTGCCGCCACCGCTGCCGTCGCTATTGGTAGTGTCCATGGATCCACACATCCAACCACCAGAGTCATGGATTATACCTTGCAATCCAACAGTTAGCATAATCAATTCATCTATCTCTGCATCCTAGTCATGTCACGCCCTTCAAAGGTGGTTAAACTCAGTATTGAGCGCTTCAGCCATCGGATTGCTACACCTGCAATCCCACTTCAATGTTTGCGTGAATATAGTCTTTCTTCAAATGGTCGCACCAGTCTGCACACAGAGTATATTCCCCTCAGTCAATCCACCCCCAATGAGACCCATCCTGTCAGCAGTACTGCTCCAGAAAACTTCGCAGATGATTACTGGAATGAGCTACCTCCCGATGCTGTTGGAGAGAATGAGTCAGAAGAATTGCCGCACGAGAAACGCAAACACACAGCAGCTGTACGTTTCCATACCACTCAACTACATTTTGGAAGGTTAAATGTTGAATTAATAGGATACACCTTTACTTACATGGATCCCTGAGCGCCAGGCTTTTCTTGATGAGATGCTTTGTCTTGAGGGGCGAGGATTTGAGGGCCAACGAAGTCATTGTCAATGTGGAAGTGTTGATTTGTCTTTTCGGTGCAAGGAATGCTTTGGGATGGTGATGTATTGCAAAGAGTGTGTCATTGAACATCATCGCTGCCTGCCATTACACATTGTAGAGGTAAGTGTTTCGAGTCATAGTAAACCACAACTGTATGATTGACAAGTCTATAGAAGTGGAATGGCTTATTTTTCGAACGTATATCACTCAAAAAACTTGGCTTGCGTGTTCAATTGGGCCACAACCCAGGCAATCACTGTCTTAATCCACGACCTTCTTCCGGCAATGACTTCGTGGTGATTGATGTCAATGGTATTCATGAAATTGGACTAGATTTTTGTGAGTGCGAGACAGCACAAATTCACTACAAACAACTTCTTCGTGCCCGATGGTATCCAGCCACCACCACCGATCCACAAACAGCCGCTACTTTTGGTGTCCTAAGGCTTTATCATCTTCTCTCATTCGAGTCGAAGGTCTCTGCATACGAGTTTTACCACAGTTTGGCAAGGTGTAGCGACAATACTGGTTTAATAACAATTAGGGTGCGTAAAATCTCTGTTTATCTCTGATTTTTCTTAAAATGTCTTTTTCAGGATCGTTATGCACCATTCATGCGTATGGTCCATGAATGGAGGCACCTGCAGCAGCTTCAGCGGGCAGGTAGAGGACACAATCCCAGTGGTGTCATTGCCACACAAGCAGGTGAGCTTGCTGTAATATGTCCTGCATGCCCTCAGCCTGTGAGGAACTTACCTGAAGGCTGGGAGAGTGCTGAACCGAACTTGAAGTGAGCAGCACAAATAATGCAATGAAATATAAGTGTGAGGCTAACTGTTTACTCCAGGTGGCGTTATGCACTTTTCATCGCCATAGACGCAAACTTCCGCCTCAAAAGGAAAGCTGTCTCGAGTGACTGAGTAGATCCCGGCTTGAACACTGGCTGGGCTTATTTTGTTGATGAAAGGGAGTATAAGTCATACTTAAATGATCGGGTGACTGAGTGGCAGGAGGTGAGCTGCTACATTAGCAGAATACAAAATAGTTTACTGATCTCATGCAGCGCAGCACTTGTGTCAGCCATAATGCCGTCAATATGGCTGACACAAAATCTTCACGTGGTCTAGCTGCCACTGGGGTAGGCACCGTGGACTGTGCCCGACATGATATGAAATGTCTGAATGGTGTTGGTGACCTCCAGAAGGGGGAAAAGTATGTCATTGGTTGACTTATTCTTGCATCAAACTGATCCGATCCTTAAGGTATCTTAACATGGACTATCTTGTATTATCTACCTTGGTGGCTTCATCAGTACCACTCCTCAATGTCTCTTACGATATTGCATGCCAGTGGTCAAAGAAGTTTTGGGCCCGAATGGAGACAATGCCAACTCACCTCCGCCTTCCTCGTGAAACTCTCGATATTCGTTATTTTGTCCCAAAGTTCCATATTGGCGCACACATCGAAGAGTGTCAAATCGCATTTTCTTGGAACTTCGGCAAATTTGTTGGGCATACAGATGGCGAGGCACCCAAACGTGGCTGGGCGAACATAAACCGAGTTGCTTCGAGTACAAAGGAGATGGGCCCTGGTACTCGACGCGATACATTGGATGATTACTTTGGCGATTGGAACTGGAAAAAGATTGCTGCACTTGGTACATTTGTTTCTTTTCATCTCTTACTAGTACAAATCTTTAAAATTTTGTCTAACTAGGACAGACTCTCAAACGTAAAATGGTGGATGCTCTGAAGTGGAAGACTGAGCATCGTCATGCTTTGGACGAGCTGGAGTCAACAATTCATCCGGTATTGATTGCAGCATGGAGGGGTGAAGTTGAGGCCTGGGAGGAAGATAGCGCAAATCTCAATCCTTTTCAAAGTCGTGTTGTGCGTAAGTAATTCATTCGCTAACATGTGAATCACAATTTTAACTTTTTGCAGCCATCACATTGGCAGCCGTGCGTTCACAACTAGCTGACTCAGAGGCATCTGAGTTGCAGGCAGGAATCAACCACTCACTGCATTGTGACATATCACCAAGTGTTCTGATCAGTACAGGAATAGATCTGGAAGAGCAGCAGTATGTGATACCAACATGACAGTTAATTTGTGAATCTCACATTTACACAGGGAACGCCTTCGTCGTGACATCGCCAAGCTTTCCCTACACCCCACTGACAAGCAGAAAGAGACACTAACGCACCACACCAACACATTGCAATGCAAGATCAACACTTGGGCTTGCATCCAAGAGCTATACATTCCCACAGTACCTGCCCTTCGTTCATCAGGTCCAAATTCTGCCCTACCGACATCTCTCAAGCCACAGGATTTTCCTCTGTACCTGCCGTCTGCCCTCAACGATATTGAATGTGATCAAAGGCTCTGTGAGAATGAGTGGGAGCTTCGCTATGCTCAGGCCCTAGACACCCTAAACAAAGTCAGGTCCCATCTATGTCTGCGCTCTCACATGTACAAGTTCAAGGAGAAGAACATACGAGGCCAGGCTGCTTCCACACATGCACAGGCCCTTATTGCAGGTGTTGAGGCTCGGAAAGATGCTAGCGTTAACAAGTATCGACATGCCCGTGCTGCACTTGTTGCACTTAGCCGCAAAATTGAGAAGGTCGGCTGGGAAGCAATAATTCGCCCACTCGAAACTGGTGATATTCGGCCTATGGGTGACTTTTCTTGTGGTCATTCGCAAGGAACAGGTATGATATCGTGGATATGGGTAGCTCACCGAGCCGACAATAGTTGCACTGAGGATGACAGGGTTCAAGATTGTGAGTCGTGCATTGCATTCAGTTGAACAGGGACTCACACAACTTCTGTGTTGCAGGTGTCCATATTGAGTGGTGCAAGGCAAGAGCACGCACAGCTCGTTGGTCAGAGGAAGTTGACTTGTTGCTTGAAGAGATGCGGAGAGTACTTGCATACCTAGAATGGGAGATAGGTGCATGGCGAAGCCGTGCGACCATGCGCCAGCTCAACAAGGTTCCCGAACAAGAAGGACTTGAGGCCTATGCATTCCGTCAAGCGGGTTTACGTGCTGATATGAGAAGGTCTTTCCAAGGTATATGGCACAATGTGCCGGTGCTCGTGAAATCAACTATTGATGTTGTGGATGAAATTTCTGTTAGCGCAGAAGAGACAGACAGAGCCCCTTCCCTCCATGCTCCACCTAGTGTACACAACTGTTAGAGGTCACCTGTACCCTGTAAAATGATATTTCATTTATACAGATGTGCTAAGATTCCATCCCGATCTTGCGAGTGATGTTTATAGATTCACCGATTCACAAATGACGCTTATGATACCCAGATCTCATATAAACAGAGATCTCAGGAACAGCTTTATTCTTGGGTATTGAAGGAAGCTCGAGCCCATGCCAACAATGGCCCACAGTCTATAGCGAAGTGATATATAACAGGGTATTATAAGCTAGTGGAAGTAATGTATTCAAGGTTTCCTATAATTAAAGACTGTAATACATCACAGTCACTGGTACTGGTGGACGAGCGACCGGAGTGCTGGCATGCGTGAGCGGCTGACAAAGCACTTGAGCGCGCTAGGTGAGATATGAGTCACGCTATATTGGGAAGTGATGGAGACATTGGGATTTTAGATCCCTGCAAGCCCACAGAGATATTAGTCTCTACAATGGGAGACGGGAGACGGGAGACGGGAGACAGGAGACGGGAGATGGGAGGACATGGGAGACAATGGGACATGGGGACATGGGACATAGGACACAATAGGACACAATGGGAGATGGGGAAAATGGGGAAAATGGGAAAATGAATACATTCAATAATACTGTTACATATTTTGTAATTTTACTTTTGTCAAAATCCTGCTCAAAGAATGTACTTTTAGTTTAATGCTGCTCATCAATGTACCTCTTTTTCAAAATCCGCTATCAAGATGTGATCTTATTTCAGAATTGCACAATTCACCACGATGCAGCCTGAGGCCAGGAACTTGCCAAAGGAGGGTGCAGCCCTCCTTGGCTTCCTGTGAGAAGGAACAATGCTCATCAGGAGCCTTCAGAATTATTGGGATGCAGCTGAGGCCAGGAAGCTAACAAAGAGTGCAAAGCACTCTTTTTTGCTTCCTGTGCCGAAGGCAGAATGGGTGTGGACTAGTTCTAATATATATAAGCACGGAGCGTGCTTGACCTTCGCATGGATTCTTTCGCGCACGGACAACTATACATCACACTTTAGGGCGCGATGTCGCCGAGACATATGGGCGCTGTTTCCAACAGAGACTGAGGATGAGAAGACGACGGCGAACATAGTATACAAGCATCTGTTACTGTAATTGATGATAGAAAACGTCCGAAGGCGATCGGAACGCTTGCATTAAATATAACTCAAGCTGATCAACTAAGGAAAATGCATGCAAAATTGAAATTGTTGTTCTCATTTTCTGCCCGAATTAAAGGTGATCCCAAGTTTGTCTGTGATCACACTGGGTTCAACATCGCGCTGCTTTCGCAAGTATCATTTCAGCATACATTCAAAAAGACAGCATTGACATGTAAAAATCATCGTACTCTTGTCATCTGATTACCAAGACCCTGAGCAAACCGCGAGCCACGTCCACGGGGACCACCGCGCAGGCTTCCTCGTGTCCTGTCTCCCCTTCCTCTACGTTCTTGAGTTTGTTCACCACGCTTCTCACCCTTGTCGCCGGTCCTGTCACCCCATCCTCCGCTACCACCGAGTTTGATATCAAGCGCCTTTTCGTTCTGCTCGAGAAGTGCGCTGACTTTGTCCGCGATAACCTGAGCAAGCTGCTGCGGACGTGAGTGCTCAATGCGGTGAAATACTACCACACCAGTTGATTGATCAAGAGACGCTGATAGCTCTTCATTCCAAATCATCTTGGAAATCATCGATGTAACGGAGCGAAGCGGGAGCGAAAATGTGCGCGACAGGAGGGACAGTGATAGCGTGCTGTAGTAAGGGGCATATGTGAAAAGGTATGTGCGCAGCCCTTGCTCTTGGATACGCCTGTACATTGTGGTCAGAGGTAGAATTGTCGGTGAGATGACAAAACGCACTTCGCAAGCATTTCTTTGACTGAGACAACTTCAGGCATAAGACTCCAGATCTTGATACTCTGAATGAGGTCGCGGCATTTCTCCCACTCGCCGTCTTGTAACGCCTTGCTTGCCTGCATGATATGATCGCGTGTACTTTCAGGAGGACCCGTGAACACTTGGCGATCGGCAAAGTCGAGTAACCGGCGGAATGGCTTTGAGATCGCCTTGCGCTTCTGCTCCTCTGACTCGATGCTAGCAAGAAGGGGGACCTCGACGAGCATACTGGATACGAGGAAAGCTGCCTCGAGAAGCTCAGTGTTTATATGCATATGGAATGGTAATTGACGTGACCGTTCCGCCTTCTCTTGCTCTGGCGTAAGTTGTTGTTGAAAGCGCTGTTGGTGGACACCTTGGGCGAGTAACTCCTTCACGCGCTGTGTTGTGAAGATGTCTTGCAGCGTCGCTTGAGCCTCTTTTATCAACCCGCATCTGAAAGCACAAAGCCCGAGCTGTACAACGGTTCGATTATACAAGATTTGTGTTGCGACATCCGCAGAATGAATTGACTCTTGCAGATGCGACATAAGTAACATGTCTCGTGCCGTGTAGAAGTCATTGTGCAACGCGTGATGGTAGATGTGGCTGAGCATGGCGCGAGTGCGCAGAAGGGAGTTGTCGGCTTTGTAAAGATGAACGCAAAGGGAGTGAATCAAGGAAGAAGTAGTGGCAGAAGATGCCAAAGTGACGCTAGGAGTTATCTCCGACGAAGCCAACGAAGATTCAAGAGCAGATACGACAGCATCAGGCTATGAACATCGTCAAAAAAAAAGTACTAGGGTAGACTGACTTCAACTAACCTTGGAATAGATATGCTCCAACCGTCGCATGATTACACGTGCAAGGGGTTCCGGCTGGCTCGTCTGTTCATAGAAAGCTTGCGAACGGCTGATAGTACGATAGAGTACTTTCTCGTCCTTGAGACGGTCGACGTACTCCGTTCCATGGGGATCGATGTTTTGTAGACTCTTCGTGAATTCGTCATCCAGACGGTCTACAAAGCTGATGATGCTGCCACGAATGCGCACAACCCCATCACTCTCGGTTGCAGGATGGCGCTCGACGAGTTCATCATAATCCTCAGTGTCCTCCTGCACGGCGTAGGATGAGTCCGCAACTACTATTGAGATCAACTGATCGACTTCATGTTGCGCCGAGAGCCACAGATCAGTTGGCATATACGATGTGATCGATGAATTGTAGTCAAACCGGGATGAAACGAGCGCCAGGAGGATGCGGATGCGTTGATATGATGTGACCGCTACTTCTAGGAGTTTCTCCAGAATCCGTATTTGTTCCCCTCGGTCGGTGTTCTATAACGTTTTTAATTGGAAGGGAGAAGAGCGAAGGAGAACATGCACACCTTCTTGCCACGAGCCTCATGAACGAGCTTTAAAGTTTTGAAAATGTTGTCCGCGGAGAAAGACATAGCTTTGCCACCTTTGCCAACTGTGGTGAACCGATCGTCTAATACCGGTTCCCCGTCACTCTCAGAGTCTGCGCTCTTCTTCGGCTTTTTGGGTTTGGGGGCAACAACATCGGCAGGTTGAGCGTGAGCGGTAAATTCACGTTCGAATGCTTCTGGATCCTGCGAGAGGTGAGGATCGTAATAGAATGGTAAAAAAAACTTACATTCTGATACTGTTGGACCTCCTTTTCAAACTCCTTGGCCGTTTTGCGGACCTTCTGTTTCATCGAGTTGAGTGCTCGAGCATTGGTGGCGTTCATCTTCTTCTTTGCCTCCTTCTCCTTCATCAGAGCAGCATTGAGGGAGTCCTCTAGACTTAGAAGAGTCTTAACAAAAAAAGGAGGTAGCGGTTCTGCAGCGTTACTCTGTCGCTGCACAAGACGCAGGAGCTTGTCGAATTCTAAGAGGAAGACATTCAGTGAATCTGATAAAAACTCGACAAGACTTGCCATTTGATATGGCAACCCAGTCGTTGATTTTGAGTCCATTGTCCATGACCTTGCCAGTAGCTTCAATTTCCTCCAAGCGCTTGTCTTTGGTGCTTTTTACAACACGCTTGACATCCTCGTCTTCACTATCTTCATCCGAATCGCCACGCATGAATCTTGATTTCTTTTTCTGTGTTGGCTCTTCATCTGACATCTCGCTTTCGTCCTCATCGGATGACTCTGAGTCTGAGCTACTGGAATCGCTTCCTGCTGTGCGTAGGAATCTTGACATGGCCGGTTTGGCGGCAGCCTTTGGAGCGGCGGCATCTTCGTCGCCACTGGTGAGGAGCTCCTCATCGGATTCTTCTGTATCAGAGTCTGAATCGCCAGCTTGTCTGAAGAATCGAGACATGATTGCACAACGCAAAATCTGTATGACACCGATATCTTACCCATAAAAAATCGCTTTCGGCCATTGCCGGACATTGACATTGAAGCTCCGCGCTTGTACCCAAATGGAATGTAATGACAAGTATTTTAATAAGTAATTGAGCAAGCCTAGCGCTTACTCACTGCAACATTCCATATGTCTACGCCTGACCTATTCTCATTCCTCGATGGGCTGCCTTCTGGGGATGAAGATAAAGTCGAAAATGTCCCCGAGCCGCGTCAACTCGACAAGAAAATAAAGCGTCGTGCCAGCACGGATCATCCGAGTGATCTCGCGGATGGCGACACTTCTGGCAGTTTTACTTTCAAGAAACCCCGTGTATCATCACCTGTACCAGTTGTCGTAGATGAGTTCGAGACAGAGGCTAAACGTGAAATGGCCGCGAGTGGAGGGCTTACGGGGTCGGTCGAAGCTGGTTCGCGGCTGGAGCTTAGACATCAGGTATTGAACCAATCACTCGGATAATTTGCGTTGATCTTTAATTTTGCCAGGTCCGCCACCAAGTTGCCATACCACCAGGTTATCACTATGTGCCGATCGCGCAACATGTCCCTCCCAAAAAACCGGCAAGGGAATACAAATTCACTCTTGATCCATTTCAGCAAGTCTCGGTATTCGCCATCCAGCGTAACGAAAGTGTTTTGGTTTCGGCGCATACGAGCGCTGGAAAGACGGTCGTCGCAGAATACGCCATCGCGCAATGCCTGCAAAACAAACAACGTGTTATTTACACCAGTCCGATCAAGGTGAGCAACAGTCTTGGTGTGTAATCATGAAGGAATAACTGGAAGTCTAACAGGCTTTGAGTAATCAAAAGTACCGTGAGATGCTCGCAGAATTCGGAGATGTTGGTCTGATGACCGGAGATGTTACTATAAATCCCTCCGCGACGTGCCTTGTAATGACTACAGAGGTATGCATGGTTCATAGTCATCCTCTCACCGGCTCAGAGACTCTGCAGATCTTACGGTCAATGCTCTATCGGGGATCCGAGATAATGCGTGAAGTTGCGTGGGTAATCTTTGACGAAATTCACTACATGCGAGACAAAGAGCGTGGGGTAGTTTGGGAGGAAACCATCATCCTGCTGCCTGATACGGTTCGCTACGTTTTTCTTTCCGCCACTATACCGAATGCCATGCAATTCGCTGAGTGGATTTGTAAATCCCACGACCAACCGTGTCATGTTGTCTATACCGACTTCCGTCCAACACCGTTGCAACACTATCTATTTCCTGCAGGAGGTGAAGGTATCTACCTGGTCGTCAATGAGAAAGGAGAATTCCGTGAAGACAATTTCAGCAAAGCTATGGGTACACTTCAAGACAAAACCGGGGAGGACCCCGCCGACCCACACAGCGGAAAAGGTCGTAAAGGCAAGACGAAAAAAGGAGGTGAAAAGAAAGGTAGCTAATTTGTCTACATCTCCCCATCCGCCTAATCATTCCCAGGGCAATCCGATATCTCCAAAATCATTAAAATGATTATGCTGAAGAACTACAATCCTGTCATTGTTTTCGCTTTCAGCAAGCGAGAGTGCGAGGCTCTTGCGCTCACTCTGTCTAAATTCGAATTCAATTCCACAGACGAACAGGAGCTTGTTTCGAATATTTTTCAAAACGCCATCGAAAATCTCTCCACAGAAGATCGGAATCTGTCCCAAATTTCCAATATTCTTCCGTTACTGAAGCGAGGCGTTGGGATCCACCATGGGGGCTTACTACCAATTCTCAAGGAAGTCATCGAGATCCTCTTCCAAGAGGGCCTTATAAAGGTTCTATTCGCTACGGAGACATTTTCCATTGGACTGAATATGCCCGCAAAAACAGTAGTCTTTACTGCCGCCCGCAAATTTGATGGAAGAGAATTCCGAAACCTCTCTTCAGGAGAGTACATTCAGATGTCTGGCCGTGCAGGCAGACGTGGTCTTGACGATCGAGGCGTCGTCATTATGATGTGCGACGAAAAGCTAGAGCCATCAGCCGCCAAAGGCATGATCAAGGGAGAGGCTGACCGGCTAGATTCTGCCTTCCACCTCGGTTATAACATGATCTTGAACCTTCTGAAGGTCGAAGGCATTAGTCCTGAGTACATGCTCGAGCGATGCTTTTTCCAGTTCCAGAGCAGTGCTGGGATTCCTGTTCTGGAAGATGGTGAGTGTTCCGATGTGTGATGTGAAATCACTAATTCCCGCTTAGAGCTGCAGAAGGAGGAAAAACGGCGAGACGCCATCACCGTCCCCGATGAAAACATCGTCGCTACCTATTACGATTACCGTCAACAACTGGATCGCATGGCAGCGGATTTCCGCGAAGTCATTACCCATCCGAACTATTCGCTTCCGTTTCTGCAGCCCGGTCGCCTGATCAAAGTGAAGTATCGAGACTTGGACTTCGGGTGGGGCGTGGTCGTAAACTACCAGAAGCGTTTACCACCAAAGGTCAGTATCCTCGTCGGACAAATTTAATGGGACACTCATTCTTCTCTAGACATGGCAAAAACATCAGCTGGCCGATATTCCTGCCCACGAACAATACGTTCTCGACGTGCTAATGAACTGCAACGATGGTGCTACGCTATTGAAGGACAAAACGGTATCTACGCCCACACCAGGGGGGATACTCCCTTGTCTCCCTGGCAATAAAGGCTTGCCGCTCGTAGTGCCTATTTTCCTTTCTGCCGTGGACGCGATCAGCCACATCCGTGTCTTCCTACCGAAAGATCTTCGACAAGATCAAGCGCGTGATACTGTCTGGAAGAGCGTTCTCGAAGTGCAACGAAGATTCCCGGATGGCATTGCCCTTCTCGATCCTGTGGAAAACATGGACATCAAAGATGAGAAGTTTACAGCCCTAGTCAATGTAAGTCTTCGTCAATTACCAACGCATCGCGTGGAATTAAATACTATGGACAGAAAATTGATGTCATGGAGCAAAAAATGTTCTCAAATCCATTGCACAATGATCCCCGTCTCCCAGAAGTATACACTCTGTACGCCCAAAAGCAGGAGGCTCAAACAAAGATACGGGATTTGAAAAAGCGTATTATGGCGACACACGATGTCCTGCAACTCGAGGAGTTGAAATACCGGAAACGTGTACTCCGTCGACTTGAGTGCACGAACTCATCCGACATCGCAGAACTAAAGGGCCGTGTAGCTTGCGAAATCAGCACTGGGGACGAGCTCCTGCTTACTGAACTTATCTTCAATGGCGTCTTCAACTCCCTACTCCCTGAGCAATGTGCCAGTCTACTTAGCTGCTTTGTTTTCACAGAAAAGGTATCCAGGAAGGTTTCGTTCTGAGTGAATTAGCTAACATCCTGATTTCAGAGTGAACACGTGACCAAGCTCACAGAAGAGTTAGCAGCGCCATTGCGCGTTATGCAAGAAATTGCGCGCCGAATAGCGAAAGTGTCACAGGAATCGAAATTACCGTTGGTCGAGGAAGAATATGTTGCGTCTTTCAAAGTCGAATTAATGGACGCCGTTTTCCAATGGTGTAGAGGAGCTTCGTTTTCCGACATTTGCAAAGTTTGTCAACGCTACCCTTCATCGTGAACTTACTAATTTGTTGACCGGACGCAGCTGACCGATCAATTTGAGGGAAACCTGATACGTGTCTTTAGGCGCCTTGGTGAATTACTTCGTCAGATGGCTCAGGCCGCCAAAGTCATTGGCAACTTGGAACTTCAAGAAAAATTTCAGAAGGCATCTGAAATGCTAGAACGCCCTAATTCTGTCATTTTTTGTTCTTCCCTGTACCTGTAGAATCTATGACGCTCCAACCCTCACTTTCCTCGGGGCGGGTAATTTCTTGCATGTCTGTCATGTTGATAAGCCAGAACATTTGGGCCATTATTTGCGGGAATCAGAAGCAGATGTGATGATGGTCATGCAAAATGTTTGCGGGGACGAATTACACTGAAAGCTAAAACAAAAGCATATGCAACCAATCTGGTAGTCAAACGATCGTGGGCAGGGTACTGCCATGACAATGGAGCTGCAACTGACAACAATATTAATCGCACGAGCTAAGCACCAATCCGCCACTTCCTAAGAACCCGCTACCATCCTCCGCACGTTCATGGTTTCGCGCCATCCGTGCATGCTGCATGCTGTGCCAAATCACACCCAATTACACTCTCTAGCTCCAGCCAGACTCATTAGACTAGTAGCTAGTTCGATTCTACTACTTTGTAGGTCTAGGTTACTTTAGCTACAACGTCTGTTTTCGTCTGTTTTTATTTTCCCTGTGTAAATCCTATTCGTTTTTTTTTCCTCTTGGAATTATTTTCACTAGGAACGCTACACCTATAGTTTGAGGACTTGTCCGTGTCCCGAGCCAATTCAGCATTACAGAACTGTTTTTAAGACTTCAATGAATCGTCCTCTACTCGTTCTCTAGCGAGAAGATACAGCATCCTCCATATCCTTAGCCATTGTAAATATATCACTTATGCCGGGTAACCAAATTCCATACCGCTGATAGTGACACCGATATTCTGATTCCACTTGACGGTACTAATACAATAAACGTGATAGCATGTTTGCATAGTTGCTTGGATGATGACCTCGACATTTACAGCTTCTACGCAGCAGCACCGACACCATGCCTGAAGCGAACTGCCTCAGACGCAGGTTTGACAGCCAAAGGCTTGGCAGTGGGGGAACCGATAGCCTTGGCGATGCGGTCGGACAGAGATTGGTCGACAGATGCAAAGTAAGAAACTAGATTAACTTTAGTTGAGCAACGATATCTGGAGATCATTTTTGAACGTACGAGTCCGGGCTCTAACTTCAGCGCTTTTGGCACCACCAAGGTGGCCAGCAATGTTGGAAACCAGGCGCGCCCTGGCTGCGTCATCCATTACATTTTGGTAGAGTGCGCGCGGTTGCTCGAAGTCAACTAGAAAATTCGTCATCGTCATCAAAGTCCAACAAACAGCATTTTGGCCGCCTACGCTCGGTGATCTCGCTCAAGTCCCAGAATGCTCCACTGGCCCAGCTTTCATGCTGTCTGGCTCTCTCATAGTCTCTGGGTGTGCCATTTTTAGATCCCTTGTTGCTCAAGTATGTCAAAGGCGTGATGGAACTCTGATAGTTTGGCCGGGCTCCCTGGCTGTTGAATGCCATAGGGCCATCGCGTTGGAAGTTGGCAACAGGAATAATAGGCGCATTGACAGGGAGCTGGTGGTAATTCACGCCAAGCCGGTGACGGTGGGTGTCAGGGTAAGAGAACATTCGTGATTGAAGGACAGGGTCAGCAGAGGCCTCGAAGTAGGGAATCAAATGGCTGGGCGCAAAAGCAGCCTATCAAGAGTTATTTGAATATATCGATCAGCCCACATCGTGGCGGAATGAAATAAATTCCCATCACCTGTTCAATTTCAGCGAAGTAATTTTGCGGGTTCTCGTTGAGCACGAATTTTCCTACGGGGCGCAAGGGGTAGTCCTTGTGGGGCCAAACCTTTGTCAAGTCCAGGACATTGTAACGGAAGTTTTCGGCCTGCTCTGGAGTCATAGTTTGCTGGATTGGAGGTTTAATATTGAAGTTGAAGGCATAAATGATAAGTCACTGACAACGTAGACGGTCCAGGACGGGAATTTTCCAGCGTCTATGGTTTCGAACAGCGACTGAATACCATAATCGGGGTTGTCTGCGGACAAATTGCGAGCTGTAGCAGTATCAAGGACCTATGGAATACATTGGCAACAGATAGTTGAGTCAAAAAGGCACACAAACCTTGAATCCGCCATCAGCAATACAGTGAATTTGGGTGTAGACCCATGAGCCGTCATCTTTCACGAGCTTGAAGGTATGGCCGGAATAACCGTGCATGTTGTGGTAGCCGTCGGGTATCCCGCGGTCGGAAAACAGTATCATGACTTGATGTGCCGATTCCGGGTTTTGGGACAGGTAGTCCTACGAGGAAAAATGTTTGGACTTGGACGCTTTGAAAGCGAAATGGATCTTACCCAGAACATGTCTGCATCTTTCAAGTGTGTCTGGGGGTCACGCTTTTGGGTGTGAATGAAGGGCGGGAACTTGGCAGGATCTCTGATGAAGAACACAGGTGTGTTGTTGAACACCCAGTCTAGGTTACCCTGTTCTGTTTTCAATTTCAGAGAGAAACCACGGGGATCGCGAGCCGTGTCGGCGGAACCACTTTCCCCACCGACAGTAGAGAAACGGGCGGTGATTTTAACTTGCTTGCCAACTTCAGTAAATAGTTTGCAAGAGGTGATGTCGCTGAGATCGTGGGTCGTTTCGAAATAGCCATGAGCACCAGCGCCTTTGGCATGAACCTAGTATATGATGGATACAGAAGCTTATTCATCTGAATGTCGCACTTACCACACGCTCGGGGATCCGTTCCCGATCGAAATGAGCAAGAAGATCGATGTGATGGAAGTCTGATATGTGGATTAGCATGAAAATATATATTAACTAAATCAACCAACCCTGAAGGAGGAGAGGTCCCACAGGACCAACACGTTCAGCAGCAAGGGGATGCGCTACGGCTGCACCATTAGAGGTGGTGTATACTGCGCCATCTGTAGCAGCGAAGACTTGCGGGGAGGGCATGATTGAGAGATGATGAGTGCTGAAGAGAAAGATGGGGATATGATTCGAGATGGAGAGTGGATTATAAGTACCCCTGGGAAGTGCCTTACGAATACGTAGATGATCACGCGCTCCGCTGCGCCCCGAGAATGGTTCGAGCGCTCCGTTGTGCACCCATTAGGACTCAGCTGTGTTGTGCAAACAAGAATAGTCCATCAGATCTGATAATGATGACACTTGGTCGACACCCTGGTGGACAAATGGCTTACTGCCCCTGTCACTCATATCTTGCCCAATTGCGCTACGAGGCAGTGGTTGATTAGACAACCATGGAAATGCAATTCCATTATTGGGAGAGCCTCGTGGAAAGATGTAGTTAGATCGTGAGTACTTGAGTACTTGATACACTCCCACGAGCGTTTTGACTGGAGTCTTGACCAGAGCTCGCACGGTCGCACCTGGGAGCCGCTTGTGAATAACCAATCAAGCTTGAGATTAAAAAAACAAATACCGTGATTCCCTGATCCTTACAGGTCGACGCCACGAGGTTAGGAAACGTGTCTTATGCTTTAAAAGTCTACCTGATACTGGATGACACGGCGGCCTGACGCTTGACGTCCAAGAGCTTCTAGGCCACTATCGAAATATGACATGACTCAGGATTCCATTTTCCAGATAGCATTGATAAAACGTGGCACTGAATCGATTGGAAACGCAGCCCAGAGCCTCTGATCAGTTCCCAGAGGGTTACCCAACTCGTTAGCCAGCCATGAATAACTAACAATGACGCATGAATCACTGTTAGGCGAGATATCGGAACTTGAACAAGCTGGATACCATGTGATTACCGAAGTTGATATACTGAAACACTCCAGTTCGGCCATCGGCATGAGGAAACTCCCAAAGATTGATGCACTGAATCTAGGTTATTGCACAATTCAAGCGAGATGAGTTCACTTTCTCATGTTGGATATTGGAGGTACCTAGTCGGTGTGTAAAGTGTCATTGTGGAACACACCCATGAGAACTCTCAGACCGTGCTGATAGTATATTTCATACGAAACTACATCATGACAACTCGGAAGTGCGCTAAGATGTTGACGAATCTGGTGAGAAAGGCTTTGTACCATCGCAACGATCTCAGTGGCAAGTGTCAACTGTAGAGGTCTGGCGAAGATCGTTGTCAGTATAATGGAGGTGTGATGCCGAGTATTACCTTCATTTACTACGTTCTTTGATGATCTTCACACCAGGTAATGTGCGTCTACAAGACATGGATGGCCTGGCGACTTCTGGTTGAGTATTGAGTGTCGGTAGCGATGCTGAAGGTGTGCTATTATCGTCCGCAGAAAGCCCTGGATGAGTAATAGGTTCCACGCGGGCGGTAAGACGCCGAACGGTTGGGCCTGCGGGATTTCTGGAAGAGAGAGAACCCTTTAAACCAAGACACTGCCTTGAGGCCGAACTTAATAACGCAGCCGATGGCGGTGGTTTTGGTGGCAACGAATTGAACGAATTGGTGGTGCTTGATTCCATCTGGCGTAACTTTGCCTCCATCGTCGCAATCTTGTTATCCGTACTAATAATTTGGAGGTAAGTCAAAAGGTACCCTTCTGAACATAAAATTCACCCTTCTGACCGAGCATGGATTCCACTTTTTATCATACTCAGAGTAGTCGGTCGCGCATCAATTCTTCTCGCCCTACCCACTTGTCGACTTCCACTGGGCTGTTCGAGCGGAGCTTGATGAGCAAAAGTGACAGCCAGCTTACGACCCCGCAATAGCTTCCCATTGATGTTTTCTAATGCCGTCTGGGCATCCTGGTGCGGGTCATTTATTAGTCAAGCTGACAATGACCAGAAAGGACAATGGCCCGCCACATGCACCACCATATATCAACGCAATCGCGACTAAGCGACGGCGCTTTACAGAATTATGACTTACACCTTCGTGCAAATATTGTATGAAGGCATATCCACGTGGCTTTCCTTTGTTTGGCCCCGTCTTGTGAAAGAGGAAGTCAAGTTTCGATACTTTGCCGAACTTGGTGAAGACCTGTAGAAGCGCATATCTGTCCACAATTAGAGGATATGCGCCGAACCACAACTAACTGACTCACTCGTCGACGGTAGGATGCAAATTTCCAATATACAAACGATCCCTTAATTGTGAAGATGAACTGGATGCCTGAGGTACAGCAATAGCTTGTTCTTGAGCTTCTGGCTCTGGAAACCAGAGATGAGCGCTCAAAGATGAGTCGTTTTTGTCTGCTTGTGGAGGTTGTGCAGGGATATCCTGAGAATTTGTGACCATTGAGTATTGACGAGCAGTGAATGTTGACCAGGTCACCGGGGGTACATGGTATGTGAATTTGTTATCAGAGTTTGGTCAAGGATGAAGTCACGGAGAGTCCTGACGGAGTTTCAAATGAACTAGTGTTGCCGCCGCTGAGTAATTAGGCTATGTACCAGAATGAGTTTTTATTGACCAACACATTCCTCGCAAACCAAATGCAACAACAAACCATACGAACAACGCGGGTAGATCCGGAAAGATAATTGCGATTTTTAAATTTCAACATCAAATTTACAAAATGGCGGGTTTGCCGTGTAAGAAAAGAGAGATCCGCAGACTTCGTGAGGAATGAAATGCAAGTAAGGATTGATACCGCTATGGCTACATGTAGTTGTGACGTGCAAGAATAAGAACTGGTCCTGATTGAAGCAAACTCAAATGCCGATCGGTGTCTGGCTGGATGCCAAAACCAACGTCCATGTCCATTATGATGTCTTGCTACTGGGCATCCACATGGATCTGGTTAATGTGGCGCAGAAGTGCATCTTTACGGGACAGGAATTTCTGGCAATGAGGGCATTGGACTGTCATCGAAGGCAGGCCTGAGCTAAACTTGCAACTCCCCAAGTGCCTCTCCATGTCGTTTCGACGCGTAAAAGACTTCTTGCAGCCATGAATTTTCATCAAACAGTCAAATCGCTCTTCCTTGGCTCCTTCGTGCCTTGTCACTCTTGAGGAATGATAACTGACTTTCCGAACCTTGGATGCTGCCCGTTTATGGATGCGATTGGGTTGGTAATCGTCATCGTCATCGTCATCGTCATCGTCATCGTCGGTCCGCCGGCGCTTGGCTCCTCGACAAATGTCAGCCGGTTTAATACCAACATGACTTGGGTTGGAAGGCGACGAGAGCTGACTCGGATGCTGTACGTTAGTACGGAGCGGACAGGGGGCTGAGCTTGGAGAAATGCAGATTTGCACTTGTGATGTAACGTTCTCCGTCAAGCCCTCTGTTAATCTTAGGGAACGAGATCGCTCCGCGGGATTAGAGTCTGGCGAGATAGACGACGAGTCATGCGCCAGCTCAGCATCGTCAACTGAAAGCACGAGCTTCGGCTGAGAGAGATTCTTTAAGGATGATACTGGAGAAGGCATATCCAAGACCTCCCGGCAGGCAAGGTCTTCTTGTAATTGTTCAGGATAAGCTGAGTCTTCCATAAATCCTTCTTCCTCAAAAAACGGAGTGCACTGCGCTGCGACATCGAGAGGCACAAAGTCTTCCAACGGACCACAGAAGGGGTCAGGGAGAAGGGCGCCGCCTTGTGGAGTCAAGGGGGACCTGCTCGACGCGACACTGAACGGTGATTCATCAGGGCTCAACTGCGGTAAACCTAAGAAGTCTCCAGTTGCAGATGATCCTGGATATCGACATCGGGCAGCCTTAAGACACACGTGTCAGCATGGACTTGTGAGATCTTCGATTCACGCACGTTAGATGCTTGCAAATGGTGGATAGCCAGATTCTCGATATATGTTGCATCGTCCGTGTCCTCGAGGTGAGGATCGAGGTCATCAGAAGACCACAGCACCGTTGGTGCTGTGAATGACTCGGACTCGAAAGTTCTGTCCTCAGTCAGTCAATCGACCATTCACTTGACCATAAAATTAAGATTCCGATGCTCACCTTAAACCATCCATAAAATCGAGCTTCGATGGGAGCTCGGTTTCTCGTTTAAAGGATTCTGAATCCTCAGGATATACGAGGTATTCATTGTAGTTGCTAGACGACGGAAGACGCATGTGAGATGAGGTAGATGGTTAGGGAAAAGTGTCGGATAAGATGCAAGGAAGTGCACCTTCCAGGCGACCTTCTTATCGGTCTTGAAAGCCCTGTTGACACTTGAGGGTCCATCCCTCACAAAAACGTGTTGTACACGCGTCAACAAGGCTGTAGCCTTGATGCGGAAGTGCATCTTAATTGTTCCGCGCGTCTTTAGTGGGCTAAGAAGCCAATCGTAGGCGCTGGACCGTCGTATTTGTTAGATCTACGAGGTTGTTGTATTATCTTGAAGAGAATAAAGGACCAACCGATATCACTTTTTTCAAGCTATGTGCCAGCTCACGACGTACTTCAAGAGCGTCAAAGGTCGTGCATGTACATCCTGTACGTAGGCACTGTAGATGGCAAGTCCCGGCCGGTCGATCCTGTCTTGTCACCTCTGTTCTAGAAACCGCGGAGTACGGACCTTTACGAAGACAATTTGAGGGACAAAAGTGGCCCGGAATTTGATGTCAGAACAAATATGGTAGTATGTCCACCATTATGTAATACTATTGGTCGATAGACCAGAATTTGAAATATTCACTTAGCCGCTTCTATTTGTTACATCAGTGACCAGAGGCGCTCATGCTAACTACAAGCTTTTGTAAGTTGTCAACTTTACTCGTGGAGCTTGTGCGTGGCGGTACAATTGTTGTGACCAGACCTTGACCAGGAATTGTGGCGTGCGCACTGCGCGTGCTGATCTGCGACCAGCTGCATATGGTGATGGTAGCACTTTATGATGATCCATCCAGGCTCAGCGCTCAACAGCCATGCCAGGGTGTGAATACGGTAGAGCACGGGTATAACGCAAACACCGTTTATGCCCGTAGAATTCGGGAGTCATTTGAGTAAGGCTGCTCATCAAAAAAATCGGCGAGTAGTTCTTGAAATACACAACATGGTAAGAGAATGGATGGTGTCCAAATGTTGCTTACTGATATTATAACTTGCTTACTATTTTTAGTGGCGGGGTATCTGCTAGTATGATACTTATCACAGCAAATTTCCCGGGGGTCCTAGTATGCAGGCCTTAATAAAAGGGTAATCCGTTTCTTCTGTATCAGATGGACGTCATATATCTGAGGCACAAACGAGTCTCAGTGGGCGACGAACTCGAAAGTATTAATTTATGCTTATGCGCAAAGCTGTCTTGAATCACTGGCCAAACGGTGTCATCTTCAAGGCAGTAAGTACTCCTTGAAAACTCTATGGTGGGCATGACGCTGAGATGCTAATACTTCGACCCCGTATGTCACACTATTCATTTGCCATAGCCGCCCACTTGCTCTCATTGTCTTAGTCCTTGTTTATTTTCAGGCATTCATTTTGAGATCATCACTAGGTCGTGTACATCTATTCTGTCTGCCACCTGCGATGATTGATAACCGAACAATAATTCTCAAGTGATAATTCCGCAAGCCTTTGATCGACGATACTGATGAGCAGCCATAGGCTGAAGTTTAAACACGTCTATGTTGTTTGCGATCGATCAATCGACGTTATCGTGCATCGATGCATCTTTGATCTTACAGGTTCGTATGCACTCCATATGTATGTATTTATTCAATATGCCAATACATCACCAATCCATTTTCATAGAATGGGGATGATGATCAACCCAAATAATTGATCCAGTATATGAGAACATTCAACGCTACCTCTCAGGTAATATATAATCATGATACGCCAGGTGAGTCGCGAAGATGGCGCAGGTCGGGGTGAGCTCTCGCACAACATCAGTTATAAGGGAACGACCAAGTATCTCATGTGCGAGATCGAGGAGCTGGGAATACATATACTGGTTTTACGACGAGTGCTAGCAGTGCACCAATGTTCCAAAGAAACCTTGAAATGATGAATATGAACATTGACTACCTAATTAGGAACATTGGTTCAAGTGATCCATCATTCCGCTGCAAAGTTCAGTTACTGTCACGGTCCATGATCTGTATATCCATAACCTGTTCGCGACCGTGAGCATACCCAGCTGTGTGAAGTATTCCAACGTTTCCTTTGACAATTTGCTTTGCTTCTTATTCACGACCATCACTCCAAGTTGACTGCACGTTTAGACACCACCTTATACCTGGATATCCCCGAAGTTATTCAGTCATTCCAGACAACTTACAAGCCAAACTCAGTTTCGGTGGCCCATATCCCTGCTGATGCCAGCTCCTCGTCCCTCTCTGAGTGCAGAAGCCGCGCGCGCTGCTGCGCTACAGGCTGAGTTTAATGAAAAGAAATGGGTGTGGGTACCAGACGAGAAAGACGGTTATCTCGCTGGCTGGGTAAACCAAGAAGATGACGAAATTGCAGAGATTATTATGTCTTCTGGTAGCGAGGTATCTTAACCCCAATTTCCTTCGTGATGTGCCAATTGCTGACACGAAACGCGTCAGATTCGTCAGGTCCCTTTGTATGCACTCTCCAAGATGAACCCTCCCAAGTTCGATCGTGTCGAAGACATCGCAGATCTCACATTTTTAAACGAAGCGAGCGTCGTGCATAATCTGCGTCTAAGGTATGGATCCGGAGCTATCTATGTGAGTCCTATCCTGTCAGCAATTTCTTGCGCACATTCATAAGCATCCTATCTTGCACGCCTACTAAAACGCACCGAGTAGACATACTCTGGTTTATTCTTGGTTGCTATAAACCCTTACCAGAACCTTCCGCTGTATACAGACGCGATTATATCTCAGTATCGCAGCAAACGACGCGATGAGAACCCTCCTCATATCTTCGCAGTTGCGGAGCGCGCATGGGTTAACATGGGGGAGGAGCGCGAAAATCAGAGCATTCTTATAACGTCGGTCATCCCTACCTTTCGATGAATTATACAACTAATTCGCCGTCCACAGGGGAGAATCTGGTGCAGGAAAAACTGAAAGCACGAAGAAAGTTATACAATACCTGTCTGCTATAGCAACTGATGCTCACCCGCGCCATCCTTCACATTCACATTCTGCTTCCATGGCATCTTCATTCCCCGCATCCCCACCTTTGGGTCTGCCCAGAAGAAGCTCTTTCCATACCAAAGCTACTCATGTTGTGTCTAACAGCACTGGAGGTGCCAAGGGTCGTCTAGGCTTGCTCGAGCGACAGATTCTCCAAGCGAATCCCATCCTTGAGGCATTCGGTAACGCGCAGACTCAGCGGAACAACAACTCAAGTAGATTCGGGAAGTTTATTAGGATTAGTTTTTCTCCGGACGGGAGTATATCCGGGGCGAATATTGACTGGTACCTGCTAGAGAAGAGTCGAGTCGTGGTTCGCAGTGCCGCGGAGCGCAACTTTCACGTATTTTACCAGTTACTATCAAGTGGAGGATCATTGAAAGGCAAGTCTTTGAAATATCCTCTCTCCGCTTGTTTCTGATATCCGTGATACTACAGACACTCTTCTGTTGGATCGCCCTTTAGATGAATACGAATTTCTCAACAGAAGCAGGCGAGAGGTTGATGGCATCAACGATCGTGAAGATTGGGACGCTCTGATAGTACGCTTTGTGAATGCGAAGTCTTCGATACTCGACTGATACACTCCCAGAATGCTCTTGATATTGTTGGCTTTACGGTCGCCGAACAGTTCGACCTTTTCCGCATCGTCGCGGCAATTCTTCACATTGGCAACATCGACATTCGTTCTACGAAGTCGGATGATGCATTCATGCCAGATCCCTCGCAAGCTGAGCGTGTCTGCCATTTGCTCGGTATTCCTATTGCAGAATTCACAAGAGCTATCTTACGGCCCAGGGTTCTTGCTGGACGTGAGTGGGTCACGCAGGCGAGGACGGGGCAACAGTCTCTTGACGAACTGGCGTCCTTGAGCAAGTCGTTGTACGAGAAGTCCTTCGGTGCACTGGTTGAGCGCATCAACCGTGCGCTAGATCGTCCGTCCTCTAAGTCGACGTTCATCGGTGTTCTCGACATCGCAGGCTTCGAGATCTTCGAAATTAACACGTACGAACAATTGCTCATCAACTATACCAACGAGAAACTGCAACAATTTTTCAATCACCATATGTTCGTCCTCGAGCAGGAAGAGTATTCCAGGGAAGGCATAGAATGGGATTACGTAAACTTCAAGCTGGACTTGCAACCGACCATCGACCTCATTGAGAGCAGCGGGAACGCCATTGGCATCCTCAGTTGCTTAGACGAGGAATGTATCATGCCCAAAGCCACTGATCTCACGTTCACAGAGAAAGTCCATTCGATCTGGAGTGGAGATCTGCGCGCAACAGACCATCCTCACCCGGGCCGGACGAAATACACCCTACCAAAGTTTGAACAAGGCTTCATCATCACGCATTACGCAGGCAAAGTCGAGTACCGCACCGACGGGTGGTTAGAGAAGAACAAGGATCCCCTCAATGATAATCTCACACGTGTACTGGCATCATCATCGGAACCTTATGTGTCATCGCTTTTCCAAGATTTTGCTGGCGTCTTCGCCGACATGCCCCCATCTTCCAGTGCTGGGTTCTCCGCAGGCAAAAGGCGCACCATTAAGAGAGGAGCATTTAGAACAGTTGCGCAACGGCACAAAGAGCAATTAGCGCTTCTGATGGCGCAGTTGCAGGCGACGCAACCACATTTCGTACGTTGTATCGTGCCCAACGTCAACAAGAAACCCGGAAGGGTAGATGTGCCCCTCGTCCTCGATCAATTGCGTTGCAATGGTGTTTTGGAGGGTATTCGCATAGCGCGTCTTGGTTATCCCAATCGGCTTCTTTTCGTCGAGTTCCGCCAGCGCTACGAGATCATGACCCCAGGCATTATTCCTCGTGGATACATGGATGGTCGCAAATCGTGCATCCGTATTGTAGAAGCTTTGGATCTCGATACTGAGTTGTTCCGTGTGGGAACATCCAAGATATTCTTCAAGGCCGGAGTCCTCGCCGATCTCGAGGAGCGGCGAGATGCCCTTCTATTTGACGTCTTTTCGAGGCTACAGGCTGTTGCTAGGAAGTTCTCCGCACGCAGACAGATGAAGAAGGTTCTCAATCGTGCGGTGGCGATACGAACGATCCAGCGTAATGCCCGCGTGTACGGGGAGTTGCGAGATTGGCCATGGTGGCAGCTATACACTAAAGTAAGGTGGTTCTTGTCTATTTCGAGGTAACTTTTTGATCATGTTAAACAGGTCCGTCCGTTACTCGCCGCGACACGAAATGACGAAGAGCTCAGAAGGAAAGACGTTGAGCTGCAACTTGTAAAGGAGAGAGCGGAGCGTGACCAACGGGAACGGGAAAACCTGGAGAATGTGAAGATGACTCTTCAGGCGGAAAAACGAAAGATCATCGAAGAGTTGGAAGCCGAGCGTGCGCTTACCCTCGACAAAGATGTCATGTTAGACAGAAGCAAAAAGAGGGAAGCAGAACTTGAAGAAGAGATCGTTGCCTTACACGCCGATCTCGACGTCCTCGATTCGCAACTGGACCGTGCCCTGCAACTTCAGAAGGAGGGCGATGAGAAACATGAAACTTTACGTGTCGCGTTCGACCAGGCTGCAGAACATCTTGTCCGCATGGAGGGTCAACAAAATGAATGGCGAGCTAAAGAGGCGGAACTTTCAGACATTGTATTAACCCAGGAGAGCAGCATGGTTCAGCTGCAGCAGGAACACCAAGCTCTCCAGAAAGCCAATGAGGACCTCAGAGCCCTTGTTTCACAGCACGACGAAGATTTGGCGCGTGTCAAGGAGCGTTCTGAAGCTTTAGTGAGCGACTTGCAGGCCAAGCTCGGTTTGGAAATCCAATCTAAGTGAGCCCCAATAACTTACCGCGATCTTTGGTCTGATGTTTCACGCAGAGAGTCGCTCGGCAGCAAGGTCGACCAACTGGAAAGAAGCTTGAGTTACCTCAAACAGCAGCTAACAGAGATGACTCGTACATCTGCTGAGTATTCTGCTATGATCCAGAACAAAGAGGACCAAAATTCACAGCTGCTTTCGACCATCACCGCATCCGCCGACGAGCATTCTCGACTGCAAAAAGAGATTGTTGAACTCCACGCTGCATCTGACAGACAGCGAGCGGAGATCCATGCTTCCAGGACCGATGTAGATCGTGCAGTATCTGCCAAGATAAAGCTTCAGAGCGAGCTGGATGAGCTCCGCACAATCATGGAGACCAAGACCTCCGAAGACGCCCGCCGGCTCGAAGTCGAGAAAAGCAAAGAGGAAGAGCTTACCGAGCTCCGCTCTCAGTCTTCCCAGTTACACGCAGAACTCAGCATTTTACGGGAAAACGCTCTCGACAAGGAAAGCAAGCTCGCTACCGAGCTAGACGAGATGCGTCGTCAGCACAAGCAGCTGGATTCAGCTCACAGCTCTCTTTTGGACCGCGAGCGAGGCTTGAAGGAACGGACGTCAAAGCTCGAGGCAATACTCGTGGATCTCGAAAAAGCCAAAAGAGTGGTTGAATCAGAATTGCAGGCATTGCGATCCCGTCAGATCGACTCGGATGGTCGGTTAGCAGAGACATTAAGGGCGAAAGAGGTAATTGGGCAACTATTTGCATTTGTTGGACTGGGTGGATCTTACTCATACTTCATTAGATCTTGGAACGACAACTCCACGCTGCTCAGACCAAATATAATGAGATCGAGGATACGATTTTGCAGATGGAAAGAGATGCTCACGCTGGCGAACGTCAGTTGGAAACCTTGAAGAAACAACTGGAATCCGAATCAGCCAAGTGCAAGAACCTTCAACACGTCATGTTAACTCAGAAAAAGGAGTACCAAGAACGCATTGCGAAGTACGACCATGATCTTAACAAGGCAATCACTGATCTCAAGAATCGGGAGTGGGAGCTCAAACAAATGGAGAGCAAACAGGATAAGACAATTGTCGAACACGTTTACGTTCTGGAGAAGGCCAAGAAAGTAACCGATCAGCAACTGAGAGAGGCGCAAGAGCAGCTGCAGAAGGACGCCGTCTACATTCGATCTTTGGAGAAAGCCAAGGCAAGCCTCACCCGGGAGGTAGAAGATTTCGCCAGGGGAGGTGGAGTGGATCAGGCAGAGCGTAGGGCCTCGGAAAGGGCTATCAAGTTCCTTGAGGAGAAGGCTAACAAAGCACTCGCCAGCGCAGAAGCAAAGGCTAAAACAGAACGTGCTGAATCTTCTGGTAAATTTTGGACCCCTACCACCTAAACAATACTGATCCTCAAGATAGTCCGACGCGCCCTCGCTGACTTGGAAAAGACTCATAATGATTTGGTGACAGAGAAGAGGACACTCGAAGAGCGTTTCCAAGACACTCAGCGGAGGCTCCATGAATTGGAGGTTCAGATCGAGGCCGAAGATAGAGAATCTTCTGAATTGGGCATTCACAGGCACCGTCTAGTACAACAACTGCAAGATGAACGTCAGCAGCATCAGAAAGACCTCGCAGAGCGTGATTTCGCCAGCGACCAGACCCGAAAGAAATATCAAGGTTGGTGACAGCTTTCATAAGAGATCCTTTCTAATGGCAAGCTGCAGCTGAACTAGCCCAGTTGAGCGAAGGTGCGTAACTAGGAAACTCTGGGGGGTGTACCTCACCGAATAACATTTATTCTAGAAATGCAAGCGCAGCGAGATGCGATGACGAGGCTACGAGAAGATAATCGCAAAATACATTCAGACTACGACGAGCTGCAGCTAAGATTTGATGACGAGGTCTACAATGGAGGCGCCTGGAACAGGGAGAAAGAGCGGATGGAGACGAAGATCGCCGATTTAACCAAAGCTTTTGAGTCATCGACTACTGCTCAATCCGACCAGCAAGCACAGATCGTGTCACTTCACTCGCAAGTTCGGGAGCTTCGAAGCGTTCTCAATGATGCTGAGGCGGACAGGGCAATGCTACAAAAGGCACGCCGCTCTTTGCAGGCGGAACTTGAAGGCATCAAGCTTGACCATGTCGATGCAACGAAAATGACTTCGGATCGAGAACTACAAAAGCTACAGCTGGAGAAACAAGATCTTGAGCGATCTCTGGAGGAACAAAAAGATCGTGTAGTTATGGCCTTTGACCGCTTGAAGAGAGCCGAGGCACATGCAAATGAAAGCCAGCTGGAACTTGACCGGACCCGCGTCGAGAATACTGAACTGGATAGAATAAATGTAAGTACCTGAAAACTGATCTTCAGTGTGCTCACTCTGTCCTACAGGCACAGCTAGAGAAGCAGGTCAAAGACCTAAACGTCCGCGTCGTTGACCTTGAAACGAAGTCATATGCAAATTCTCCTCACCCATCCTCCACTGTCAGGCAGCTGCAGGGCCGTATCGATGAACTCACTACTCAACTCAAGCAAGTATCACGCGAGAAAGTCGACTCCAACCGCTTGCATAGTTCTGATAAGGCAATCCGCGACGTACAACTACAGTTAGCTGAAAGCGAAAGGCACCACATCAAATTGGAGGAGGAGCGAAAAATATCCGAGGGTCAAATAATTTCACTCCGACAGACACTGGACAAAGTTGTCAGTCTTACCTCTTCATTGATCATCAGTTACTTGGCTAATTCCAGTCCACATCAATAGCAATCAAGGGAGAGTGAACTCGAGCGCGTGAAACGTCGCCTAGAGCGAGAGGCCATGGACTCCAAGCAGGCGATGCTGAAGTGAGTTTAACTCAAAGATTTTGACAAGTTGAGATTGGGACGTTTACGTGTCACTTTCTAGCCTGCAACGTGAAGTTGAACGACTGCGCGCACGCCTTAATCGGCCGATGTCAGTCGTTAGTGACGGAGGCTCCACCCCTGCAAGCTCGGGGTCTCCTCGCAAGGCGGCTCCATAGCATTAGCTAGTATTCAAATGTTCGTCATTAATTTATGATATAGTCACATCTGAGTTACTGTATATTCCATCTCGACACCATGCACATATGTATCTTATAGTATTCAACTCGACGGGTGTATGACTGCTCAGCAAAACATCAAGTTATTAATTGTTTTCGTCCCAGAGGGAACTCTCGGGAACTTGCGAATAGCTATCAAAATAAGGTTCAGCCACCGCGTACCACCAAGATAGTTGGGAATCATTAGATATGGTAAGCAAGACTTCAAGACTCAGTACTCCGTCATGGTACGCTCACGTCCGCTGGCCATTTGGCTCTCTTAGTCTCATTGCTTATGTGTATATTAGCCCAAGGAAATTCGGGATATCAAGCAGTTCATCGAGATTGCCCGGCGGAAGGATGCTTCCCGTGCGTTTATACTGTTGTTGTACTTCGACAACACGCTGACTTCACGCGCACTAATCTTGTACGAAATTTTATGCATTGTGTTGTGTATTCAGAGGCCCGTATCAAAAAAATTGCCGCAAAATCAGCAGCTGGGAAGGTCCAGACTAAATTCAAAGTGCGGTGTTCACGATACTTGTACACTCTTTCTGTGGACGACCCAGAGAAGGCTGAAAAGCTCAAGCAGAGCTTGCCCCCAGGTGCGTGATCAGACCAGTCTTCTTAGTGCGTTTCATTGCCTGATATATGGGTGCAGGTTTGAGTGTAGTAGAACTCGGGGCAACACCGAAGAAGAAGTGAACCCCTTCTCCATCTCACACTTTAGTATGATTCGTGCGTCGCAATGGAGAGGCACCGATCGACTTGTGCATCACCACCCTATGATGAATATGCATGCAAGTCACATGTAGTCTTATTATGAACAAAGACAGATAGCTTTCGCCTTGCTTGACTTATACAGCCTTTGATTCATACAATCATCCATTCTATAATACCAAGCATGACGCACGACCCTAAAAGCGTGCATGTACCGATCATTACGAAAGTTTGAAGTACCTGCTGCACTCTCCTTTCATATGAACGACTTCCACGTGTCCTCAGTGCCTCGATGTCGATCATGGTCGAAGGAGTATGAGACCATTTAGTGAAAACGATTTCCAGTAAAATTATTAGCAGTTGAGATCCATCCAATGCGGGCAGGGGCAGCGAGTTGAAAAGATATAATGATAGATTTGTGAGCTTCAGGTACCTGCCCAGAGTCAGCCATATGGTAGTTGTTAGTCTAAGTGACGTACTGGAAGAAATCTGCAAATACGAGGGGTAGTCCTAGGGGTATAATGCCAAAACGCGGTGCGAGATGCGTTGTTTGAACTGATAACAGTGAACATCAACCACCACGCATGCTTGAATTCGTGTATCATACCTTGCTCCCAAACTTCGTACCTGGGGCCACTCCAGAGCACGATGCGCTCGTCTTCGGTGCCTGCCCCTTCGTGATTCACTGTAATCCGTAAGATATCTCGGTCTTCCCTCGGTTTGATGCACGACTGCGATTCCAGACACGACGTCGAGGAGTCGCATCGCTTTTGCATTTTTGACAGTATGGGTACCGGATCGGTACAATACTCTTCAGTCGTACTTTCAAATGACACAAAACAGGATGATGATGATGTACTACTGTCAGTATCCACACAGCACCGATGATCATCTAAGGAGGCACTAAGTCAGGCAGGATGACGCAGGTACCATGCTCACCACTAAGCCGCGATACATCCACACACCACCCCTGCTTATAGACGGCTGGATTAGGTTCCAATAGATAAGTGGACCACGCATCGCGAGATGAGTGCAACGGAAGATCGTCAAGTGTCGTCAGGAAAGATCCAACAGGAAGATGCATGCTCAGAGGGGAATCCTACAGAAATTTAGTAAAGGTAGTGAGGTGATCGTCTTAGGACCATACTGACGGCTTCGACATGGGCCACAATTAGCCCTCTGGTAAAAACATCTTCATAACCTACCAACAGTATCCGTTGTCCAATACCAGACCAGCCCGCAGCCAGTAGAATCAGCCAGAGCGTCAGGTTATGAAAACACCCTGAAGTTACAACCCGTAAGCGATCGAGTGAAGACAACTCCTCGACCCTTGCAGAAGGCAACGTCACGAATGCGGCGGGGAACATGAAAGTCATAGATGCTCCTGCCGCCAGCATAGGGATCCGATGACTAGGAAAAACACGAAGCTGTGGCTAATGGACTATGTCATATTGTGAGGGGAGACATACATTGCTGCAGTGATAGCATGCCCACTTTCATGCACGATTTGACTGATGCAAAGGGAGAGTAGAATCAGCGGTAGGTGTTTTAATGGAACGGTCAAGCCAGGGATCTACATGCAATGAAGTGAGTGCCCGAGGTATTTAAGCTAGTTACTGGAAGTGATCCACGCATATGCATTGCAGTTAACTCACAATTGGATTGACAGCATGCGTGACTCTAGAATATGTCGTTGCGCGAGTCGTAACTTCGACAGCTCTCTTCAACAATGACGCTGAAGTATCTGGTGCAGTCACTCGTAGGAAAGTGGAAGACAGGAGCGACACCATAGTCCATACGAGCAGAGCAACAGCCGTGAACATTCCAAAGATAACCAGTACGCTGCCAGTATCATAGACCATGAGCAAAAACTTTCTTGTCCGCAGGTAGTTTCTACTGGCCAAACGTAAAGAAATGGTGTCATGATGAACATTGAATGCTCGTGTCTGTACGCGAAGGTGAAAGAGACTCCTTGGGATGGAGGCAGCGAACGATTTGATCCTCTTTAACTGAATTCTGTGGAGGCGCATGGTGGTTCGCTCGAAGTGGCATGGTATGATTTCGTATACGTACATAATCGGACTCTGAGCCGGGCATAGCACAGCGCGGTGTGTCTCTCTTCTCACCAACGACCATGAAGATCTTCTCCCTCTCAGTTGTTCTCGCACCTTCCTCAGGCCCTTGTTCAGTACTTAGCTCTACTTCAGATGTCTCTAGTTTCTCGTTCTACCAGAGAGGTTCTGTCAGCGAGTTTTTGACATTCTTCACCAAGACAGTCGTAGAGAGAACTCCTCAGGGCCAGCGTCAGAGTGTACAAGAGAACAATTACACTGCCCATGTGTACAACCGGAGTGGTGCGGAGCAGCTTGCAGGTGGGTCGAAGCTCTGGATGTAATGGAGCCATCGAACTCACTCCTTCCTCAGCTATTATTATTACTGATCATGAATACCCCGTTCGACCTGCCTTTTCTCTTCTGACAAAGCTACTTGATGATTTCACTGCCAAAGTCCCCCAGTCTGCCTTCGGAAACCCAGGATCAATATCATTCCCAGAGATCCAGACCTACATTCAGAAGTACCAGGATCCTCGGCAAGCTGATACAATTATGCGGGTACAACAGGAGCTAGATGAGACGAAGATTGTCCTGGTAAGCCCTCCCCTCATTATGATAATCACTCGATTGTTTTATCGGTGTGACGGTGTATTGTAGCACAAGACCATCGAGTCTGTTCTCCAACGCGGGGAGAGGTTGGATAACCTTGTAGAGCGATCGAATGCTCTATCCGCACAGAGCAAGATGTTCTACAAGACAGCTAAGAAGGTCAGCAGCTGTCTTTTATGTTTGGGTGACTCGGTCTGACAGCCTCACTAGCAAAATTCATGTTGTGTGATCATGTAGACGATTATTCTTCTCTCCTCATTCATGCCTTTTCTTTGTTGCGGTTGTTGTTACGTCGGACCAGGTAATTAGTAACACATCCGTTAGTTCTGTATTTCACATGTCGTGATTGTGTCAGTGTGGCCAGTCTGTTATTGAGCAAGTCTATGAACTGATACCACAGCCTGGTGAGTAGATCTACGATTGGGACAATACAAGATACACATAATTCTAGCCAAAAATGACATTGCCAAAAACAAAGTGCTAGTCATAATATGCATTAAGAGGGAATCGAACCCCCGGCGGGTCGATGGCAACGACCCAGGTTACCACTACCCCATTAATGCTTGCGAGAGGACGGTGTATTTAGCTTTATCTACTACGTGGCACTAGTAAATTTATGTCCTCAGGCCACACGGATAATCGGGCGACTTTAACAAGTCGTACGATCGGTTATCGTTTTCCTCGATCCCGAGTAATTTGTTTCGGATCCCATTGGCATATAAAGCCAGCGTGGCTATGGTGCTTGCTTCACGTTCTTCATCCATATCTACGTTTTCATCCCCCATCACCACCAGATCCTTCCTGTAAAATGGTATGTTCCCATCTCATATTATGTACAACAGCGTGAATCACACAAAACTTTACAGCCTGCTCACGAAGCTGTAATTGTTGCTGCGTCCCGTACGCCTGTCGGATCCTTGTATGGATCACTGAAGACTTTGACTGCTCCCCAACTTGGCGCTGTGGCTCTCAAGCATGCTTTTGAGCAGTCAAAAGTTGATCCCTCGGTAGTCGAGGAGATCTACTTCGGCAATGTCGTCCAGGCTGGTGTTGGTCAATCACCCGCACGTCAAGTAGCACTCGCTGGTGGCATGAAGTCCGCATCTGATGCCACGACCATCAACAAAGTCTGTGCTAGCGGTATGAAGTGTATCATGCTTGCTGCCCAGAGTATAGAATCCGGTTACAAGACCGCCGTTGCTGCTGGTGGTATGGAGAGTATGAGCAACGCTCCGTGAGTGCTACAGTTCAGATTACTACTTTGCACAAGATTTACGGCAACATGTTATCCAGTTACCTGCTTCCCCGCACGAACCCTTTGTTCGGCAAATTCGAGACCAGGGACTCCGTTGAAAACGATGGTCTCTGGGACGTCTCCAACAACTTCGCCATGGGCAACTGTGCCGAGGCTATTGCAGAGAAGTACGAAATCAGCCGAGAGTCACTCGATGAGCATGCAATCGAGTCGTACAAACGTTCTGACCGCGCATGGAAAGCGGGCGCTTTCAACGCTGAGATAGCTCCCGTCACGATCAAGGGCAAGAAAGGCGACATCGTGGTCAAGGAAGATGAGGAGTACAAGAAAGTCATCTTCGAGAAGGTTCCCTCTCTCAAGTCAGCATTCAAACCAGGCGGTCGCATCACGGCTGCCAACTCCTCAAACCTCAATGATGGCGCCTCTGCTCTGATTTTGATGTCAGCAGAGAAAGCACAGGAGCTCGGCGTAAAACCACTCGCCAGAGTGATTTGTAAGTTTGACTTCTTGTGTGGCTGTACATCGTCTGATTTGTCGTTATCTGCAGCATATGCAGATGCGGGTGTTGAACCCATCGACTTCCCCATGGCTCCTGCTGTCGCTCTCCCAGAAGCACTTAAGAGAGCAAACCTGACTGTCGATGACATCGCACGTTTCGAGGTCAACGAAGCCTTCTCGGTTGTCGTCCGTGTTGCCGAAAAGCTCCTACAACTTGATCCTGCAAAGGTCAACATCGACGGGTGTGTTTTTCTACTTTGCATTCAGGGGTTTATGTTTGCTAACGAGATCCAACAGTGGCGCTGTTTCACTTGGTCACGCTATCGGAAACTCGGGCTCTCGTATCGTGGTATCCCTCGTCCACGCCCTAAAATCTGGCGAGTACGGCGCAGCAGGCATCTGT
This sequence comes from Suillus tomentosus, assembly GCA_016647685.1. NCBI lineage: Eukaryota > Fungi > Basidiomycota > Agaricomycetes > Boletales > Suillaceae > Suillus > Suillus tomentosus. Next base: position 156,850 of record JABBWJ010000041.1, read on the forward strand.
AATGGGGTAAGTGATTTGTAACTATATATGATGTCGCGTTGCTCAAACGATCGTGCCTTGTCTAGGGCGGAGCTGCTTCTGCCATTGTCATTCAAAAACTATAATTGTTGTACCGCTTTTACACATTGTTGGTTTCTACATACGAACAACCCATCTACACTATTGTATCTGTATTTTCCCAATAGAACAAGACAAGCTTTGCATAATAGTGGATTGCTGTGAGAACGAACAAAAATACATTTATCTACAGAGAAGTCACGTCGAGGAAGTTCGCTGCATTGTTCGAGACTCCGGACCCTTCTTGCGCTTGTTTCTCGGCATCTCGATCAAACTGTGGTTTCAGATTACGACGCTGGTCATCATTGGTTCTCGTTGTGACATGATACGGGTATTCCCCCTGTCATTTTTGAAGCCCAGCACTCATGTTGTACCTGGTGGGATGATGCAGAAATCCAGCCAAGAGTAAGTAGTACAGACAACGGTTACGGAGCTCGCAACTTCTGGGTCGTGACGACAACCTCCCACCTTCCTAGTCTGCTTCCGACCCGTGCTGCGGCGTTGAGACTCGCTCGTCGGCACCGCGCAAAGTACCCGAGAATCGGTTTCGAGGGTGTAGGTGGTAAATCTTTGGATGATCGTGACCCTGCACCGGTAGTAGCAGCTCCACGGTTCGCTGCCGTACACCTGCCAATCACGTTATTCGACATGTGCAACGACTTGACGTCACCATACCAAGGACAAAGGCCTCATGGCAAGTGCTGTTCGCTTCAGCGTTTCGATGAAGACGACAGCCTATACTCGATCGGTCATACCATTGCAAAAATAGCTCGACGTCAACGTTCATGGCGGCGGCGTGACGTTTCGGTTGACACAAAAACCTGCTACATGGACCCGCATGACACCTTGCTAATGCATTTAGCGGTTCGACCCGTCCGAGTCTATCCCTCAAAAAGACGCAATCAGTTGATGGCATCAACGGACGAATACGAGTCCTTGATATCGCACCGGCGCGGGTGAATGAGCGTGGCATAGCGCAAATAATAACTGCATCAGCGCCGTAAATTCGAATCATCGTGTGCATATCGTAGTATGGGCGGAGAAGAACAGAACCACGTAGACCCGCCCAGAACCAGCCTATTATCAACCGGAACGAAACAAACATAGATGTCAGAAATGGTGACGTACATTCGATTCGATTCGTATCCGTGCACGCGAAATTATACGTTGGCATCGGTTGTGCACGAACCTATTCGGCGTATAGGCGACATGAACAACATGCCAGTGACCTCGCCTACCTCGCCTAGACTCGTGACCAGTCCTAACCTATGATACCTCGCCTTAGTACGCTAGTAGTGGCGCAATTGAACCTGATCATTCGGACACGATACACTGCGATTGACGTACTAGTACTATAGAATCGACACGTCCTTTATATACCCATCGATGGCACGAAGCGCGACCCAGGCGTGCACCAGGTGCACACTCAGGTTAGGCTCATAATGAGGGGTAGGAGTGAAAATGAAAGATGACCCTGCCAAAACGAGGCAGCGCAGAAAAACGGACACCCACCAAGGATGCAGCGAGACTTTGAAATTTCATGCATCATGGGTTACGGTGCATATATATACATTGGAAATTCGTCGAGGCAAAAACTTTAATTCCCCGAGTATAAGGCTATGCGAGGCACAATTGAGCAGCAGCTGATCAGGGGTTTCTGCACTGCATATTCCTCCAAAGTTGCAATAAGAAGTATGCATAATATTATCATCGCCACGTCGATGCTAGTGCCAATTGTAACAATGAAAGCTTCAATACAAGCTTCGAGGCCCAAAAACAATGACAACAACGACAACAACAAGAAAAAAAATGAGCGTAACGAGCGTACGACGACGCAGTCGGGTCAAGGCCAGAATCTAAGATACGAAGACTACGAGGAGACGTAGTCCGTGTCCATCTCCATGGCACGTACCGTTGTAATTAAAAATATCAGTCCATCTGGATCAATCTTGGTACCATCTACGCCAACAAGTCACCATCACGGGCAGAGGTTCCACATCTTCACATAATCACTATTCCAAACCACATCAGATCCAAGCCAAAAAAAAAAGGAAGAAAAAACTCACATCCTAAACGCACGCTCATCCGGATTAGAAGGCCACGTAGCGGTCCACTGTTCGTATTTACTTGCGAAATCACGCATCGCAGCTAGATCGCGTCAAAATGAGCCCTGCCCAAAGCAAGAACAAAGGAACATACTAGCAGATCCATCATACCACGGCTTCCCACCTACGCTATCTGGGAACCACCCACTCGTCCCGCCAACCGCCAGATCGATCACAAGATAGAATTCTGTCCAGTATCAGTCTTGACATCGAATTCCAAGCTTTTCAAAAAAAACTGACCCTGATCAAAAGGGGCAGCAGCACTCCCTCCATATGCCGTACTCCACGGATCTTCGACGACCACTTCCTTTCCACTCGACGCATTCATAGCTACACCTGGGAATCCACCTGTATTGAAGAAATAGGAATCGGAGGATTTGGAGGATATTTTTAGGTTGATCATTGCCTATTGTGGGTTCGGTTAGTTCGGGTGACAAGGCGGGTGGACGGGTAAGTAGAACGGGAAGGGGATGACCGAGGGACAGCAAAATGCCATCAAAAAACGGATAAGACCGCGGGATACAGCAGACCGGGAACAGGAACGAAAAAGAAGAGAATTGCAGGAAACGGAGACGGTAAACCTACCTGCAGCCGATCATCCGTATAAAACCTCATCCACTCGCTGGTCCACTCAAACGCATAAACGTGGAACCCGTCGGCAAAATTCCCGCGTTTGGTGCTTACCCAGCCGTAGATGCTCTTCAGGAGGTTGGCGGTGGTGCTTGTGCCTGTCAGTGTGTGTTAGGGGGTGAAAACAACGTGGCTGAACAAAAACGATGAAATATACGTAAAGGCCAATTGAAGTCGAAAAAGACAAGTTGGTAAACCGAGAAACGCCAATCGAAAGCCAAAAATACAAAACCACGAATGAACCGAAAAGAACTCCGCCCCAAGCGCAAACCAGGAATAAACGCTCACCGGTAGAGATGGGCGTAGAGCCACCCGCAAACGGCCCATAATTCAGGGACGAGCGGACATAGTTCGAACCTTGAGCGGGATATGAAGGAAGGTTGCCGCGGGCTTCCATTATCTGTGGTGATATCAACAGGGGTGCCGGCAGAGGAAAAGGTGAGACTAACATCGATCTCGCCGCTGAGGGGCCACGCGCCATAAACACCCGTTCCCTGACTTGTGCTTGAGCTTGTACTGTTACCCTGAGGAAGCATCCAAATAGCGGGCCACAGCCAGTCTCCCTGAGGCAGTTTTGCGCGGACCTGGCATGTGAAATTAGCAGGCTAAAAGATTAGGGACACAGCAAACGCACCTCGACACGGCCATACTTGATAGTCTGTTTTCCACGGGTATTAAGACGACCGCTCATGACAGGGTTGATGATTGTTCCGCTCTGGTTATTTGAAACAGCTGTGCATGGGTTGCTAGAGGCGGTGGTGGAATTACTACTGGAAGTAGAATTGCTTGAACCGGTGGTCGTGGAATTACCCGAGCCTGTTGTTGTGGAGTTACCACCGTAGCCTGACGTTGTAGAGTTGCCTGATCCATCAGTAGTGGAGTTGCCCGAGGTGGTAGTTGAATTGTAATTGCCTGAATGGAGTGAGTGAGGGGGCGTGGGAGTTGTTGTTTGTTACGCACCCGTGTCGTTGTTTTGCCGACGAAGAACCCACGCGCCTTGATCTATGACTACACGGAATCAATGAGCCTCGGAAATGAGTAGGAGGCCAAAACATACCTCCGCCTTGAGCTGTACAGTCTGGAAGCTGATAGGTCGTTCCATCCATGACTGAAGCCCAGCCGCCGTCGATGGAGTCGCTCGTGAGTGTGGGCATGATGTAGAGTTGTCCATTCGAGATGTAGACGTTGGCGGGATTGTCGGTTGTCATTTCAAATTCACCGTTGCTAATGAAAAGTTAGACAGGGATTGTGGTGTTTAGTGGGACGTACCCGAAACCACCGAGCTCGATGTCAAGACTCCAATTATTGGAGTCGATAGAACTGTCAAAGTCGTCTTGCATGACGAGACAGAGTTGACTGTCTGAGAGGAGGTCTACGTTTTCCCAACCTCTGAAGCAGAGTGCTGCTGCTATAAGGACGCCCAAGAGGGCAGCCACAAAGGTGAGCCACCAGCTTCCTGATTCGCAACGACGTTTCTTTGTGAGCCATGGTTTATCGTCTTTGGTGAGTTTTGATTTGAGGCGGGTTGATTGGATTGGTTTCTTCTGTGTGAGGGGGAGTGCGATGACAGAAGGATTAGCGGATACGGGTGGAGGGGACCATATGGTTGATGGACGTGAAGCGGGGGATAGAAAAGGAGATCTGAAAATTGTTGTCGCGCTGCTTGCTCTTGGGAGTTGTAAATCTGGTGAGCGATGTAGGTTTGCCAAAGAGTAAGAGCGGTTGAATGATTTGTAGGGGGATTCTGCTGATGGAAGACGTGGTGTTTCGAAAAAGCTACCGTCGAGAGACCTTCTTGCAGGGTCAGCGAAGGGGAAGGTGAAGGCGGAAGGGGGAGGGTCTTGACGTCGTTTGCTTATTCTTGGTCGTGGTGAGTCTGGACTGTCTTCCTGTGATGAATGGTCGTCTGAACTTGAAGGAGTCAGAAAGAAAGGACGGGGTGAAGCCATGAGGGCAAGGTTGGGTAACCCTTCTCCGTTTCTCTTTGAAGGACCTTTCTTATCTTGTAACACGTAATTGCCGTATGACGCGTGTGTAACGTACATCCAACCAGATCCAGAGATCCCAGATCTGATCTCACCATTTATATTCCACCGCTCTCTCTCCAAACTCACTCACCCAACTCATGGACTACGACAGATACGACGCTACTCTCCACTACATCTTCAAACAAACTCAAGGTGACGCTTGGTTTAGGCCACATGAAGATTCAGTCCCTCCAGGCGTTTGTCTTCGTACCCATGACGGTCAATTCAGAGTATTCCCCTACGAAACTGCCGCACTCGCTCCATTCGAGGCTGCTGTAGCTGCTCTCAATCCTCTCGTTGCAGTCAAAGTCAGAAGTGCTGCAGTACACGCTGCTCTAGCAGAACAAGCTATCGATGATTGCATCTATGTCGACTCAAATACTCGCATTCAAGTACTCGAGTCGATGTACCTCCTTCCACAAGCAGAAAAGGATCAAAACGCTGCTTTCATTCGCGATGAACGCGTGCTCGTCGTTTGGAGCGACTCTCTTGATACAATCATCCCAATCGCACGTGACTTTGAAGATCGTCTCATTCGTCTACTATGGCGTACGAGACCACCTCTACCTTCCACACACGAACCCTCCATATACTCTGAAAAACCAGCCGATCCCCGTCTAACGCCTTCCTCCACCGTAAACTCAGATTCACAAAGACGAACATGGTTTGGTCGTGTCGTTCCTTCACAACAAGACCCAGAAAAGACCGAACAAAAACAACCAACCCGTCCAATCATGCTATATGCTCCGCTATACAATGGTCTATGCGCTGCACTCGCTTTCAGTAAGTCACAATACCCTTTTTGTTTCCTTTCCCTCACCTTCTCTAGTTTTCATCGGCAACGGCGTTCGCACTCTCCTTCAAGAATTTCGTCTAGACGGCAACTACACTCATTTTGCTCTCGGGGCCCTAGTGCCACTTCTCTTTTGTGTATCCTTGGTAACTATTCCTTTTATATCATATACCCCCTGCTTACTCTTTCCAGTTCTTCACTCTTCAAATATTCCAAACACTCACATTTGCAGTCGGTCCCATCGCTCATTACCACCAAAACAGTCGTTACTACTCGGCAGTCCCTCCACTGCCAAACCCTGCCATAGACAATGCACTCCCTCATATCACAATACAGATGCCCGTCTACAAAGAAAGCCTTGCTACAGTCCTGTAAGCCTCTTCTTTGTTGGCTGATCCTCGCTAATCCATCCCAGCACACCCTCCCTCACATCCATCAAAACAGCAATGCAGACATACGCACGTCAAGGCGGCACATCCAGCCTCTTCATCAACGACGACGGCCTTCGTCTCCTCCCCCAAGATCAGGCAAAGGAACGTATCGAGTACTACGCAAACCACGGGATCGGCTGGATCGCAAGACCACGACACGGACACGAAGGTCACTCTCATTCTCCCTCTAGCCCGTCAACGCTAACATAGACACACACAGGCTTCACGCGCGCTGGCCGCTTCAAAAAAGCCTCTAACATGAACTACGCACTCGACGTCTCCCTCCGCCTTGAACGCATCCTCGAGGAACTTCAATCATCTCACAACTCCCTTGAACAATACCCTTACAATCGCCAAAACCCAATCCCCAACTCGAGCAGAGATAGCAACATATTCACTCCTCCCAACCCACCCTTTCACCGTGCCAGCGTTAGCACCACATACAGTGCTCAAACTGTCCAAACAGAGGGCGGGAGCATCGTTAGCGTGCCTGGGCAATCCCCTGGGACGTACGGGGTCCAGTATATCGGCAAGGATGGGGACGATCAGGCGTTCATAACTCCTTTTCTCAGTAGCAACAGCAATGGCAGCATGCCTGGGACGCCTAGACCCGGTGTGACGGGGAGTCCGCGGACTATCAGCCCTGAACCCCCCACACTCGCAGGAACGCATATCGAAGACATCGAAGAGCGGGCTCTTCAACTAGCCATGGAAGAAGGTACATCTTCCATCAGTCTCGTTTTGACCAATCACGCTAACTCGAAACAGTATTCCAAATCACAGGACACAGACCATGGGCAGCAAACGCCCGTGCCTGTCGAATTGGAAGCATCATCCTATTAGTAGACGCAGATACGATCGTCCCGACGGATTGTTTCAGGGATGCAGCAAGAGAGTTTGCGGAGGACGAAGGCGCTGAAGTTGGCGTTCTCCAGCATGAGAGCGGTACGTCTCCTTCCCCTGTCCTCTCCGCTCGCTAACCTGAACCCAAATCCAGACGTCCTTCAAGTAGCCCACCACTACTTTGAAAACGCCATCGCCTTTTTCACCCGCCGGATCAACAAATGCATAAGTATGATGTGCGCAAACGGGGAAGTGGCACCTTTTGTAGGGCATAATGCGTTTTTGAGGTGGAGTGCGTTGCAGGATGCGGCATTAAGTGGGGTGGATGCGTCTTCTACTCATGATTCTGGTGCGGACAAAAACAGAGCCCAAGTCAAGATCTGGAGCGAGGATAACGTCAGTGAAGATTTCGATATGGCGTTGAGGCTTATAAGACAGGGGTATATCGTTAGGTTCGTCCTGTTCTTTCTCGAGGTGGTTGTCACTCACGTTTAGTCTTAGATGGGCGACCTACTCCCAAGGCGGGTTCAAAGAAGGTGTATCGCTCACTGTCGATGATGAGTTGAATAGGTGGCAGAAGTATGCGTATGGGTGTAATGAGTGCGCTTTTTTCTTCCCGTGCACGTTCGATATTTCCGATTCACGGCTCGCACAGGCTCCTCTTCAATCCCTTCGTCAAATGGTTCTACAAGGGCCCCATCAACCACCAGATCCACAAGTTCATGTGGAGTCCTGCACCGCTCCATTACAAGATCTCGATGATGGCTTGTACGTCCCCCTCCTCCTTCTCGATACTCATACTGACTCCATCGCAAATAGACATGTTCTCATACTGTACGTCCCCTCTGACGTATAAAACAAAACAAAACACTAACTTGAAACAGACGGAATAGCAGCCTCAGCGACCATCTCCGTAATCAACTACGTCATGCTTGGTTTCCAATTCCCCACAGACGATTTCTACATGCACAGTTTCGAAATATGGCTCGCCACTTTTGTTGTATTTTTCGGAGCTGGTAATGTAGGGTATGTGCTTCTGCGGTATAGGCTCGGAGAGTGTGGTATCGTAGGCGCCACGATCGAGTGTTTTGGGTGGATTCCGTTCTTGTGAGTCTCGTCCCTATTCGTATCCTATTTCGTGAACTGACGGCAAATACAGCTTCTTCTTCTTCGGTGGACTAAGCATCCCGGTTTCACAAGCCATTCTCGCTCATTTGTTCTCGTACAACATCACGTGGAGCGCAACAAAGAAGGAGGTCGAGAGGTCGAATTTCTTCAAGGAGGTTCCAAAGATTTTCAGGAGGTGCGTTTCTTTCTTTCTTTTTTACTTTGATTTGCGTTTTATTTCCCTATATTTTTGCGTTGCTTCTGTTTCGGATTGGAGTCCGGACGTGTTTCCGCATCACTTGATTGGACGCGTCCGTGTCACTTGACTAACGCGTTGCGTTGGCGCCCACTTTTTGTTCCGCCGAACGCACGCATCAGTGAATTCAGGCGTTATCTCCGTGATTGGCAATGATTATCTAGGAAATATTGGTCTCGGCACATGTGCCTGGGCGTTGCATGTATGGTGCTGGGACGGACATGGCTGGCACACTGCTACAGTAGTGCTGGACACGGGCATGTGTTTTTTTTCTGATGATCGGAGGACATGTGTTTGCGGTCTTGCACCCGCTGCAATGTGGTGCGCCCATATGCACGACTCACGCTTCGTGAAGCGGTCATTTCGATCGTCTTCGACTCATCACTGAAAACGCCGCACCCTATTCACTCAAGGCCTTGCCCCCTTGTTGCCTAGTTCACGTGGCGCGATATCCGCACTTTCTCTTCTCTTCTTTTTTCCACGCCTTTCCCTTTCTTGCTTCCTTGATGCCACAATCCAGTGCTGACGGTCATCATTGGCCTCCTCTCCTCCATATAGATTCTGGTTCCCCCTCCTTGTATGTATCCTGCTGATTGCGGGTGTCGTCATCGTCAGTACGCCGTTGGTGCCATATCAGTGGCAACTGACCGCAAATGCGTGGGCCGTTATCTTCCCGTTGACGGTTGTATGCGCTTGTCATATCTTATTCCCGGTACGTCTCGTTAACCTTGTCTTCCATTCTGCGATTGGAATGAGCGATCATCCATTTCTGGATTGGATCATGCTTCTTCCAACGTTCTTCCCTTCGCCATCCTTGTCTTAGCATGCTTCCCGAACGTTCCTCTTCTTCGCTTCGGCGCATCCCGCTACCTTCTTTTTTTTCTACTCGCTCAAGCATCGATGCTAACACCGATATTCATACTTAGATCGTCCTCAACCCATGGCTCATGATCTTCTCATACTGAGCTAAGGATCACGCACAATCACGTTCTCGCACTCGGGCAGGGTTCCCCGAATGCATGACCTCCTCCTTGCTAATTAATCGCATATCATGCTACTTAGAAACGAAGAACAATCAACATACTCGTCAATCACCGTCGAATCACCATTCTTTTTCACTCGATGCGTCCCGGTCCGTTTTTATTCCCACGCCAGGGCGCAATCCGGATGTCTGCCTATGCCTATATGTATGCAACTTATTGTCAAATCGGACAGGACATTCGGTTACGGTTATTGTTACATTCCGCAATTGCGAAGATTGGCATGTTGTCTTGTAAGTTTGGACTTGTTTACCTTACATACCCGTGTTTGAACTTTTGGACAATGTCTTGTGTCATGTCGTTGCTGTCGTCGTCGTCATCATTCCATTGCTCTTGTCATCCCGATTCCTTGCTGTGTACGAGTGACGTGAACACAGGGTTTGTTTTGCAGAACTTTCCAGTAGTTGCCAACTTGTTAATAACTTTTCCTTGGGTATTGATATTATAGATAGGCTATGACATTACCGGGCCCTCTTTCAATCGATCAGCGGCAAGATTCTTGGGTCCAGAGCGCGCATTGCGCAAATAGTCTTGGAATCTCTTATCAGTTTAGTTATACAGCACCGGTCACTGATGGTCTACGAAATCGATGATCACTGATGGGATATTGATCTATCGATATGTAAAAGTGGATATCTTGTTCTTGGCTACAGCAGTGCATCACGGGATGTACCTATAAATATCAAATGCTCACGTCGCGCCCAAGTTGACGCTCATTTGGCCATGAACCGTCGACTACTAATGACCGTGTGGCCAGGGAATTCCCATTATCCTACAAACGGCGTTGGTCGTAAAGGTACGATAGCGGTCGCAGTGCGGAAGCGTTGCGACCTCTAGACTCTGATGGCCTGTCGGGAAGTGGTGCCCATGTATGCCAGTCTCATGACTGGACTTGGCATAACGTTGCGATCCTGTAGATAAGATCATCGAGCACCCGAGAAAGGAAAAGACAGGGCCATTCATCGAACGGGCGTGGACTTCAAATGGGGTGGAGTAAGTTCTATCGCGGACTCTTCGACTTTTTTTTATCTCGCTGGCTTTGCAAATACGATGCAGAAGATTTGATGTCGTGGGTGCCTATATCATATGGACACTGCCCAAAGCCACTGCACCGCATGATAAGCTCTGGCACGTTTTTAGGTGTGAGATCATAGGAGTGCCTCACAGAAGCGGACAATATAGAATACTTGTTAGGGGTCCGCCGCCCGAGGTACCCGTACCGAACTACCTGCAGAACTTTGTAGAGGTGCGTACATGATGGTTTGCTATCCGATCTATATCCGAGAAGTGCGTGATATCATGCCCAGGAGTTGTTCACCCGACGGTGCCGATGACACTGCAGGGACACAGAAGAATTTAAAATAAAAGGATTTAGACAACATCCATGACAAAATGGTGTGCGTCTGTAGTGCGTACGTACCATGCAGCACTCTGCTATATAACGGCGATTGCGATAGTATGAGAGTTGGATTCCTCCTACTAGCGCTAATCGATGAAACCCCATCACCATCGTGCGCTATTGTTGCAAAGCACTTGAATCACCTTCCAGGGTGATTCCGAAGCGAAGATACGATAAAGTGGCGGCCCGAGCGTGTTTGCCGGTGATAATTGTGCATGATGGAGGTCTGCACAACAAACAAGGAAAGAAGATACTTGGAAAGTACGAGCCTATCTCGTGCTCCAAAATTCTCCGGAAAACTGATACAGAAGGTGCAGTTATCTTCTACGAACGCCCATCTAGTCTTCCTAGCGATGAACCGACATGAGTAGATGAGTGGGCGACTGCCACATCAGTCCAAGAAGCCAAGAGACTCACAGTACCCGATCTGTGCCACGGCGACCTTTGGTCCCAGCATTACCTGGAAGTTCTATCCGTGCTCGGCGACATTACGAATGTCCTCAATGGCATCATGATGTTGTGCGCAGACTCTATAGGCTAGCGCCCACATCAATGTTAAACCATCACGTGTCAAGATTCACACCACTGTGACGATGTCGTGGACCAATCGTGGACTTAACCATTTTCTCACATATCACTGACGGCGCTATCATAGCAGATGTTTGTTTTCGTTTTTAGTTCACGAGCAAATACTTGCTGGTGGTCAAAAACGAAGGATATAGCGTCTCAACCTTTGCAGATATTACTATCCATTCTATGGGCTCGGACGGTCGATTTCCATTTATTCACAGGCGTGCTAGGTTGTTGGATCCAGACGAGTGCCCTGTTGTACAGACACTTCAGTGGTCAGCGCTCAGCAAGGATAGAGCTATGTTCAAGTCTCATCTAAACGTAATGGCTCCCATGGCTGTGTTAAATTTTTGTGTAAGGGTCTAGACTTCACATGCCCCTGGTCACTTGCCGTGAGATGCGGGCCTGCTCAGCTGACAAGTTTACGTCGTCGGAACTCAGTGATCATAGCTTTTTCTGCCGATCTCAGGCTCGGAGCGAACACAATGCTACTATGTGTGGGTCACCAAGTCAGGCACTGCCGCACTGCTCAAGCGCTCAAGACTTTGTCGGTTCCTTGATGGTGAGCCTTTTGAACGCATGTTGAAGCTGTCTACGACACTCAATGGCATGACTGTTCGGGCGAGGCCTAGGTTCGATGTGTTATACTTGATCATGTTCCAACACAGCGCGCTATGGAGTACAGATCCAGCTGCGCTTAAATTTTGCGACCACATAATAAACCAAGCCAGGTCCGATCTATGGTACGCCGCATGTATGATGTATTGAAGTTTTAACCCTGGTGCCTTGCCAAGGATGTTATACAGTTCACTGCCTTTGCTAAAAACTCGTCTCACTTGAAAAATCAACGCCTGATTTTTTGATATAAAGAGCAGGAACAACAAAACGATGTGATTTCCACCATCACTATGTTGCGTCTGTTGTGTATCGCCCTGTCTCTTTTCTTATCCCTTCAGCTCGCCGTTGCAGACCCTGCCTCAACAGTCTCACGAGTTCCACGTCACTCCAAGTCATCGTCACTAGTACTGACCAAGTCTGTACTATCAGCTCTCTTGGTTCCCCGAGGGAAGTTCACTGCTCGACAAGGATGCCCCAGCGGATATCGTAAGGAATTCACGTGCCAAGTACGAAGAAACATGTTGCTTACCCGCCCTAGAGCAATGTACCAACTACCCAGACGCATGTGCCCCTACTGGCAGCTTCTGTGTAAGGTTGCATGATGAGCCTTTCCACTGTGATTAACGATTTGAGTCTAGTGCAACGATCTGTATAACTGTCCAGACGACACCACCGTACGTACCTTCGCGTCCCATCGTCAAAACCGAGTACTGACTGACGAATCTTGCCACCAGTGCTTCGAATCCGAGTGAGAAAATACTTCAATCAAATTTCTTTTCTTTTCTCAAGTCTGCTGTAGATGTTGCCCCAATACCGCGCAAACATGTAATGGAAAGTCCTGTTGCAACCCTGGTAGTGAGTGCTGCAACGACGCCAGTTGTTGTGAATCCGGCTACTCCTGCTGCAGTGACTCTACCGGGGGATGTGTGTTATATCCTCTATCGATTGCATGAGCAACGCTAACATCTATTTAGGCTGCCCTACTGGAACTACGTGCATAGCAGGTTCTGATCAATGTTCCACTGGAGGCCCGACTGGTGGAGGTGGAACCGGTGTACTCACTACTAGCGTTGCGGTTACTACTTCGTCCAAGTCAACCGTGCAGCCAAAAACCACTTCTAGCAGCAGTCATACAAGTACAATCAACGAGCCCACAACAACTAGTTCTTCGAGTACTTCTTCGACAGCTTCATCCACAGGGTCTACTTCGAATGGCCTCCGTAAGCACCCTCTTGTTTTTAATCTGTGACCCAACTTACACCATACAATTTAGCACAAGTTGGTGCTGCTCCTCGTGGTATTGCACTCGCACCTGGGACACAACTTGTGGTGTTGGCTGCAGTTGTTGGTTTGCCGATTCTCCATCATGTCGTCCAGGCATTGTGAACGCCCAATAACACTTTTCTTCTTATAATCAGCATTTGTTGAGGTTGTGATTTATGATATGTCAGATAGCGTCTACTTTGTTGCATAATAGGACTTGTAATACGACGTTTTGCCTGCAGATTGATCTAGTTGGTTCGCGATTGCGGGAGATCAGATCGATCAAGTGCCTCCCTCAGTAATCACGAGAAGTCACTCCGAGATTGAGCAGCGAAGGATATAGCGAAATGCAGGACAATTACAATGCCATCAGAGTCTTGTCAGATGGCCCTCAAGGTATCACATAATTAGCTAGCTCGAACGCGCGACTTTCTCGCGAAGAGTCCAGTCGGAAGCAGGATTGTTATTTGAGTACAAGACGTCAGCTATGGGACTAATCACAGTAGATAGACTTACTGTGCAATTTTGTACCAAAATTCTGGAGTCGCCTGCGACGATGATTTGTCCATCGACGGTAATCCAACCTAAACAAAAAACATGTTAAACTCCAAGAAGCCTGCCCAGCATCGCCTATCCGTACTAGTCGACATTACTCAAGATGTTGTTCGACTTGGCTACAGACTCTAGCGCCCAGCCTGTCACGGTGACATTAACGTTAAACATCACCTGGCAAAATTCATGCGAGTGAACACCATAGACTCCGAAAAGAAGGATCTCCTCGCATGCCATTGACAGCACTCATGAGCAGTAGCAAGTATTGCTGGTGATCAAAAACGAAGGATAGTGTCTCGACTTTTGCAGATATCACTATCAACTTCATTGGACTCGGACGGTCGACCTCCATTTATCCACAGGCGTGTTACGTTGTTTGATCTGGACGAGTGTCCTGTTGTAAAACGTTATAAAACTTTGGTGGTCAGCGCTAGAGCTGAGCGCTCAGCAAGAGTAAAGCTATGTCCAAAGTCTCATCTAGTAAACGTAATGATGGGCCATGGCTGTGTTAAATCTTTTTATAAGGGTCTAGACTTGACATGCCCCTGCGCTATTGCCGTAAGATGCAGTAAACAACTTTTTATTAGCTGACTACTATAATATATAACACTACTTGAGGCAGTAAGTCCCTCGTCAGTTCATTGACAAGATACGAACCTAAGTTTGAATGAAGGTCTTGCATCTATGTTTGGACTCGTCTTGAGAGACACTTCAGAGCGATGCTTTTGGGATAGTCCAGGGACACTCTCGTACACCTTCCACACGATACTCTTTTTGGTGTTTATGACTCTCGGAGATGCGGTGCGCGAAAATCTTGCGATTATCAGGCCAAGATCAGAAGATAGATTGTACTAGACTTATGATATGATCAGATTGAGATTGATAACTGCGCTACATGAATATCAAGCTGTCTACTAGTTGTCTGAGATCACCGATAGCGAATGGTACAGCTCTTTGTCTGCGAAATTGTTCAAGAAATAGTCATCAAACACCTCCAGCGAGTTCCCAGAATTCACGTCCTTGCCCAATGGTCCTTGATAGACGGGTATAATTTCCACTGCATGCGTGATGTCTGTGAGAGTGATTATGGACCCGCGTCTGATCACCCTGTCCGACTGCGAAGAGAGTCGAGTATAAGACCGTCTGACCATCCACATGCCCGTAGATGGTTCAGGGCCAGGCACGATGAAGTCAAAGTGTTGAATATATACGAGCACCTGAGACAAACGCTCAGGAAGCTGCGCACGGGAACCTCTGGGGAAGGTTGGTTGGAATATGGCTCGTACTTGAGCAACATAAGACCCTGCAGAGCGATATCAAGTGTCAGGGAGTGTCATCACCAGTCAATTTAGCAATACGCACCATCATTACCACCATCGCCCGTCTGGTTAAATAACACGGCGTCGCAGTTCCCTCTAGGAAAATTAGCGGAAGGTGGCTCTGCATGAATTTGCTGACTCAGCATGATTCTGCAAGTGTGAAACGTGGAATATAACTG
Source organism: Suillus tomentosus (assembly GCA_016647685.1). Taxonomy (NCBI): domain Eukaryota; kingdom Fungi; phylum Basidiomycota; class Agaricomycetes; order Boletales; family Suillaceae; genus Suillus; species Suillus tomentosus. The sequence continues at coordinate 172,039 of JABBWJ010000041.1, forward strand.
AATCCCAAAACTGGACCACGTATTGAATGATAGGTGGTCAGAGAGTGTACAGCCATTGCGGGTCGCGTAGAGGTGTAAAGTGTGTGCAAAATCAGGGAGATTGTATGATGACTGCAGCTGAGACACACTGAGATGGCTGCGATCTGCTTTCACGGTGACATTAAAGGCGATACGTGCGTTGCAGGCCATACTGTAAGAATGATACATTAAATGACTACTATAGTAGGTCAACCCAGATACAATAATCACTGAAGCCCATAGATCATCTACCATTGTAGGGGCTGATATATTAGTGGAGGATCCCTGGTCCAGCACTCAATCCACGGTTCTCTGGACCTGGTACCTAGCCTTCGTTTGATGGCATCACGCTTCTTCTTGCTTCTTCTTGCTTCTGCTTGCTTCTGCTTGATAGCTGGGCCTGGATCGTGAGATTCTTTTGATGGATGAGTCCGATCGGTAGGTTGTGTGATCTGCGTTTGCTGAATTTGGCCCAAGATATCAAAATTCCTCTAAGTCCCGCAAAGGAGTCTATCCAAAGATGATATTACTTGGCGACGAAGCCGATCGGTAGGTTGTGTGATCTGCGTTTGCTGAATTTGGCCCAAGATATCAAAATTCCTCTAAGTCCTGCAAAGCAGTCTACCCAAGGATGATATTACTTGGGCGTCGAAGGTTTGCGCTAGTGCGTAAGTTCAACAGCGCGTTGAAATTGCTTTTAAGCCATTGTTAGCTACCCTTGTCACCCGATCACACATGTTTTAAGACATTAAATCAATTTATTGTAGTATACTGTGCAACATGATGTGTAAGATGTATGCTAAACTAGGTGAATTACAAGAATGATGGAGACACTACTCATTTACGTGCAGCCTTCCGACTCACGAATGGTCCACCGATGTTGTTAGCTTCTGCGGCACGCTTTGATTGGACTCGTTGACGTTTACCTCGACCATCTTGAAGATTCGTGGGAATGGTTTCACTAGCGGTGCGGTGTCTGGTGCCATCCTTAGCCTTCTGACATTTTGTGGGGACATCCGACTGCTCCCCTTCACGTGGTTCGCATCCGCGCTTCTCACCACCAGTACTGGCTGGGGCGATGGGTGAAGCCTCTGCAGTGGGCGGGGATTGATTGAGATGCGGGGCAATGGGTGAAGCTGCTTCTGCAGCAGGCGGGGATTGATTGAGACGCGGGGCAATGGGTGAAGCTGCTTCTGCAGCAGGCGAGGATTGATTGAGACGCGGGGCAATGGGTGAAGCCTCTACAGTGGGTGGGGATTGATTAAGATGCGCAAAAGAAGAGGATCCACCTGCAAAAGATTGGGTGGGTGTAAATATGAAGGTGGGCTCAGTTGGGTAATAAGGATTGGGCTGCGCTACCGCCTGGTTTGGGTTGAAGGCATCGGCAGCACCAGTTAAATTTGGAACCGGCACATTTGGGAGTTGATAATGTTCGGGCACGTGTTCATGAGACGGCGGGTCCTGCAAAAACTCCCTCAAACTGTACATCGTGTCGTGAGGTTGCGGGAGGATGGGAAGATTGGGAAGTGATGAGGCGCCATCCATTGGCCACCGGGTGTCGTGAGGTTGCGGGAGGATGGGAAGGGTGGGAATAGTGGGAAGTGAAGAGTTGTCATCCATTGGCGACAGGGATAAATCAGCGTCAGAGAAGAAATGAAAGGCATTGTTGCCTTGAGGGAGAGAGAGAAGCTCCGATGCAAGCAACAGATCGGATCCAGAAGTTGAAACTGCGGTGTTTGAAGGGATAGGTGGTGATGTATCAGAGGCTACTATATGAGGAGCGGATGAGGGTCCAGGGGTGATAGCCAGAGTGGATGACGTAGTAAAACCAGGCAGCAAGCCTTTTGTTCTCGACAGCGCAGCTGCCTCGGCTGTTGAATTGAAGAGGTGTTTAGTGGTATTCTGCGTGGTGTATGAGCTCCGACTTACGAAAAACGCGTTCAACAAACTGCGTGTAAGGCACCATGATATTTTGTGAAAAATGTGGGTAGGCTTGACTGAACTGGTTGCCCATTTGCGTTTTTCCAATGTGGAAGCTACTAACATCAAGTGTCCCACCCATATTAGGCTGTGGCCCGCCCATGAGGACTGTGAATGCCCAATCCGTCATCTCATGTAATTCTTCGAAGAATTGCGTCAGAATTGTCGCGATTTTGGATATATAGCTAGGCATGCTATATGTAAGGGAACAACGGTTTGCGGAGATGAAGAAAATGACTTACACATCCTTATCGTGAGTTCGTTTCTTCATTTCCTCTATTTCCGCACGCTTCTTATCTTTCATTGCCTCAACAGCGGCAAGCACCTCTGCCTTAACTTCTTCAGACTCAGTGCTGAAGGCCTCTCTAAGATGTCGCTTGACGACACCGATACTGGTCTTCTTGGGTGGTGCAGCAGACGGTAAGTTTTTGAGTTCTTCTTGCTCTTTTTTGACAGCATCCTTGATTTTTCCGTAGTGCATTTTCGAGTACATCTCATACGGTTTCAAAACGCGAGAAGATTTTTTCGCCTTCGAACTCGTCGAGACATTCGTCAGCATCTTGTTGATTGTGGCCGCACTCTGCGCATTAGCCCGCCGACCTGCTTTGGAGCCGCCCAGATCATTACGGAACTTCTGCATAAGGCGCTTTTAATGTGTTGTTAGTCGAGCAACACATTGTTGGGTAAGTCTATACGTACCTCTTGACGCAATGCCCATGCGGTTGCCACTTCAGCAGATTGTTCGTCAGTCAAATCGACATCAAGCGGAATGTCGTTGAAGACTACAGCACGCTCTGGGAACTTGATTCCCCATGCCTCAAAAAATGGGCTCCAGAAAGGTTCGTAATTTTTGTTTGATTTGCACTCTAAGAATTGATCATGGTATGTCGCCATGAACTCGATCTGCTCGGCTGAATATTTACTCGGTGGTGCCATTAGTGAGATTAACGTTGGAGTGGGGCTTTTTGTAGCGTATACGAGTAATGTAGAATGAAAAATTCGATTCGAGTGTATGGAACCACGTGAATGGTTTTGGTCCGACCACAATATGAGGGACTGATTCAGTAGATATGGCGGTAGGATAAATTTATTGTTGGAATAGCAAGTGCGCCTGCAGCCCAAAAACACTTATTGAATAATGTTCACCCTTCTACCTACAGAACAGGAATATTTAGTTGCTGCAAATGACCACTAGCCTAGTGGATATTGTTGATATTCATATGTACAACTTGAAGTTTTGGTCCTACCACTGGACTCCGAGTCTTGGTTTCAAAGGTTCTTTGCTTCTTTTTCAACCAAGACCACCACTACTACTACTACCAAGTCTCTACTAGTCAACATGCCCCGTCCGATCATTCATAAAACACCCGAGGCAAAATTAGCAGCTGCACGTGAAAAGCGTAGGAGCTATTATGCTAGGTATGTCATACTTTAAATTAATGAAATGTTCCCGACGGTTCCTGACCGATCGTGGTGAAGAAACAGAGACAGGATTTTGAAGAACCGCAGAGAGCTACGGAGCTCTAACAGCAAGGAATCACGAGAAGCCAGAAAATTCTCAAGAGACCTGTCAAAGGCTGTTGCAAAAGCCCTGCGTCGTGATGAAGATGAGTCTGAGTCTAACACTGGCAGCGAGGATTCCCAGGACTCGGACGATGACGAAAGTCAACCGTATGTTCTTTATATTATAAATAGTCTAAAATGAAATCAAACACGTTCAACAGAGATAACCTTCCTGAATGCTTACGCATCGTCAAAGAGATCAAGGATGAGATGTTGGCAAAGATCAATGACCCCTGCACTTTCGTCCATGGCATCTTATGTGCCTACGTTAAGAATATGCCGGACGACTCATCTACCAAAGCCGACATCTCCATCATCGAAACGCCAATGGCCGACGTCCAAAAATTACTCAATCGTACTATTGCCGCGCAAGACCAAATCCTTAATTTTTGCGGAGTCTCGCCTGAATGGCATGCCGCAGATTCTGTCAGCCGTTTCTTGAGGACTGTCCTCGCGTATCTGGAGGACATCCAATTTCTGGTGCTTTATGGAGGAATTCCTGACCTCACACTTGCTCACTCTATGGGGGAGTTAATGTACCAGAAAGGCACCAGGATTTGATGTATCTACAGCGAGTCTGCGAGTTCAATTTTTACTTGTGTAGTATAAAAAACATTTGCTTCTCTGTTATCTCAGTTGAAACACCATAATGTGCGCTATCTGCAAGGTACTGTTATAATTAAAAACACGGTGTTGGCCTCAAGTTCAATGGCACAGCCTCAAACCTCATGCATCATGCGTGGCTTTTGCTAAAAGCGCCGAAGGTACACCTCCATGCTCCATACCGTCACAACTTCATAAAATTAAAAACACGGTGCTCAATGGCACAGCCTCAAACCTCACGGATCATGCGTGGCTTTTTCTACAGGCGCCGAAGGTACAACTCCATACTCCATACCGTCCTCATTCGCTGGAACTCACCCCATCATCCAACACGCCCTCTCAAACTGTTTGGGCCAGAGAATGGCACCCGCACTAATGGTATCTTGTCAACTTACTGGAATCAATACTGTTGATGCGGCGTGTTCATGGTATGATTACTGCGGTACAAAGCAAGTGGTGTGGTCTATTCGAAGTTGAGGAAGCTTTACATTTAACTTTCAGAATGATTCGCCATGTTGAAATTTTCCACACTACGCTGCCATCGTACCCTGCCATGGTGCGCAAGAAGCCCAAGTCGCGATTTGAGCGTTTCGTTCATCCATCCTTCACGTCAACACCGGCTGTCCAGCAAATACGGGAATATGCATTCACTGATGGGCGTACTACTCTACAAACAGCTTATCTTTCACTTGAGGCCACACTCGAGAGTGAGCCGTCTTCCAGTGGTTCACTATGTGTACCGCATACCATTCAGGACCAGCCAAACTATGACGATTGGGACGAAGTTCCTCCATGTTATGATCCTCCAGACATTCTTCCAGATAAGCGCAAAGAGCATCCCGCAGTAAGTGATGTGTAGGAATATGAATGTTCTGTAGTATACTCACAAATTTTTGTAGGACAATCCACTCCTGGTCTGGCTCCCCCAACGTCAATCCTTCCTTGATGAAACCATCTTCTTGGAGGGCCGTGGTCATGAAGCCCAGCGAACGCACTGCCGCTGCGGCAATGATGGACCCAAGTACCGCTGTAGGGACTGCTTTGGGATGGAGATGTCCTGTCAGTATTGTGTTGTCAACCAACATCGATGCAGCCCATTGCATATCATTGAGGTATGTGTTGCCTAGATATACAATCTGTATGGTACCAACCCTACACAGGAGTGGAACGGTTTGTTTTTTCAACGCATCAAACTCAAGACCCTCGGTTTGCGCGTACAACTGGGCCATACTCCCAGTGACCGCTGTTACAACCCACGTCCCTCAAAGGGGGATGATTTTGTCGTCATCGACATTAACGGAATCCATGAAATTGGATTAGATTTTTGTGGCTGCGAGACTGCACAAGTCCGCTACAAACAGTTATCACGAGCGCGATGGTATCCAGCGACTACGACAGAGCCACAAACAGGTGCTACATTCAACGTGCTCGAACACTTCCACCTTCTCTCATACGAGTCTAAAATTTCCGCCTACGAATTTTTCCATGGTTTAGCCAGGCGCACTGACAATAGTGGATTGTCACCCATCAGGGTAAGTCTCAAATTTAAATGCTAACATAATGGTACTCAAACTTGGGCCGTGCAGGATCGTTATTCTGCATTTATGCGGATTGTCCACGAATGGCAGCACCTTCGACAACTCAGGCGCGGTGGGCGAGGTCACGACCCTGGTGGCGTTGCAGAAACAAAAGCTGGCGAGCTGGCGGTGATGTGCCCGGCGTGCCCACATCCGGGCAAAAACTTACCCAGTGGTTGGGAGAATTCACCCCCAGGAACGAGGTAAGTCTGGATTGATGGTTGGGTGAGGATATTTAGCTCACCCTGGTTGACAGATGGTTGTACGCCCTTTTCATCGCTATAGATGCGAATTTCCGTCTCAAACGGAAGGCTGTCTCCTCCGACAAAATGGATCCGGGCTTCAACGCGGGATGGGCCTACTTTGTTGAGGAGAAAGCATACAAGGCCTATTTATCGGAACGAGCTAACGAAAGACAAGATGTACGTTGTACATACTCTAATATGTAGGGTGATGCACTTACTGTTCCACTAGCGCAGCACATGTGTCAGCCATAACGCTGTCAACATGGCTGATACAAAATCCTCACGAGGCCTGGCAGCAACCGGCATAGGAACTGTCGACTGCGCTCGACATGAATTCAAGTTGCCGAACGGGGTAGGTGATCTTCAGAAGGGCGAAAGGTATGTTTGCCGCATTTTTCTACTCAGCTAGTTGACAGAGTTATAAGGTACCTGAATATGGATTACCTTGTATTCTCGACGCTGGTCGGGTTCACGGTGACCATGCTGAATATTTCGTACGATATCGCATGTCAGTGGTCCAAAAAGCTGTGGAACAGAATGGATTGCATGCCGACTCGCCTTCATATACCACACGACAACATCTTGGTTCGGTACTTTGTGCCAAAATTTCACATTGCAGCCCATGTCGCAGCCTGTCAGGTCAATTTCTCATGGAACCTCACTAAGTGGGTGGGTAGGACAGACGGGGAGGCGCCGGAACGAGGTTGGGCAAACGCCAATCGTGTTGCATCAAGCACGAAGGAGATGGGGCCAGGAACACGACGTGATACATTGGATGATCACTTTGGCGATTGGAATTGGAAGAAGACAACGACGCTCGGTGAGTTTTTCGCATAATTATCATTATCTTCCTGGCTGATACTTCGAAGGTCGTACATTGAAGCGCAAGATGGAAGAGGCCGTAAAATGGGAGCGGGAACATCGTGCTGCGTTGTACGACCTGGAAGCAACTGTTCGGCCTACACTGCTGGAAGAATGGGGGTTAGAAGTTCAGCTATGGGAGGAGGACAACGCTCATCCAAACCCTTTTGAGAGTAAGGTAGCTCGTAAGTCACTGCCCATTCATTCTGTCAACTTGTGCTGATGGGTAAATATCTAGCTATCACGCAGGCTGTGGTAAGGTCGCAGCTCGCAGAATTGGAAGCAAAAGAGTTGCAGGAAGGGATCAATCACTCACTCGACGTCGATGTCTCGCCCAGTGTGCTTATTAGTGGCGGTATTGAATTAGAAGACATGCAGTATGTGAATTGTCTCTTCGCATCACGTTCACCGTTCACATGTTATGACAGACAACGGCTCAAACGCGACATTGCAAACCTCTCACTTCATCCCACAGACAAACAACGAGAGGCCATTGTTCACAGGACTAATGCGTTACAGAGACGTATTGATTCTTGGACGCGTTATCAACAACTTTACATGCCCATCGTCTCAACGCTACGTTCATCAGCTGACACAAGTTCGAGCGCAGCACTCAAGCCTCAAGACTTCCCACTATATCTTCCATCGGCTCTCAGCTATTTCGACCAGTGCCATCGCCGTTTGATGGAGTACGAGTGGGAACTTCGGTGGGCACAAGCTCATGATGCGCTCCACGAACTCCGCTCCCATCTTCGTCTACGCTCGCACATGTACAAATTCAAGGACAAGCACTTACGTGGCCAAGCAGCATCCACCCGTGCCCAGAATTTGATTGCAAGTGTCGAGGCAAAGAAAGATGCAGCAGCGGACAAATACAAACGCGCACGCCAAGCACTGGAGTCGCTAAGCTCTCGTGTGGATAAGGTCGCCTGGGAGGAAAAACTTCGACCTCTCAGACACGAGGATGTTCGACCCATGGGTGATTTTGCAGGTGGCCGTACTCAGGGTACCGGAACAATATCATGGATCTGGCTGGTATCGGATGGAAATACTACTAGTCACTCTGAGAACGAGCGTGTTCAAGACTGTAAGTGTTTCAACTGGGTGACATGATCTCTGACTTAGTTTGATTTAGGCGTCCGCATAGAGTGGTGTAAGGCACGCGCTCGCGCAGCTCGATGGTCTGAGGAAGTGGAGTTACTAGCCGAAGAAATGCGACGAGTGCTTGCCTTTCTGGAGTGGCAAGGCCACTGGTGGCATGAGCGCGCTGTTCTGCGCCCATCGGAGAAGATCACTGAGCAAGAGGGTTTGTGCGCGTATGCGTACCGTCAAGCTGCCCTCCGTTTTGCGATGCGGAACTCATTCCAAGCTCGTTGGAGCTTCGTTCCTCAACTCGCCGTGGTTTCGGAGTCAGTGGATGTTTGTAACGATGACAGTGGTCCTTCAATCGATGCGCCTCCTATGGTCATGGACTTTGAAGAGTAGCAGTAGCAATGTACTAGGTAGAATAGGCACAAGAATTTTGAACGACCCAGTGTGTCCATTATTAGCTTTGGTGTTAGGCACAAGAACTTTGAACGAGTCAGTGTGTCATTGTTGGCTTTGGTGTGATGATCTCAGATGGATCTCGCGATCTCATCGGTAGGGAACGAAGGGGAACATATAACACTACTATACACGGACACAGCTAAGCAATGTAGTAGGCAATGTAGTAGGGTTATAGGGAACTATAGTCTACAGTACAGTGTTGTATCACACATCTGTAGTCCTCAGTGATTATTGTATCCCGAATCACTTGTAGTTGTAGGTAGTAATACATCAATCCTACAGGTACAGGTGTGCGTTGTCCGATAAAATACCCTTTAAGAAGTGATTACGAACAGGGCGCGGTGCTTGTAGACGTAGCTGGGCGGCTGGGTTTGCATTGGAGACCCAAGCAAGAGTGGGATCCGTCTCTGTGCTAGCGATCTCTTCATCCTCCATGATGACAGCATTGATGAGAGGGTCCTGGCCAGGCATAGATGAGGACGAGGATAGCAGCGTATAAAGATCAAACAGCCGGATAGCCTCCTCGCGATCGAGGATGCGAGCGATCTGCGAGACGAAGTCTCGCTGACGACTTGTGCGTTCAAATGGGTGTTTGCAGTGCGTTATCAAAAGACATTCTGAAACGTCTGCTGTCCACTGCATGAGTGAACCAACATGGAAGATTGCACGAGTGAAACTTTGCATGAGTTCGAGTTTCGGAATGAAGAAGTCGTCCTTAGCACCACCCTTTCCCTGTCGTGCCTCTGCGTCAAGGATAGCCTGCTTATTATTATGGAAGTCCCGAAGTGCCTGAGCCATGGAAGCGATGCTGGATTCAGTATGAAGGGGATTTTGAGCAAGGTAAATGAAGTCAATCATTGCCCGCACAGCGCGGATGAAGCCAGGACTTGCCACACCCCACAGTGTCGGCACAATCGTGCGTTGAATGTCTCGGTGCTCCCGTCCTGTCATTTGGTTGACATGAGAGACACCCCCAGAGAAATGGCGTATACCAGTGCGTTTGTGGTGACTCTTGAACCGTACGTCAAGTTCGTGACCCATGATCTGCTTGATCCATTTGAGAACATGGTCGAAAAAGAACTTGTGCAGCGCGTGAAGAATCTCTGGCGTCAGGAATCTTGCAGGATTAGAGTGCCTCCAGTTTCTCCAGTACGGCAAGTGCACCCCACTAAGATGAAGTTTTTTGGCCTCTCTAACGAATACGATGAGATTCCATGGGTCGACACGGTTACAAAGCTGCTGGATAAGCGTGTAGGTATCCGATCCATTCCGTGGAGGATGTGGTGTCTCATCGCCAAACTCTTTGTGGGTCGCTGTGGTGACAGGAGATGAGTTTTTCATAACGCATGCGATCATCAATTGTTCAGGGAGATCAGCAACATGGCTGATAAGAGGGGTGAAACAGTAACGCATTCTGGCTGAGGGATCAACCATATACTCGCCAACACGAGCCGCGACCTTCAAATTAGAACAGACAAGATCCATGCACTTATGCCACAGACGCGCACGGAGTAGAGTTTGAAAGTCAGAGTTGACAACGAAAGTGGGTGTTGGCATGAACGCAGTACATTGCCACGCATGCGACGTAGCCTTCATGTGGACATCGGCCTGGATATTTCCAATCGTTAGAAATAATGGGTGCATCTCAAGGCCACCCGTATGCCTTGTGACTGGAGTTTTGTCAGAGGCAAGGACGATCGGAACGATAGTCGCTCCTTCCGGTAGTTGATCCTATGTGCAAGTGTCAATCGCTCAAGTAAATCTGAACCAAAGCACAACTACTTACCTGAATCTTCCACGCATCATCTGACGTCCAGAATTCTCCGAATTGGCGTTCTTGTCCTTGATAGATATAGTGAGGGTCATAGCACATGTGTTTCGCATAAACCGGGTTTGCGAAAAGCTGCTTCGTAACCTCCAATGCGTCCCTCCAAATGAGGTGAATTGCTTGTTCACTTTCGTAGCCCTTGAGCTTAAGTTTCGTGCATTGCCATTTTGGCCCGCGGCCAGGAAGCTGCTGCATATAGAAGAACAACTCGTCTTTTGACTTGAATTGCGGCCGTTCCCTTGTCTGGAACTGAAGTAGAACGTCAATCAAGTATTTACTTGATGATAATTAGACGTACCCAGTCTAACTTGAGAAATTTGTCGATCTGCGTCTGGGAAAGATTTTCGACAAGGAATTTTGCAAGCGACCATTCACCCAGCCCATCAAAAGGGTACCATACATTAGTCTCTCTGGCTTGCTGAAGAGGGTGGCCTTGCATTTCCTGAAAGATATTTCGTGGAGGCGGTTGATCTGGAAGCAGGTAATGGTAGCCAGAGGTGGGGTGATACTTTGCTGATAAGTCTGTCTGCTCTGGTGGTCGCTGTAGAGCCTGCGGTACTGGCAGTAGTGATCCGTTAGTGAGGTTCTCTGGCCAGCATGAGTCTGCACTATTAAGATGCTCTATGACCTCCTCAGACGATTGGTATGGTTTCTTGCAGTTAGGACACAGGGCGACAGCAATGTCAAAGGGTGAACTGGAGAAAGATATCGGTGAGTCGTGTATTACCACATAGTACTACTCACTTTTCAGTAAACTCTCCAAAATCAGAGTCGGCTTCCTCACGCTGAAAACCAGAGTTGTATGGATCGTAGGGCTGAGGATACGCCATAGAGTGACTAGAGGTACTGCCAGCGCAATGCTTTGCACGACACTCGAAAAGCACCAAGTCCTTGAAACTCCGACCGTCAATCGGGCTTGCTGTCCAACATACTGCCAGACTTACAGTATCAGCTATGTATCCTCCACAGTCTCTGGTCTTGAATTCATTGAATGGCGAAACCCCACCAACCAGTCCGTTGCATAGCGGAAAGTCTAGTCCAATTCTCCAGAAGGTCGATTATGCCGAAGCTTTCACTCGTGTCTACCATGATAGCCCCCAAAGCTCTTCTCCACCCAGCAGCCTTCATGCCTTGTCGTCCCCAGGTACTCATTATATCGTCTCAAATACCAGAAAATACTCATTTTGAATCTAAGCGGCATCTGTCACTTCCTTTAGGTACCATGACTTCGGACATGGTGATGTCAGTCCGCCTACTGCAAAAAGGCGGGGTGGAATGCGTCATTCAAAACAGATTTCACTGTCCAGCTACCACCCTTATGTCCGGAAAAACCCCCCCACTCCGCAGGCTGAGCGCAAGATGACTAGGGTAATGGGCAGATTGACTGGCAATGTTGATTCAGACCTTGACGATGATGCGGTATGTTACTATATCTTACGTTCTGAATTCAAGTGAAATGTCATCATGTCTCTAGACTTGCAAAATATTCTCTCAGGGCTTGCAGCGGTTGTCGTCTGAAGGTATTCGCCGTGTTGCTTATTACAAGGAAGCAGAGCTCGAGCACCACCGGCATCTTTCAATGGCTTTGGCCTGGGAGGCAGAGAAACTCTCAAGGCTCAGACATTTTATCAATTTTGAACAACAGGAGCGGGAGGAACAAACCACTCGGGCATTTGAGGAGGCAGCGCTCTTTGCACGTATGGTGACTGATCGTGACGCAGAGCGTGCCTCTCAGGATCTGGAGTCCATCACTTCAATCCAACAGGAAGAGGCGACAAGGGTCAAGCAGTTGAATGATGAGCTCGATGAGCTCGATATATTCCTTCCTTCGGATGTTCCAGCTTCAGACCTCAACACTGCTGACACACACTCCATCGGAGGTCCTTGCGATTTTGCATTTGTCGGAGATTGCCACGAGGATGAGCTGGCATCAGGACCGAAGTGAATCAGAGTGGAGGTCTATTTTTATTAACCAATATGAAGGTGAGCTTCGTTCTTTTATATGGCAGTCACGCACTTATTTATTGGTAAAGTGTAGCGTGCAAGATGTGATTGGATATTGCAAGGTGGTATTTAAGTAAACTTGTTTTCCTACGTTTGTCCATTTAGCGTGTTGACATCTTTATTTGTAGTTTGTATAACTACAATTACCATTGAATGTAGCACGTTGTGAACCTTTTTTTTTTTTGCCTTACGAAGATGTTCTTACACACACTGATTATCGATTGATCATTGTACCTGCACTTGACCGTGATGTCTGCAAGCCAAAACGCGCCCCCTAGAGCTCATCGAAGAGTTGTGCGGGTGAGTACCCTGGAATGTCTCTGTTACTAGTAGTGTACTGACTCATATAACAGGATGTTCCCATTGTTCGACAACCAGGACTTAACGTCGCAGGTCAGTCATCGGCGAACCAGCTTGGCTGTGCATCGGAGATACCAGAATCGATGAACACACCTGAACTACCCCCTCGCATCTATCCTCCCCCCACTTTCTCGAATGATAACTACACCTCTATTCCGCCCAATTTCCAGGGCAACATCCCTTTACCAAGGGCATCCCGTTTTACTGGGATGGCCCCCCACGCTGCGGGGCCTGATCGAGTTCAACGGTCATTTGCACCTGCAGGTGACGTTGCATCTCGATATCATATGGTATACACGTACTTGCCTCTTCGTGGTGCGGAAAAATCTTGCCAAGAATCTACCGATGGTGTTGTTTTCGTAAGTCTTGTTTTATATAAGTCTGGATTGTAGTTAATCATATATTAGAGAGACGAGACTACGGGAGTACAAAAGTCTACCACACGACGATACAAGCTTCCACCTGTTAGACCCCCAAGGGAGTCGCTCGTGTCAGATCCAGAGCCGACGCCACTTGCTACCACCACTCCCCCCTCTGCATCATCGACTGTCGCAAGAGCTACACGTGCTACTGCGGGACCTTTGGTCAACGAAAAGGACTCAAAAACCGTTGTGAAGGATGCTAAGAACTACGTAGTTGTAGAAACACTGAATAAGTGTGCTTTCCACGATTCGTCTAGTCGAACGACTGTCGTAGGATGTGCACTTACTGATGCGTGTTCGCTCATTATCACCGAAGGTGAGTTCTTCGTGCTACAACTAGGGTACTATCAGGTGCTAACAGGATAACTATTAGATAGCTTGAGAAAACTCTGGGTCGACGAAAATCTATCTGCACTATACAAGACCGTCATTACGCCGATGTCTACGATACTCAATCGCTTCAAGCAATCTGCGCAAGACCTCGTTGAAATTCTATACAGCCTCCAACTATCGATTTGGACCGACTTGACGGCCCAGATTAACCACACTAAATCAACTGTCGCATTTCTGATTCGCGATGACAGTCTCAATTATATATTTGGCGATTCAGTTATGGTATGTAGTACTATTTTGCGAGTGCCATTGTTTGGAGGATGACAAGCTCATTGATAGCTAGACGACGGTCGAAACTTTCGCTTCCCATTTGAACACGACGCAATTATTCAAATTGCATTGCGTGCTGCTTTTCGCGATGGCTACGATAGATTCATTGATTCGGACAGTAGTCTCGACAATATCATGGCATTGTCTGCGACGGCTGCATGCTGCAGCCTGCACGAGTTCTCGACCGGCGTGTTCAAACAAATTGACTTCAGTTACGCTACTTTTAACAGAATGTATGAGAGACTGATGAATTTCATTCGTGATAACATTAGGACCTCTCCAATGTTGCTATCCAGGTGGAAATCATTATACCAACTTCTTCGTAGTAGATCTCGTTGATGCAGTTGTAGATTATCGCGGTTGTAGTAGTTTATCGCGGTTGTATTAACAAGTTATCTTTGCCGCTTCAGTTTATCAGCCAGATATGGTGTGTTATATTGGTTTTCAGCATCTCCACCAATCGCCTGAGTTCGCTACTGAAGTCGTAAGCGTTCGTAAGTGTTCGTAACGCGCGTAAGTTAAGCGTTCATTTCAGTCGTTTTGCAGATGTGGATTCGCAACTTGAATACTACGAAACTTTGGGCATTTGGGCCTACCAGGGTGGCTTACATCATCATAGGCCCATCAGTGGTCGGTTTTTTCCAATCTCGGATCAAACACAATGCTACTATGGGTTATCGGTCTCCCGGTCAGGCACTGCTCAAGCGCTCAAGGCTATAGCATGCAATGTGTTTCGGCTCCTCTTTGGTGAGCATTTTGAACGACTGTTGAAGCTGTACTACGACACTCTTGAACATGACTGCTTGAGTGAGGCCTAGGTTTAATGCGTTATACTTTATCGTGTTCTAACACAACACGCGATGGAATACAGCTCCAGCCGCACCTGAGTTTTGCGGCCACATAATAAAATTAGTCAGGTCCGATCTGTGGTATGCCGCATGTTCATGTATCAATGTTTTTAACCCTGGTGCCTCGCCAAGAATGTTATACAGGCTCACTGCCTTCGCTAAAGACTCATCTGACGTGAAAGTTAACACCTGATTTTCCGATATAAAGAGCACGTTGAACGACAGACGAACACATTAAGCCACTGTAACTCCCACCACCACCATGCTGCATCTGCTGTGTATCGCTTTGTCTCTTTTCTTATCCCTTCAGCTCGCTGTTGCAGACCCTGCCTCAACAGTCTCACGAGTTCCACGTCACTCCAAATCGCCATCACTAGTACTGACCAAGTCTGTACTATCAGCTCTCTTGGTTCCCCGAGGCAAGTTCGCTGCTCGACAAGGATGCCCTAGCGGATATCGTAAGGAGTTCACGTGCCAAGTACGAAGAAACACGTTGCTGACCCGCCCTAGAGCAATGTACCAACTACCCGGACGCATGTGCCCCTATTGGCAGCTTCTGTGTAAGGTTGCATGATGAGCCTTTTCACTATGATTAACGATTTGAGTCTAGTGCAGCGATACGTATAACTGTCCAGACGGCACCACTGTACGTACCTTCGCATCTGTTCAGATCCCATCGTCAAAACTGAGTACTGACCAACGAACGTTACAACCAGTGCTTCGATTCCGAGTGAGAATATTTTAATACCTTTTCTTTTCTTTTCTAAAGTCTTGCAGATGTTGTCCCGGTACCGCGCAAACGTGTAATGGAAATGCCTGCTGCAACCCTGGTAGTGAATGCTGCAGCGACGACACCTGCTGTGAATCTGGCTACTCCTGCTGCAATGACTCTACCGGGGGATGTGTGTTATATTCTCTATCCATCGCACGAGCAACGCTAACATCTATTTAGGCTGCCCTACTGGAACTACGTGCATAGCAGGTTCTGATCAATGTTCCGCTGGAGGCTCAAGTTCTGTGGGTGGAAGCAGTGTACCCACTAGCATTACGGTTACTACTCCGTCCAAGTCCACTGTGCTGCCAGGAACCACTTCTAGCAGCAGTCCTGTAATTACATTCAACGGGCCCACAACAAGTTCCAGCACTTCTTCTTCTTCCTCCACTTCTTCGACAGCTTCATCCGCGGGGTCTACTTCCACTGGTTCGTGTAAGCAGCCTCTTGCTTCTAATCTGTGACCTAACTTATACCATACATTTAGCACAACTTGGTGCTGCTCCTCGTAGTATTGCACTCGCACCTGGAAAACAACTTGTGGTCTTGGCCGCAGTTGTTGGTTTGCCGATCCTCCATAATGTCGCCCAGGCATTGTGAACAAGCAATGACACTTTTCTTATCATCAGCATTTGTTGAGGTTGTGATTCATGACATGTTCACTTTTTTTACATACTAGGACTTGTAATACGACATTTTGCCTGCAAATTGATCTAGTTGGTTCGCGATTGCGGGAGATCAGATCGATCAAGTAGTGACTGAATGACTAGGAGGTCAGTCGTAGCTAAGGGCCGCCTCAGAAATCACGAGAGATCACTCATTTGCATCAGATACGTTTGAATGATATTGCAAACCCATGTCCGAGTTCAGGCATGAGATACGACTGGATGATACATTACAAACCGATTTCTCTAGAACAGTGCGAGTGGTGGTGATACATTAGTGTGGGTGCTTGACTCTTGTAATACAGTGACGGAAGTCGGGTGTCTGTAGTTTCCGTATTAAACATCATACTATGATTGCTTTGAGTAGTGACTTTATCATATGGCAGCGTTCACTCACCCCAACAATCATCGAGGTGGGCGTGGAGATGCCGGTGAACCTCGATGTTTGCTCTGTTCAATGGATTGAGAAGAGCCTATAGAAGTGCAATCATGTAACTTACCTGCATCAACGCACGTCATATTACCGATGATACGAGGACGACGAATAGAATCAGCATGGAAGATATTGCAGATGATTCCAGGAGCGATCTGGAAATTTTTCAATTCTCGCGTCAAACTCTAAGTATCTGTATTTACCTTTGAGAAGATATCCCAGGACATAAGGCTGGATTACCATAGGCATATGAGCTAGATACAGTGATAATCAGTAGACGCACCCAGTTTGCTTCGGAATGACAACAACTTGGCCATCAAGAGTGATACGCAAGACAGACTTTGAGGACGTTCAGACTCATGGAGAACTACGTTGATGCTTTGGGATGACTCACTTTGCCACTCGACATCATCTTTATCTACAGTTAGTGCATGTTTCAAGTGAAAAGTTGGATACGAACGTCGATGTCCAGATCTGAACATTTGGTTATCATACACTATCCATGTCGCAGACAATGCAGAGAGCTTACCGAGTGCTTTGCAGATACACCGCAGGACGGCTGGGCTCTGTTCTGACCATTCTCGACAACTGGAAGAAAATTTGGAGTAGTCTTCGTTTTGAGCGTACATGTAGTATTTCACCACAGAAGCGATGACTGCAGAGAACAAGGCCGCAGAAGGGATGATTTCCTCGAATAAACATAATGCTATCTCCTCTATCGAAGCCTGTGGTGTGACTTTGAGAACCTCCGAAAGGAATGCTTCGCCTTTATGTGATGACACGTGGTTTGAGAACAGAAGATCGCATATACCGTTGATTGAAATCTGATTCACCAATTGAGCAGCGAAGCATATAGCGAAATGTAGGATAATTACAATACCATCAGAGAGTCTTTTCAAATGGCCCTCAAGGTATAACATAATTAGCTGGGTAGAGCGCGTGGCTTTCTCGCGAAGGGTCCAGTCGGAAGCAGGATCGTTATTGAAATACAAGTAGCTATGCATAAGTCAGTGATGGGAGGGTAATCATAGCAGATAGACTTACTGTGCAATGTTAAAAAAAGCTTTGTACCAAAATTCTGGAGTCGCCTGCGACGATGATTTGTCCATCAATGGTAATCCAACCTGAACAAAAAAAAGTTAAACTCCAAGAAGCCTGTTGATGTATCAGAGAGCGGACCATGATGTCGCCCACCCAATAAACGGGAAGGAGGTTCAGGATTTCAAGTATGTCGACGTGCTTATCAACTTCGCGTCTCTTGAGTATCAGCTCACTTGTAAGGTGTGCGAAGTGTGAAGTAGACACGGTGTGTTCAGCAACTTTATCAGAGATAAGCTTTCTGATCTGAAAAATGTGACGATGAGACCCAATAGATAACGGAGAGCTTAAAAGGGTCTTACTGCTTCGTTCCGTACCCTCGGAGGCGTGTGTAACTTCGAAAGTCGACACTCATAGACTCTGACAACGCTCGTATCAGTAGCTGCAAACGCAGTTTGTTGAACAGTCAAAGGCCTGTCCCAATCGTAAAGATGCCGGATTTCGGCACCACGCGGCACCTTGGTCATGCTCGAAGCAAGGAACTCTGGAGTCAGGAAAGGAAAGTGAGCGTAGACTGAGCCCACGGGGTAATGATCAGGGAGCATGTGAAAGAGAAGCTTGGTGAGCATGCCACCATAGGATCCATCCACCTTGTTGACCATGCAATGCTCGTAACCCCATGCTGTCAAGTTGAACGCTACCATGAGAAGCTCAGCATCGATGAAAAAGGATTTGGCTCAAGAATCAGTTGACTCACGAGTGAAGTCTACTGTAAGAAACCTGTCTCCACGAGTCAAGCATACAGCATCGGCAAGGATGGCACGTGAGATAGTGTATCCAGGGCAAAGGCCAGCGCCAGGAATTGGAGGTTTTGTTTCCTCAGCCTGCAGGCCCACCTGGTGTGAATCAGCAAATGCAAACCGTCCAAGGCTGTTATCGAGGCTTACATGTAATTCTAGGTTTTCAATATCGCCGTACAAGCGTTCGGCTGCGATCTATTGATGATCAACATGCGGGTAATCATACAACAGAATTGATCCCTACATAAATCTCTGGATCGGGATTCCATTCACTGAAGCTCTTGTATGCTGAAAGCAAATTATAAGTCAATAAACTAACGGAGTGAAAACTACCTCACGTTTCAGGCCAATGAAGCGACGAAATTCGTTCAGCTAAGTTTCAATATTAGTGTCACTACTAGTTTTTACAACCCATATTGGACTCACTGAACAAGCACCCCAGGCTCGTGCCTGCTCCATGCCCAAAATCTCCACAATTCGCATGGCGGCCGGAACGCCCCTTGCACGAAAGGCACAAGCCCTGTCGGCCGTTGCATCCTGTAAGACACGGGCGATATTGGCATCGCTGAATCGACCATCCTTTTCACGGGTAAGACTGTGACTCGTTAGCTGGGAATACATGACAAAGTGAACACTTCATACCCGCCAAATGTCCAACTATGAATGTTAGGTATTTGATCACCATCCTTGTGGACAGCAGCCTTGAACTCTTCGACAGTGATCTAAAGAAGCAAATATAACTTTTGAACACAGCATATAAGGAGGGACACACGTACAGTCGAAGGGTCTCTGTCAGGGAGAATGTTTTTGAAAGTGCGTTCAATCCATGCTTCATCTTGACGCGACATCGCCGCATGCCAACGATAGAGCATGTTGAACTCCAGAGAAACGGCGTTTCCAGCTCCTCGTTGGGAAACGTCATGCGTCTGCTCACGAAACCCCTGAATGAAAGTCAAAATGGATAGTGAGTCTTACGAAGAATTGCGGACCTGAAGTGGATTCAATCGCCAAGTCAGTCCATCTCTGACAAGACCAAGAATGCCTCCAACGTAGTCCGTTAAGATGATCTGCATGAAAAAGGCTGTGTTGACAAGTCGAGCGCGGTGAAAGATCTCATCACACTGGGCAGTACGTTGCGCTTCTTGAAGATCCGCTGGGCGTGCAAATGTCCCTCGCTCGTTGAGGCTAAGGATCTTGCTTGCGATATACTGTTCGGTGAGTTAGCATATCTCCTTTTACGGAGTAGAACAAAGACGGACATTGTGGTGACGACTGAATAAGACTGCAAGGGCACCCACAGAGGGGGGCATGAACAAGAGACGCTTGTCAGCGAATACATCCTCCCAAATATGACCGGTTCCGTCCTTCTTGCGTATACTATCGACCTGCTCTTCGTTGTGTCCATATAGGATACTCAGGTCGAGGTAGCTGCTGGCATTGTTGATCGTCCAATCGTGGGAGTTCGTATCAAATATACTGTGAATGATGAGATCTGCAAATGCGAAGAACAGACTGGAGAGACCCCCAGGATGAGGGACGAAGTCATTCCGACCACGACGCAGAAGGGTATCAAATACCTCTCCTGGATCTGGTAATGGATAACGCGACGAAACATGCGTAGAAGGCACAGATCGCGCATATGGTTGGCCTGCTTGACCAAGGTTCGGCACGGACATCGAATAATTGGAGCCATCAGCACTGCGGAAGATATATGGCATGTCACTGGAGCTGGACAGCGGCGTCGTTACAGGAGTCTTCAAGAAGCTGTAAGGTGGGTGAGGAAGGTCCTTATAAACTAAACGCGCCTGATCAGAACTGTACATATAACTTGTCGATACAGATACACGTACGGATATTAATCACGGAAATCTGAAGTGCTTTAGCGAAGACTGAGTCATCTGGAAGGCGCGACATCAACATCAGAAGTTTTTCTAGCTAAGTTCCACAAAAAATAGCGTGAGTTTGCGTCCAATAAAAGACGACGCATACACCTACCAAAAACTCCCGGTCATCGATCCCCGACTTGAGGTTCTTCAGTGCATCAACATATGCTGGCTGATAGAAAATAGCTCGCATTCAGCTCAAGTTTCACAACGGGCGACGGCCTACTCACCAGGTCAGCCAGGGTAAAGGCGGGTCCTCGTGTAATCATTTGTTCAAAGTCTTCTACTGATTTGGTTCCTCCAAGGAGTGCGACAATGTCGACCTGGTCGGATATGCATGGAATAATATTGATCTTTGTTACAAGTGACGCTGCTGCTCGTTTCATCATGATGGTATGGATGTTGAAACTGAAAATTGGTTTAGTTGACTCAGAGGAAGGACGTGGTCAAGGAATGTGGTAATGATGAAGGCCCAGTATGACTGGCTATATATGCGTCGGGTCTGAAAGGCATTCAGTAAAAGGCCGCCAAAAAAAATTCCAGTGTCAAGCAATACTTAAATAATAAACATTACCCTTACAGCTGGGAGATTCAAACGTTTATAGAGCGCGAGGGGCCATTCAGACAAATATGCGTTTGAAGGCCAAATCCGAAATTTGGGCTGCTGGGCGGCCATCCTTGTATATCTAGTAAGTACTGACTCGGAGACACGCGATGGACGCAACGGCCGCGTCAATTGACCAGATGCTGCAGGACCACCAGTTCGAATTCTTCAAAATGTGTAGATCGGGAATATATAAATATCAATGGCCGCGCTTGCATGTAGTTCTAGTTGAAGGTTTGGTCGTTACAGCGTCGACGCGTCGGTGGCAGTGGTTGAGTCCATGCATTCGCGTACTATGTATATTGCGTAATATCATCATGTGATTTCAAATAACTTGAAGTCGGTAATCTTACAGGCTTTCTTACTACAACTCAGGCTCCATGAAATTATTGACGGACCAGTGCATTGAATCACGGCTAGAAAGCTCAGGCAGTTAACATAGATCTCTGACAACCAAAAGAAGTGAAGCATGTCCTCGGCAGCTGGCGCTCTCCTCATTTCACAATTGCTGTAGTGCCAGTGGGTCTCGTATCTGCTAGCCTTACGGCTTAAACCTCCGCGGGACTCAAACCCCTGCCAGAAGCTTCCCTCTTTCTCACCGCCATGGTCACCAACAGACTCTGGCGTACTCTTTCTGCCTTCAACCGATCCACCCGAAGCTGGGAACCCATACCTTTGCGAAATGTACAGAGCCAAGTGACGCAGAGGTTTTCTCCCACATTACGGAGCATCGACACCTCCTGGACGCAGGGGCTTTCTCTCATATCATGGAACATCGACGCCTTCTCCCCGCGGCCCGTCTCACGCGCCAAACTCATCCTTAGCCATATCCTCGAGGAATCGAAATCTCCTGATATCCTCTTTCTCCAAGAAGTCACGCCTAAGGTCCGGGCCTCTCTCCTAGACGATGCGAGAGTGCGCGCTGCCTTCCTGGTGACTGACGCCGAGGACCAAACGTCGTTTAAGGACGTGCCCTTTGCAACCATGACGTTGCTGTCCAGCACACGCTTTACCTCCGGGCTGGATTCGCAGAAGGAATGCGATGGGATCGAGGGAGGGGAAAATTTCATGCTCGGGCGCGTCTCCCGCGTGATTCTCCCGAGCAAGTACAGGAGGGATGCGCTTTGTGTGGACATCATCCCCCCAATATCGCCGGGTACAGTCTTCCGTCTCATCAGCGTGCACCTCGACTCGCTCCGGCATACGCTACACTACCGCGCCCAGCAGATGGAGATACTGGCCAACGTCCTACGCGAGCCCGGATGCAGTGGCGGGATCATTGCGGGCGACTTCAACGCCATCAGCCCCGAGGATGATGGGCTCGTCGACAAGAACGAACTGGTAGATGCGTGGGTCGCATTGCACGGGAGGGCAGGCCTTGATGGAGCTACGTGGGGTGTCGGTGTGGAACGGCGGGACGGAATGGGGCCGTGCAGGTTGGACAAGGTTGCAATGATGGGCTTAAAGGCTAAGGAAATGGAAGTCCTGCGCCCTGGTACTATTGAGGTGCCCAGGCCGGGCGAGAAACCTGTCGAGATCCCTTGGAGTGACCATTGCGGGTTGAAATGCACCTTTACCATCTGAATACTATCAAGCAGGTTTAGGCTAGCACCCTCGACGAGGAGTAATTACCAAGTTTGTCATAGACGTAGAGCGAAGACGCCAGAGCAACTGCGTTTTTCTTTTTAAACGTCGAATGCTATATATCCTATTCTATAATTCATCCCTTTTGATTGTGTGCGTTTATAGTCCTAGTAAGTCGTAAAGACCTGCATCCATTCCTTCCTCCTCTGTCCCGTTACTCTTACCGTCGGACATTACCGACACCGAGAATAAGAGACCAAAGAGTCTTAGGGTGCGGTAAAATTAACCGGTCAGTTATTAACTGGGTTATGAACGCATGGAAGAATCTTACGCGACAAGTCAAGAGATCTACCGCAAGTGGTACATTGTTAAGTAGTAAGTGTTAATTCCAGATAGCTGAAGCCACAGCCACGACGTCTCTCATATCCTGTACATCATGGACTCTCACAACGCTTGCGCCCTGTTGAATAGCACAAGCCACGGTCGCTGCCGTTGCCCACTCTCGTTCTTTCGGCTCAGTCTTTCTCCCTTTGTATGTCCCATCCGCATCCGGGCGTTCTAAAATTGCACCGAGAAATGACTTCCGGGACGATCCAATGAGTCGCGGGTATCCTGCGAGTGGGTTCACGGGAGTGTTCGCTGTCATTGAAGAAGCTTCGCGAAGTAGTGCGCAGTTTGCTTTAACAGTTTTGCTGAAACCGATACCAGGGTCGACGATAACGAACCACCTCCGCACACCGCCTTTGCCCTTAATAATTGCTTCCACTTTCTCTCCCAGCTCAACCCGCACACCTTCTAGAACCCCGCCCTTGTACTGGCTGTAGTCTTTGTTTGAGCCTGCATCACCGCGTGAATGCATCAAGATGACAGGAACAGCGAGTTTTCGTGCTACCTCTCGCATTTTTAAGAGGTGCTTTTCTGAGGATTGCGCAAGGGGGTACTCAGGACCCGTGAAGGAATACACATCATTGATGCAGTTTGCGCCAGCCAGGACAGCAGCTTCCGCGACCTCCCAACGGAATGTATCGATTGAAATAAGAGCGGAACTGACGTCCTGATCTTCATGTGACCGTATAGCCTGTATGACGGGCACTACACGTTGACACTCCTCTTCGGGTGAGACAAATGCTGCTCCCGGACGAGTTGAATAACCCCCTATATCAATGATATCGGCACCTGCTCGTACGGATGCCGCAGAGTAAGTCAGAGCAGCTGATAATGTATTATTAACAGAACCATCCGAGAATGAATCTGGAGTGGCATTCAAGGTGGCCATCAGCCTCACTTTCGTCGGTCGTTGGATGTCACTTGAACAATGAGTGGTCCAGTACCTTCCCATAGAGGGCACCTGATGGGTGCCCAAGAGCTGTCGTGTTTCGGTGATCGGATAATCGGCGAAAGGAGTGACTTTAAGCATTGGGAAGTCGACGTTCGACTGCCTAATAACGTCACCCAGAAGTGTGCGTATTGATTTCTTATGAACTGGATGCACGAATTCTGGGATCATGCTAATTTTGCAAATTTAGTTGTCGACAATAACTAAAGCTGTTACACACACTCAGCTAGAGGACGCAAAACAAACTCTCGTTCTGCCATGCGTGGATGCGGTACGACAAGTTCATTGGCCAGACCATCGAGGGTATCTCTCAGGCTTTCAGCACGAGTATCAATGATCTCGTTATCGTACAGTATTATATCCAAGTCAACCGCACGAGGTCCATTCTGGATAGAAGGTACCCTCCCCACTGTCGTTTCAATCCTTTTAAGTAATTTCAATAATATCCACGGCTCCATGTCTGTCTCGACCTAAAGGGCCCTCAACTAAGTAACAGACCTGTGGCCATCAGTTCTTGGATGGACGAACTCACTAAGCACGCACAATTCGCAAATCTTGGCTGGTCTGTGACATACATGGGCGCAGTTTCATACATGAAGCTCGTGTCAACGACCGATACGGTGTTAGCAGCCACATCGGTCAACAGCTGATCAGGTTGCTCAATCAAGCGCAAAGCAGTTTCAATGTTGGCGAATCGATCGCCAAGATTCGAGCCTAGTGCAATTGCCACGCTGTGCTTCGCTGATGAGGGATGAACATTCCGAATTACGGATGTTAAGGGACCAGTCATAAATAAAAGATTCTGGAGGAAGTGGTGTATGAGAACCTATGAAGTACTCTACCTACGGTGGCGGGAATTGATCATTATTTATGATTATGTAACCCTGACGAAAGAACTTTGAGAACCACGACGTCGAGGTTGTACTTGTACTATTTTTCTCCGGGCCTGCAAACATGACAATGCCAAAGGATAACCCATACCTTGCCCATCGACATCCCACTGAGCGAGCTATCTCAAGCGCAAGCACTCTCAATGGTGCCAGCCCCTCCTCAAGAGAGCCTCTCTATGGTTTTGTTCCTCGGATGGTTAACGCAGATCAGGTCGGACAGGCATTGGTATGTCCTTTCAATAGTTAGCGTCGATGCCGACTAGCTGACTAGGTAATTTGCTTAGGAACATGATTTAAACCCGTTCACAAAGCAGCCCCATACTGCACAATACAAAAAGATTCTGGAAGCTCGCAAAAAGCTTCCTGTGTTTGCACAGATGACTGAGTTCTATAAAATAGTAAGCTCCTCTTCTTATCCCACCCCCATTCACCCCGACTTACGTTTGCAGTTCAACAAACACCAAATCATTGTTATGGTCGGTGAGACCGGCTCAGGCAAGACCACGCAGTAAGTTGGTACCCCCAAGACAAATATTCTCCCTTGTCATTTTTGAACAGTCGCTTATAGACTCTTTTTGTCACTGATAGAATACCCCAGTTCGTCGCCTACTCTGATCTTCCGCATACCAAGAACAAAATGGTAGCATGTACTCAGCCCCGCAGAGTCGCTGCCATGTCTGTGGCTAAGCGTGTAGCGGATGAGATGGACGGTCCGTTTCTTTTACTATGTGTATTGACCGCATTCTGAGCTCTTTCCTTCCCCTAGTCCCACTTGGTCGACAGGTCGGTTATTCAATACG
Organism: Suillus tomentosus; assembly: GCA_016647685.1. Classification (NCBI taxonomy): domain Eukaryota; kingdom Fungi; phylum Basidiomycota; class Agaricomycetes; order Boletales; family Suillaceae; genus Suillus; species Suillus tomentosus. The sequence goes on from JABBWJ010000041.1 coordinate 197,364, forward strand.
TTTCGAAGATATGACCGAGCCTGGCACCACCTTTCTCAAATACATGACCGATGGAATGCTCCTCCGTGAAGCCATGAATGACCCTGATCTCAACCGTTACTCCACTATTATCCTCGACGAAGCCCACGAACGTACCCTCGCTACCGATATCCTTATGGGCATCCTTAAATCCCTCGCCCAACGCCGTTCAGACCTCAAACTCATCATTATGTCTGCCACTCTAGATGCACTCAAGTTCCAGAAGTACTTCGCTGTCTCTGGCGGCACCCCCGCCCCGCTCTTCAAGGTCCCAGGTCGTACTCACCCTGTCGAGGTGTTCTACACCCAGGAACCGGAGCCGGATTATGTCGAGGCTGCCATCCGCACGGTGCTCATGATCCACCGCGCCGAGGAGCCAGGTGATATCCTATTGTTCCTGACGGGTGAGGAGGAGATAGAGGATGCGTGTCGGAAGATCAAGCTCGAGGCGGACGACCTTATTAACTCCGACCCCGAGTCTGTAGGCCCTCTCATATGCATCCCACTGTATTCGTCGCTACCGCCGCAACAACAACAACGCATCTTCGACCCGCCACCAAAAGCAGGCAGTCCGGACGGTCCCCCAGGACGCAAGGTTGTAATCAGCACGAATATAGCGGAGACATCGCTGACGATCGATGGGATCGTATATGTCGTCGACCCAGGATTTTCCAAGCAAAAGGTGTATAACCCGCGCATTCGTGTAGAAAGTTTACTCGTGAGTCCGATTTCCAAGGCGTCAGCACAGCAACGTGCAGGCCGGGCCGGCAGAACGAGGCCAGGCAAATGCTTTAGGTTATACACGGAGAAGGACTTTATGTCGGAGCTTGAGGAACAGACTCACCCAGAAATTTTGAGGAGTAATTTGGCGAATACGGTGCTGGAACTTGTCAAGGCGGGGATTAAGGTGAGTGTGACGTGGGAGGATGTTTTCAGACGGGCTGATGCGTGTGTAGGATCTTGTCAAGTTTGATTATGTGGATGCGCCAGCACCAGAGACGCTAATGAGAGCACTGGAACTGTTAAATTACCTCGCTGCGCTGGACGATGATGGGAACCTCACGGCATTGGGGAGTATCATGGCTGAATTCCCTCTGGATCCACAGGTAGGCGATTTTTCTGGTGTTGGGGTTCTCAGTTCTAATGAACGTTCCTAGCTCTCGAAGATGTTGATCGCTAGCCCAGAATTCAAGTGTAGCAACGAGATCTTGACGATCACCGCAATGTTGTCAGGTGCGCACTTAGCCTTGATGTTTACTCTCATCTGACGCTCTTGCAGTACCAAATGTGTGGCTGCGGCCGAATAACCAGCGAAAAGAGGCAGATATTGCAAAGGCGCAGCTGACCGTTCCTGACGGTGACCATTTAACACTTCTCAACGTGTACAACAACTACATCCAAAGCAAGTTATCCTCTTATACACACACATATTCACTTACATCTGCCCCAGATCAATACGACAAAAATTGGACATGGAACAACTACCTCTCCGCTCGGGCGCTCATGCAAGCAGACAACGTACGCGAGCAGTTGAAACGAACGATGGAGCGGTTTGAGGTGGAGCTCATCAGCGTGCAAGATCAGAAGAAGATGTTTATGGCGATTAGGCAGTCGTTGTGTTGTGGGTTTTTCATGCAAGTCGCGCATAAGGAGGGAGATAAAGGGAACTATATGACCGTGAAAGATAACCAGGTGCGTTGTGATTGTTTTGGGTAGTTTGCCGTGCTGATGGTTTTTATTTTGTGGTAGGCCGTAGCATTACATCCATCTTGTGGGCTGGACACGCAGCCAGAGTGGGTAATTTTCAATGAGTTCGTGCTCACAACGAGACCTTATATACGGACTGTTACGGATGTGCGACCAGAATGGTACGTTCTTAAGCATCCTCTGTGGATTTGCATTGACGTTCCGACAGGCTACTCGATTACGCGTCTTCGTATTATGATCTAGACAATTGGCCAGACAGCGAGGCGAAGCGTGCGTTGCTGAGAGGTAAGAAAAAGCAGGCGGGAAAATTCGAGGCGCGGTTTGACCAGGTGGAGACGTCAAAGGAGGGAGGGGGTTCGGCGAAGAAGAGGAAGAGGAAGCAAGGGTAGGATAGGCACCACAGGGTTCGCTTTCGTGGGTTATGCGTGCTCTTGTTATTTTCTTCAATCTAGAATATATATGCCCTACCTCTGAAGCTTAAAGCTTATAAACATGAAAGGGCAGCTGTAAGTATCAGCTCCCCAGTTTAGCATATTCCAACTGTGTTTGGACAAATATTGCAATAGACTGTACGTATTCTGCCGGACAGTGACTCCGTGGATTCTTGATATTTACTTGACATTCAAGAATGGATGTATTTCTATCGTGTCTGGGACAAACTGTTGGCTGGTGCACGAATCTGGAGTGTGACGACGCTCATGTGTAGAACTTCCTGTTCTCATTCGGCCCAAACAAGTCTCTTCTAATCTCGGGGAGCATCTACAAAAAGATATTAGACGAGAATGAACCCAACATTTAGTGTGACCTACCTTGTCCTCTAGAAGTCTCAGTCGCTCGTCCAACGTGTTGTCGATGGTAATTCGTCGCGAGCTACTCACAATTTTGACACCACCCGCACTAAAATGGGTTTGTTGAAAGAATGGCGCCCCAGGAAATTCGATCGACTTACCAATCTTTGCTCAGAGTCGTCTCCAACTCAAAAGACACCTCGCGCCCGCTGATCTGAGCATATGAATCTACGGCTGCTTCTCCTGCCTTTTGCGCGATATCGGCATCCTGTTCGCGAACATGCAACACGACGTTTGTCTCCATAAGCTGGAGAAAGCCTTGCACGACGGCGCCTTCGAGGAGCTGAGAGTAACGCCCCTCGTCTTCGGCGAATGTCAGAATCGATGTTCGAGCGATAGAGAATAGTTCCTGTAGTTGCTCCTCACGACGCTGTAGAAGCTTCAATCGTGATTTGTTGGTCAAGTTAGACTGGGCGCTGAATGACACTAGGCGATCAGTATGTCATCCAAGTAGCAGGCGAGTGGGTTAACATACATCTTCTGTGCGACCTCAGCACCCTTGCGCTTCTTCTCAAATTGTGCATCAATAGCCTGTTGTTCTTGCTTCACGAGTTTTGCCTTTCAAGATAGACACGCATTGCGTATGAAGGACTATGAAGTGGAGCAACGCTGCGTACCTTCTCGATAGCAAACTCCTCGTCCGCTTTCACTTTGATCTCGCGTGCTTTCTCCAGAGCCTCCTGCTTGATGAAAGCAACCTACATACACGAGCTATGATGTTAGATACCGCTTATATTTCGACCGAGGAGGGGTAGGGCATCGGCATCATATATGCGAGACTATGCACAGACGTACCATCTTATTCATCTCACTCAGGACCTCCTCATCATTCATCGGTCGTGGAGGCATCTTGGAAGTATGAACTTATAGAATGGACCGCGCTGACTGGAAAGTGACAGAGCTGCGTACTAGTAGTCTGAAGTCTGGTCGCAAGCCAAGTGGCCTAATGAGGAAAGCCGACTTTGTTGCGGCAAAATCCGCAAACCCAAAAGTTTCTATCTTGCTCACCGTCAAAGGCGTCCTTGAAGCAGAAAAAATCATGGCTCATCAACGCGTTGCACTGTGGGCTGCCGAGCCAGATCTTGACGATGACATCAACGATACAGATGTCGACATCCCTATTCCGATGCCCTCGTCAACTAATGAAATGTACGATGACCCAAATCTTCAGCTCGACGAAGGCTCCTTGCAAGCAATGCAACAGCACATCGCACAACAAGCTGCATTTGCACAAATTCCGGACGTCGTAAAGCGCGTGAGTATTTTATCAACTAGTGTATGATCTTATGTTCAATAACTCGTAGTTTATCGTCCATTTTCACCAAGCTGTCTTGGACAACAACCTCCAGGAGGTAACTCTCGCTTACGAGTCAGGCTGGACTCGCCTCACCGAGAAATACTACGCAAAAACGGAGTGGCCAGAAGCAGAAACCATTGCACCGTTGGTCAACGATGATCAAATCTTCCTCATCTTGTATCGTGAACTGTACTACCGACACGTGTACTCAAGACTTCAACCCAACGTAGACGACCGGTTCCACTCATATGAGAATAGCTGCGAGCTCTTCAACTACCTCCTTAGTACGTGCCTAAATTGCGTTTCGATCGATTACTCTTTTAATGAGATTTGGTAGACTCCGACGGTCCCGTGCCTTTATCACTCCCTGCAAACTGGTTATGGGACATCATTGACGAGTTCATCTACCAGTTCCAATCATTCGCTCTTTTCCGCTCGCGTCCTGCGTCAAAAACCGATGATGAACTAACCATGCTTGGCTCAGAAGGCGGTGCCCAGGCTTGGAGTTCGTATTCCGTGCTTAATGTCTTATATTCTCTTATCCAAAAGAGCCGCGCGAATGAATGGCTCAAAGCACGTGCAGAGGGGAAAAGTGATGAGGAAATAGAGTAGGCCAATTCACTTCAAAGTCTGCTTGAATTGACCAATTCTTCTGTTAGAGAAATAGTTGGTGAATACGGAACGAAGCCGTTGTATCGCATGCTTGGATATTTCTCCATAATTGGCCTTCTGCGCGTGCATGTTCTCCTTGGTGATTTCACGCTTGCCTTGAAGGTCATGGAAAACGTCGGACTGGGTCAAAAGGCTCCCTTCACCGCGCCTACGGCTGTACATGTCTCTACTGCCTATCATGCTGGTATATGTTACTTTATGCTGCGAAGAATTCCTGATGCAGCTCGCGTTTTCACTGGCGTCCTTACCTGGGTGATGCGTGCGCGGCAATATCACACTCGCAGTTACCAATATGATCAGGTGCGTGCTCTCATGTGTTTATGTTTTTCGCTGTTTATGCTAATTCTTTGTTAGATCAACAAAACAGCAGATCGGATGTATGCTCTGCTGGCACTTTGCCACGTGCTTGCACCGACCAGGCTTGACGACAACGTAATGAATATTGTACGCGAACGATATGGCGACCAAATTGGGCGTATGGGTCGAGGGTATGTGTCTGACACCACCATCCAAGTGCGGTCACTCAATTTTTTTCAAAATCATTTAGCGAGGAAGGTCTGTCGACATTTGAAGAGCTATTCTTGTATGCCTGTCCCAAATTCATCTGTGCCAACTCCCCACCATATGATGACCCTACCGCCCTCGCTTCAATGCTCATCCCACCAACGCCAACCTCTCCATCCTCGCAGAACCCTAGCGTAGTCCTTGGTGATCCGACCCAGCGGCACCTCCGGGCCGCGTCGTCTCACTTCATGTCGCTCACACCGGTCTCGAGCCTTAAGAGTCTCCTGAAGCTCTACACGAGCCTTGATGCCAAGAAGCTTACTGGCTTCCTGGATACATCGGGTGCTGGTGTAGACGAAGAGGAGGTACTGAGTTGGATGATGGTCATGAAAAATGCTGGACGGTGTGTTGGACGCGTTAATACTAGTACTGCCGCGAATGGCGAGAAGGACAATGATGAAGGATCAAGATCTTCTGAGAGTTTACTTAGTGGCGAGTGGATGTCCATAAGCGACTTGAACTTCGTGATAGACCAGGTTCGTTATCTTCATCCCATTTAATTTGAAGAGCTCACACAATCGTCTAGAACATGGTCCACATCGCTGAGTCAACGGTTGGCCGGCGATATGCAGGGTGGTTCATCCGTAATTCGGAGCATGCAGCGCGTGTGCTTGACAGTGTCAAGGCATCACCATTACCACCACGTATAGCCCCTACTCAGGTTCAGAAAAAGAGTGCTGATGGGCCAAAAGGAGAAGGCGCACCGAGGACAACTGGACAGAAGGTTGCATGGGGTGGGGTCAAAGTTGCATAGTAGACTATGTTATGTACTTGCTATGAATCTATGGATTATTTGCAATACAGTAACGGCTGGTCTGCGGTCATACAAAACGAAGCACAAAAAGATGAGACGCTTTGCATTAAGAGGGAATCGAACCCCCGGCGGGTCGATGGCAACGACCCAGGTTACCACTACCCCATTAATGCGATGTCGATCTTGCTCGCGATTCTTGCTGTGATGGATCCAGCTAAAAATAGCACACTCTCCCATCATTGTAACCTTCAACTTGAGACTTTTCACATGATCGATATCCAAACATCGTACGTAGGGCCACATAAATAGATGGTTTTACTGGTCGCGCCTTCCAAAAGAGTCGTCCGCTAAGCGCTTCCAGTGTGCACTGTGCTTGCCCTTAGTCTCATGTGCTTTGCCCTCTAGCTTTCACATCATTAGGAAAAGAATTGCGAAGGAAGAACCTCAGCTGTCCATTCACTTCACAACTTGAAAGATGGAGGTCTTTCAGATCCTTGGAAAATCCCTCTCGGCCCATCTCCTCCAAGTTTCTACGACTCTCCATGGAATCCTCCCATACTCAATCCAAGGACCCTTGCTGAGCGCTTTGGGCATTGTGACGTATGTTTCCTTGATACCTTCTGCGCCTCCTAGCTTTCCGAGTTCTGGTAACGGTCTCTGGTATACCGCGCCCGGGACGATATGGGTTCAAGAATTTTTACCCATCGGCAATGGGTACTTGGGTGGTGAGTGATTGTTGCTGATAATCATTGATCACCAAGTGACATTCGAATGTGCATAGCGATGTTACCTGGCGGTACTAACCAAGAGGCCACACAACTCAACATCGAGTCCCTGTGGTCGGGAGGTCCCTTCCAGGATCCCGTGCGTGTCGCACTTTGAAGCCTTCCGATATACAAGATCCCGACGTACTAACCCTTCACATAGTCGTACAATGGGGGCAATCACTTGCCTTACAAGCAGTCCAAAATAGCCGCGAAAATGCAAAACATTCGCGAAGCTATTTTTTCTAGTCCTACAGGGACAATTGACAGTGTGTATCCAAGTTTTTGGTGTAGTCACGCAGCTTTCCTCATCCTGCCATGAAGATATCGACGAGATCATGACACCCGGTGACACATATGGTAGGTGGACACAGCGAATTGTCGCACGTCCGCTATCTATACTCACTGTGTTCAATGGGTGGCCTGCGCATTTTCCAAAGGTTCATACGCCAGCGCGGGATACTTGATAGCAACATTGGATTCAACTAGCTCAGTTTCGAAGTATGCAAGGTGGTTGGACCTAGACGAAGCAGTGTCTCGTACTACCTGGTCTGATGGAAGCACAACTTTTCTTCGGTTTGTCCTTCCTTGCTCGTGTCAAGAAGTTATCTGATCACATGCTTAGAGAATCCTTCTGCTCCCACCCTCTTCAAGCATGTGTGCAATACCTGAACAGCACGACTTCTCACGTCCTCCCAGCTGTGACTTATGCCTACACCATTGCCGGGGTCGATGGCCTCCCGGCTCCGAATGTTACCTGCTTGGATGACAGAACACTGAGTATTAGGAACTACGTCTCCATCCCTGGTATGCTTTATGAGATTCTTGCGCAGGCGCAGGCACCCAGCGGATTGGTCTCGTGTTCTGCGGTATCTGGGGCATCCCCACCTAATGCTACTTTGACCGTCCTTGGTGCATCTGAGACGTGGATCAGCTGGGTCGGAGGAACGAACTATGATATGGCTGCCGGAAACGCAGCTGCCGACTATTCCTTTCAAGGACCAGATCCACACAACAATCTCGTTGCGTTGCTTTCGTCTGCCAATCGTACATCTTACGCTGAGATGCTGAATGGGCATATCAAAGACTATACTTCCCTCGTTTCTCCCTTCTCGCTTTCCTTGGGACAAACTCCGGATCTCAATACCCCCACTGATCAAATTCTTGCTAGATACCGTACTTCTGTTGGAGACACTTACTTGGAATGGCTTCTTTTCAACTATGGAAGATACCTCCTAGCCAGCAGCGCTAGAGGTGCCCTTCCTGCAAATTTACAGGGTTTATGGGCTGATGGGTATTCAAACCCTTGGAGCGCTGGTGACTGATTTGATACATAGGTTAACCGCAAATCTGACCAACCAATAACAGATTATCGTAAGCACCTTACTTTCATAGAAGAACGTATCCTTATTTCACTACTAGATTCCAATATCAACATCCAAATGAACTATTGGGCCGCCGAGATGTCTAATCTAGATGTGACGCAGTCACTCTTTGACTATATTGAGGTAATCGGCTTTTTGATATGCCTGACACTTGACTGAAGCTGACCCCTTGTTTTCTGCAGAATACGTGGGGACCCCGCGGAGCGTACACTGCTCAGGTTCTGTACAACATTAGCGAAGGATTTGTGACACACGGTGAAATGAATGTGCGTTTGCAGAGGACTTGTTGTAGAATTGAATGCATGAGCTTTTCTAACAGATCTTTGGCCATACTGGTATGAAGCTTGGCGGGAACTCTGCTCAATGGGCCAATTATCCAGGTACAATGACCCTTCTTAGTCTTCTTATTGAATAAATGCCCATGTTTATGTCCTCAGAATCCAATGCGTGGATGGTTCGTATTCCCTGTTGGGTCTGGAGCGGGCTTAATTGATTTCATCATAGATGATACATGCATGGGATCATTTTGATCACACCAATGATGTACAATGGTGGAAGACACAAGGATGGCCGCTCGTCAAGGTGCTCCACTATGGGACTTTTGGAAGCTATGTTTAGCTGAATTTTGTACAGGCTGTTGCCAGCTTTCATGTAGAGAAGCTCATCGAGGACTTGCACTTCAACGATTCGACTCTTGTTACCGCACCTTGCAATTCACCAGAGCAGGTCCCTATTACTCTTGGTCAGCTAGACTACGATAACTTTTGATCGTTGCTTACCATCGGCCAGGTTGCGCACATGCTCAGCAGCTGATATGGCAGCTCTTCAATATAATCGAGAACGGTTTCGAGGCAGCTGGTGATACCGACACTGCATTTCTAGATGGTGCGAGACTGTCCACCATTCGTCTTGCCCTTGCTCATGGTATGCACAGCGGTTATTTCCAAACGACAGCAGATGGATAAAGGGCTGCGTATCGGACGGTGGGGTCAACTGCAAGGTTGCTGTCTTGCCCCCTGTGTATGCGCGATATATTGACACTATATTCAGAGTGGAAAGTCGACATGGATATGCCAGACGACACTCACAGGCATCTTAGTCATCTGATTGGCGTAAGCCCTTGTTTCACTCATCTGATATCTCCAGCTTACAACCTTCACTAGTTATACCCCGGTTATGCGATAGCATCTTATTCCCCTGAGTTACAAGGTGGTCTAATTGTCAACGGGACTTTCACACGCTATACCAAAGAACAAATCTTGAACGCTGCGGAAACCAGTCTATTCCATAGAGGTATCGGACGAGGCCCTGATGCGGATGCAGGATGGGAGAAAGTTTGGAGGGCTGCGGCGTGGGCGCAGCTTGCCAACGAGACTGAATTTTACAAAGAACTTACTGTAAGAACTGGCAGTTACATCATGCCGCCAATACTAATCCAGTGCAGCACACCATCGAGAGAAATTTTGCGCCCAACCTCTTTTCCATGTACTCGTCTGATGGAATTTTCCAGATCGACGCGAATTTGGGGTATCCTGCTGCTGTTTTGGTAAGATGTTGAAGTCATTTTGTCTAGGAAATCTGTATCTGAACCTCGAATTCGAACCGATAGAATGCACTGCTACAAGCTCCTGATATCGCGAATATCAACGTTCCACTCCAGGTTACACTTCTACCTGCTCTCCCTCTCACATGGTCGACTGGCGAAATGAAGGGCGCGCGCATACGTGGAGGGATCACCCTCGACTTTGCGTGGGATGATGGCAGGTTGACGACAGCAACCTTTACCGTGGATCAGAACGTTGCAGGTAGGGAGAGAGATGTGATAGTGAATTATGGTGGACGGGTTATAGCACAGTTCAGGAGCAATGGGGGATACAGCCAAACCGTCTCTTCATTTTAAGAACGTCAATCTAAACAAAGTGGTGGATTCCTGTAATTACTAACCATGTACTATGATTACAATGACATACGTCGTTAGGCGCTTCATCGCATTAATGGGGTAGTGGTAACCTGGGTCGTTGCCATCGACCCGCCGGGGGTTCGATTCCCTCTTAATGCAGCAGGAATTGTTGGAGTTCCAAACTTCAAAATTCTATTTTTACAAAAATGTTTTTCTACTCAGTACTTGTGATGTAATCATTATTCACCTCCATCAGAAGCTCGCTCATTATTTGCAGTTAGCACTTGTTTTATGGCTCCGCGCATCGTGCCAAGCAAGAACTATCTGACACAGCTGATTCTACACAACGTCCCTCCTCAGCATCAGCCGGAATCCTGCAGTCTGAGATCATATCGCTTGGCTCCATCTATCAGTATTCATGTGGGTTCACTGATCGTCTCTACTGCATTCGCCTCCTTAGCAGGACCACAGAATCATGCTGCATGTGCATTTGGTGTCAACTTGCATCATATTCCCCGGCGTACGAAGATGGCGCGAAGAAGGATTGTCTGCAGTGGCATCGTGACTAGTACCAAGCCTTTGGAACACAGTCGACCGTGTGGTGCGGGTCAGTTTTTCCGCGGTACGCATACAATTGCTGCATTCGCGCGCAATGGTGAAACGGTCGAGTATAACCCCAAAAATGTAATTTGTCTTCCAAATCTACATCTTCGTCAGCTGACTCTCTGCTGTGTATGATAGGTCAGTCATACCGAGAACATTAAAATCGGTGTGTCTAGCGAACTCGACGTTTCCTTTTTCACATTAACTCTGGTTGTCGTCAGAGTTCCCACTGAATGACACTAACTATGACATTAGTCCAAGTTGGAGTAACGAGAGAACTAAAAGAGACAAGTCAATTTGCAAAGTTAGACATGCCATCCAATACAAATATGGACCGGGATACGACGTGCAGCCCTATGGAAGCTCAGTGTATATGGCGATGCCAGTCCTGCCAAGAATAGGACATGGAGACCTAGATCTTGTTGTGCTTGTGAGTTATAACTTATTAGCAGTTAACTAGCCACTCATATTCTGTTAATTTCTGGCAGGATACCAATTGGCCACAAGGTTTTTCTCCGGAGATAGACATGAAGCATCTACCTCGTACGTTCGATTTGTACAACTGAGGTATCAATGATCCTAACATATGAAAGCCATCTATAATACTAGGTAACAATACTACACGTCACGAACCAATGCCAGCGGAGCTGATAAAATGACAGAAAACTTGCTCGGACAATGCAACATGCAGGTTTTACTGACGTTGAAGCAGTTCCCTGGGCCCAGGTTCCCATTGGTTCGTCACCACGAATTGGGAAGGTTGTTTCGGGCTCCTCACTCTCCATCTCGATTTCCAGTAAAGTTCACTGATCCTGCATCCGGGCTTCACATCGACGTAAATGTAAACGAGAGGCTGGGATTGATGAACACTGGCCTTATCAAGACATACTGCGATATTGTGCCCAACCTTCGTTGTTTAATATCTGCCATCAAACAATGGGCTCGTCCAAGGGCCCTTAATCAACCCTCTATCTCCGAAGCAATCCGAACTTTCAATTCCTATGCGTTGGTGCTTATGACGATCGGATGGCTCCAGGTGCGGTCTGTATTACGTCGACTGGATCATTGGAACCTTAATGTCTAAGAGACTCGGGACTTGGCGCCGAAACTACAAGCTGGCCTTCAGCCAATGGAATCCAACGAGCACCTTTTTTGGATGCGGCCATCAAACTCATCCAAGCGGATACCTTGTGACACACGATATCGCAAGCCCACGACGTGGGTAGCACCACACATTGATGTCTTGGACAACCTCGTAGAGCAATGGTTCAGGTGAGGGATGGCTGGGGGCATCCATCTTGTAACTGAGATTTTATGGCTCAGGTTCTGGGCAGAATTTCAATTTTCGCGCCATGTGATAGACATCAAGCGGGGAGGCATTTTCCTTCGCATTCCGCATTTCGAAGAAGCTGCGGAACCTGACTATGACTCCAGAGGCCCTCGATCCGAACCTAACAGTGGTTGGTCAACGTTTCTCGGTCCGGATGTGGATTCGAGGACAATGTTAGAAAGTTATCCTATTTCTGTCGTAGATCCGTTCATTCGATCAAAAGTACGTATGTGTGGAAATAGATGCCTTTCCTCCTCTGACCTATGTCGCCTCAGAACGTCACCAGGGGCATCAACGCTCAAGCATTGCACATGTTCCAGGCCGAGTGCGCGGGTGCTGTCGAGCTACGGAAGCTCGGCACTGACATGACGGACATAATTGATGGATTTGACATGCTCAAGCAGGATTACAATGGACATCTGACAGCCAGGCTACAGCAAACTCGAAGGGACCCTCATGGCCAGTCCGCAACAGTCCTGAAAGCGGAGGAGGTTGACGCTATTCCTGACTGGAGCCTTGTTTCACGACAACCACCTGAATCAATCGATGTTCTACGATACAGGGACTTGAAACGCGATGACCAATCTGTTGATGGCCGGATCTTATCAGACACCCTCGAATCGTCTCATATACCAAATGAGCAAATCAGGGACAGTGAAGAAGGCTTTGGGCTAAAGCCGTCTTACTTTCATAAGATTCGTCGCGTGTAGAGAGTATCCATGTTTGTTGTCCGAGGATCATACCTATTTGCCTTTAAAAGTCCTTCTTACTGTTACGACACTGCTCACGGTATATATACCCACATTACCTCATAGCGTGGGGCAATGTTATGATGATCAACGTCGGGCACCCGCAGGCAGTGATGCCCAAACCAGTGCTGACTCGTCATGAGAAGAACAGTATTAATATTGTGAATGCTGTGACGGAGGATATCTAACGGCGACCACATCATTGCGTACAGTGAAAACAAATAGAAAGAAATCGAGGCCTTTAATATTGATATATTGATCAGAACTAGGCTGTTCCGAGCTTCTGCTTATGTATAACATCTTATCTTGAGCCACATAACTCATAGCCTACTAGAGTCGCCAGACCGACATCACCGCTCGTACTGCGCCTTCTCACAAACCAAATAGCTCCCTGTTGATTCAACCTTGTTTCCTTACATCCAACATGTCCTGGAAATTAGGCACCTCCAAAAGTAAGTTCATGCGCGCCGGACCCCTTTGCTGATCTCCCATCCACCGGTCGCTGCTTTCCATGGGAGTTCATGTCCTGACTACCACACAGAGTCCAACTTGAAGGATGCCAAAGAGAATGGCGTCGTCTCACGATCCGTCACCCCGATACCGTCGCGGCCTACAACTCCCAAGCCTCCTGGTGCTATCGACCAGCAAGCTCACCTTCGATCTGGTATGCTTACGATTCGTATCTTCTCTGGTAAGGACGACCTCTGGAAAGTACTTTTCTGAATGCACTCTGATGTCATACATATACAGGGCGCGGTCTCTCCTTAGCACCTGGCGTGCATGTCCCAGAGGTCATCCAAAAAGCGCTTGACAACCCACCTGCACGAAGATCAGCAAGCAACCGCGAAAGCATGCAGAGGAGGCGATTGTGGTGGCTTCCATATGTTGTCCTCGAGTTCGACAACAATCAAGTCCTGGTAGACGCCATGGGCGGAGATCTAGCTAACCCCGTGTGGTCGTACCGGGCAGACTTGTGTGTGGTTTATGCGCGATGACTCTGGCATCTCTGATCGTCTATGTCACTAGTGATGTGTCCCGCACATCGACAATATCAGTCTCATCATATCTTCGAACCGCCGCTGCTGTACACAGCCAAGAAGATATGGGTAACGACCTGCTCATGGCTCGTGTAGATCTTACTCCTGTACTTGACGGACACGTAAGTTCACTTGTTTGTGACCATACTGTCCCCTGAATATCGCACTTTGCATTCAGCATGCTTCAGATCAATGGTACATTGCCACAGCTGGCACTGGCTCGTTTCACCTCAAAATCGACTACAAACCAATAAGGAACGAGTCTTTGACTATCGATGCATTCGATTTGTTGAAAGTGATTGGCAAAGGGAGCTTTGGTAAAGTGATGCAAGTGCGCAAAAAGGATACGCAGCGGATATATGCTCTCAAGACGATTCGAAAAGCCCATATCGCATCACGCCCCGGCGAAATCACACACATATTGGCTGAGCGGACAGTACTGGCACTGGTCAACAATCCGTTTATCGTGCCACTCAAATTCTCTTTCCAAAATCCTGACAAGTTATACCTCGTAATGTCATTCGGTGAGTATTTTGCCTTTACTAAGTTGGTGGCAGCTTACGTCTGCGCAGTAAATGGCGGCGAACTATTCTATCATCTGCAGAGGGAAGGTAAATTTGATCAGGATCGCAGCCGATTTTATGCCGCAGAACTTCTATGTGCACTCGAGCATTTGCACGGATTTAACGTAGTTTACCGGTGCGTTCTTAATGCGGATAGCTGTGGCATTCTGCTAACGGCCCCATAGCGACCTGAAGCCTGAAAATATATTACTCGATTACACAGGTCATATCGCTCTTTGTGATTTTGGTAGGTACATTACAATCTGGGGGCTGATGTGCTGATTGTCGTCTGGTCAGGTCTTTGTAAGCTCAACATGTCAGAAACAGAGAAAACAAACAGTGAGAATGACTTTGATCTTCATGGAACGATTTAACCGGTCGCTATAGCATTCTGTGGCACACCGGAGTACATTGCTCCAGAGCTACTCGAGAGCCAGGGGTACACGAAGACAGTTGACTGGTGGACGCTAGGTGTCTTGCTCTACGAAATGATGGTGCGCCCTTCGAAACATTTGCTTCTGACCATGACTTAATCAAATGCACAGACGGGATTACCCCCTTTCTATGATGAGAATGTCAACGTGATGTACCAACGCATCCTCAGTGACCCACTTGTATTTCCTTCGGATATGCCATCAGAGGCCAGGAGCGTCATGATCGGTCTCCTTCAGCGTGATCCTGCCCGACGTCTGGGAGCAAATGGTGGTGAAGAGATCAAGCGACATCCTTTCTTTGCCAAATATGTTGACTGGAACAGGCACGTATCCTATTTTTGACTATTTGTGCGTCACTCACGAATCACGTTAGGCTGCTCCACAAAAAGATTCAACCACCATTCAAGCCAAGTGTTGTGAGTAACTATGATCGTGTTCTTCTCTGTTATACTAAGCAAAACGTACCTTTAGGAATCCGTACTCGACGTGGCTAATTTCGACCCGGACTTCACTAACGAAGACCCTCAAGACTCTGTTGTTGAGGACTCTGCTCTTTCGTCTACCGTGCAAGAGCAGTTTAAGGGATTCACGTATAATCCCGCCAATGAGCACCTCAGCGAGAGCGTCAACTATGGACACGCAATGGGTTAAGCCCCCGCAATGATTATTTATTATTTGCAGTGCGCTGGCGTGCTCTCGAAAGATTTCCGGACATTTTTTCGTCCCGGTCCGCTTTTGTGTGTATTTATACATTTGCATGCACTCATTTTTGTTTTCGCTTTTGTATGGTTTTGTTGCATTTTTTCTTTCAAATCAGTAGTAGGAGTTAACGGCAACATGTGCCGATTTTCCTTTCTGTAATACAGGCTTTTCTGTCTCTCGTGCTCATTTCGCTATGGAAAGCTTAAGATAGTAAATACTTGCATATGTGACCGACTGTGTTTTTCATCGCTGTAGCATGGGTCTTACAGATGTCGCTAGTCTCCGGATTCAGGCTACTACCTTTCGTCTGCTTCGACAAAGGAGTGAGTTCAGACTCCTTTGACGAGATATAGACAGCCGCGGCGGTCTGTGCTGAAGTTGGCTCCTGATTCGGATATGTTCAACTGTAAACTGTGACTTCTCTACATCGTAGCGGTGCGTACGCACCAAGTCTCCAAACCCCCCCCCCCCCCCCCCCCCCCCGTGCATGGTTTGGTGCTGTCCCAGAGAGGAGAGCTACGGTCATGATGAACTGCGTAATCTAGATGACAAGCAGTCGCAATCAGTATTGATGCATTGAGCGCACAAATCTGTTCATTGGCGGCTAATTATGCCGATTATCTCTGAGGCATATCTCCCTCCTGGCGGAAATTAGGGGTCGGATGCATATTGGTCTTCGCTGAGATCACGGTGATGGTGATGGTTGAAAAAGATTATAGTGACTTGAGTGAAGCGGACGAAGTACTAAGAGCTCAGGATCACGTGCGCGTGTTATGGGACGCGTCGCCGGAGTTGAATATTTAATATTTGAATTGCAGGTCCACAACCGCGTGCACATCAATCCACATCGCCGGTTGAACAATGGTCCACAAATATTGGTCGACCAGATATAAGGCAAGCCGGCAGTAGTCGTTTTTTTGTCTTCTTAATAGTTTTCTCCACCTTACCAGTTCTGTTCACAACACTCAGTCAGTATAATCATTGAACGCCTGACGTCCGAGTCATGTCCTCTGCCGGCGAGACTGGCACGTCGTCTACTCCTCCACGTGCTAATGCACCAGTTTATGGCTCTAGTACAATTGAATCCATTCAACGCGATATCGAGCAGGCTAAGGAATGCAAGGCAAATGCCATGCTGCAAGCCCTTCTTCAGCGCGCTTCTTCCGCTCCCGAGACTAAACAGCCCGAGCTCCTGCAAAAGTGTCTCAAGGCAGTTCTGCCGGTTTGCAATGGACAGGCCTCCACTGCTCTCGTAAAATCATCTGATGTCGAGACAGCTCTCAAGGAATAGTGAGTGGTTGTTCTAAGTACGCTGATCAGGAGTTTTCATGATTATAACGATTGGAAGTATACGTACAGGAGTTGAACACGACTTTTACGGCCCTTTCATAAGAGCTACTAATATCGCTCTCGCGTGTCTTGAAGAGATCAAGGTTGATGGGATGCGTGCCCCTGTCTTCGCTGTGGACATGATCTGTCAGCGGAACGATATGCCTATGCACCAAACCCATCAGACCGCAGAATCAATTCGGAAGCCCTACCTCGTCATTCTCCCTTTGAACAGCGCATGCGCTCCCTTCCAGGATGAGAAGGGCGGCGAGAAGGGGAAAGAGGAGGACGAACAGGAGGAGGACGAGAAGCGCAAAAGGAAGCGCAAGGCTCACATGGACACGAATGCAACGGCAAAGCCAAAGAATCTCCCCTGGAAAGATGTTCTAGCTTGCATCGAGCTCAAGAGAAAGACGCCAGGGAGGACGAAAGGGATCGACCCACCGTCCTGTTCGTACATAGTGAAAGACTATGTCCCCACCAAGCCAGAATATCTGCCAGTGGGTCATCTTGAGGCTGAGAACTCGGCGCCAGGCTCTTCGCAGACTCCAGCAAGACAACCCGTGTCAGACACTGCATGTGAGTAATGGCATTTAGGATTCCGAGACCAAGCTCAATCGGCCAAGCTATAGTTCTATCTTCTAGTCTTACTTTCGCACGGCCTTCCCGGGACGGGTCCAGGTCCAAGCGCAAAGCCACGAGTACTTTGCAATCCGCCGCGAAAAAATTCAAGATGGATCCCGACGACACGGACACTGATGTGGACGCCGATTTAGATGTAACCATCCAGACGGGTCTGTACGTCGCCGAAATGTTTGCGGACAATCTCGGAGTCACTTATCTGCTGAATATTATTATTGTCGGTGAGTTCGTTCGTCTGCCGAAATTGGTCGCACTCTTACCAAAGTTTTTTCAGACGATGTAATGTGGATCTGGTATTATGATCGGCAAGGGATTATTCAATGCTCAGGCATCAACTTCATTCAAGATCTCCCGCGATTCATGGTGCTGTTGTATGCTTTACAACGCTTTGAGCTTCACGATTGGGGCAATAAGGTCTTCCTCCCAGTTCAAGTTGAGGGGAAACGATGCCACGAAATCAAAATCAAAGATGAAAAGCTTGGAGAAGTGGATCTGCTGCTTCACACTAGTTACAACAGAAGAGTGACACGCTACGGACTGCAAGGACGGGCCACTAATGTGGTCCCTGTCGCCAGTGAAGCACTCACAAAAAAATACGATAATCTCCAGGATGGGATGGTGGCCAAAATATTTTGGGGAGAGGCGAGTCGCACGAGCGAACCGGAAATCTTGGACAAGGTTGATGAGATCGCGAAGGTTCACAGTTCTGTAAAAGGCCATATCCCTGAGTTGCTGTGGCACTACAAGTTCACGAATTCCACGGCCGCCATTCGAGAAGCGCTCGGCGTCCCAGACCCCACCACGGGCAGTCGCATCCTCTACATTCTCGTATTCCGCAAGCTCAAGCCGATCACGGAGCTCTACGGCAGAGAGCTTTTCGACGTGTGGTATCAATGCATACTATGTACGTGTTTCATCGCATTTATGAGGCTCCCGTTGACATAGTGTGCAGGTCACCTTACTTTGTGGAAGGAAGGGGTCTATCATCGAGATGTCAGCCCTGGAAACCTGATGTGGTACTGGCAAGACGGGAAGCGGATAGGTGTTTTAAACGATTACGATCTATCCTCATTGGCGGACGACACAGGTTCTCGAGGCAATGAATGCATAGGAACGATACCGTTCATGGCGATCGATCTTCTCAGCGCAACAGGCCAACGAGGCGAGGTCAAACATTTATATCGCCATGATCTGGAGTCCTTTATGTGGTGCTTTGCCTGGATCTCTTTGAAAGGAGTCCGTCTATCTCAGGGATTGCGCCCCGTCGATGAATGGGCGACTTTAGATGCTAGGGCATGTGCCGTCGAGAAGTTTTTTTTCCAGGGACATATAGAAGTCCCCGCACACTTGCACAAAGATAAACTTATGTGGAAATTCCTTGTGGATTGTTTCCATGTGCTTAACACGCACTCCTTTAATCGAGTTACACAACTATACCGATCAATGATAGAGGGGGACAAACCGACCAACTCCGAGGAATCAGAATCAGACATTGATGGTTTTCTGCTGTCATTCAAGAACACCGAGAGCTGGGCTGCTCTCAGCAAACCTTCACAGTAATTTTCAGTTGTTACACTACCTGGGTTCCAATACTTGCGTCAATTGCCCCTGTGTGTTTTGTCTCCAGTAGGTAAACCGATCGATTGAATGGATGATAGTGATTCGTCGTTGCGCAGAATGAACTGTTTGAATCGGACATCCTACCAAGCGATATCCCTGTCGAGTAGACTTTTGATCTAATCAAATTGCGCGTCTTTTAGCTAACAAGCATTTGAGTTATAGCTGGCCGGTCCGACCCATGGTGCTCTATTTATCCCAGACCAGACAGTACGCAAAACCTCCCTCATACACTCATATCATGTACTCCTTCCACCCAATACTGCCTCTGCTCATTTCTCATTCGGCAGCGTTCTGCATATTGCTATATTAACAACAGCACCAATACAAATGTAAAAGTACTCACCAGTTTGTCGCTAGGTTTTTGGTTGGGCCCCCCGCACGTAAGAACGCAGTCCACATTTTTATCGCAACAGTCGCTAGCCGTCTTGCAACTCTCGCCTTCAGGACTACAGCCTGGGACTAGCCTTGCTGTGACAGACACCATAGATGCTGTCAACGCAATAATAATGGCGGGGAAGAAGAAATGTATTGTCTGTTTAGGGTGGTATGATCTGCTGAGGTACTCAAATGATATCTTTGAGTCTGAGATGGGTGGACGCTGGTGACAGTAGGAAGATGACTCGCTTTTATATCATCAACAAGAAGGTTTGGCAAAATGGTTAAACCTATCCCTTCTGGTCATTTCGTGGGTGTAGCAATTCTGGCGGCCACGGAGTTCTGCCTTTGTCATGATTCACCAGTGACGCGGTTGTGATGAGGCAAAGATGCCACGTCAAAGCTATTAGCAGCGTACCCAACTAGCCTACAATATTAATTCCTGATAATATCGCCTACTCTTCCTGTCTCCGCATGGTTTGACGCAGCCTTGGCATATCATGGAGTGAAAATGACGTGGCATAGCCAAAGTCTTGCTGAGGTATGAGAGGGAATGGATACGACATGAATGAGGCTCGATACAGCGGGGACAAGGCTTGACACGCGAATAATGGTGAACCGTACGTGATAGTATCCAAGCGTCTCAGGCTGGTTGGCCAATGTTCACTGGATCACCGTTAGTGCTACCAGAGGCAAATACAGAACGCGACATACTGCAAGGTGATATATCCTGCCTGTATAAGTCCATGCATGCATGATTGGTCTGCACTGGTGAACGTGGACACTTAGTTACTAATGGGACTCAAAAGGGCTGCTCAATTCTCAAAGTTCGTGTTCACTTGGGATCCGAGCAAGTTACGACACTTAGTAGAGTCGTTCATAGTGTCGTGGGCAGAAAGGAATTGGAAAGGCAATTACAAGTGGAAGCGAGGAAGGGAACGGCCACCTTTTTAATTCAATCGCGTTGATTTTATACTTGTTCTTGTGAGTGCTGGGACTATATACTCGGAGAAAGTTTTATGCCAATAAGATATGGAATTATTGGCACTTGCAATTAGCAGAAGCTCGAAGCCAAAGTGTAGTGGCTATTTTAATCTTTGAAGCGGCGCCTCGCACACTGCTGACTCATCTCAACGATCCACCTGCCCCCCAATATCACGTTAATGCATCACTTACTCATCGGAATCCACATGTATCATTGCCGATTTTTCAAGTAACAACGGAGAATCCAATATCCTACGATGGCTGAGCACTAGACCTCCCGATGATCCTGGGTGCCAAACATATTGTTCAAGTACGCGATTCCTTTCAGATACAGGGTCCCAACGTACTGTGGCCAAGTTCTCGTGATGGACGTACTTGGATCTTCATACTCCGACTTATCCCCAAAATCGTCTTTCATCTGTGACAATGGTCGATCAGGTTATGCTGGGACTAGTATACATGCCTTCACCAGGAAGGATAGCGGTTTCTTTAGGTTGTCCAATATTGTTGACCGTCATATGAGTCTAGCCAGGAACATTGTTTTCAAGGTACTCGATATCGACAGCGACGGTATATACACGGTTCTGATTTTTGTCACTACATTCATACAATCAGGTAACAACTATAGTAATGTACTACGCATTTAATAGATCGATTCGTGAAAAATGGTCCTAAGACAAGAGTCAACCCGAGGTCCACTGGGAGTCAATACGCGTGACAACACCTGGTGGTGCCGGTGAACCAAATTATCATAGTCTTCAAGTCTAATTCTTAATTTCTTGTTCCTGTACACTATGCAAACAATCAACGACGTCATTTTTTGCGACCAGATCTACGCTCCATTTAATTATTAATGGGTTTCAACTGCCTTTCCGCAACTATCCTGCGGTCGAAGGATTTAAATAACAAATTACCATACGGAAGATATTAGGACATGGTGAGTGTGTATTGAGCATGGAAAAAGTACAGGGCACTGCCTCCAGGAAATACCAGGACCCAAACGAGTGTAAGAAGGCAGCCAATCAGGTGAGTTTGGTTCTGTAAATAGGTAGGTGGACGAAAATGAAAATGGGGTGATCCAAAGACAAGGTGACTTGCGTGGATGACCAAGGACAAGAGCAAACGACAACATAAATGACAATGGTAATTGCGGGGATTGTGGAGGGAAATGGTGTGACTTCGGAGACTGATGTGATAAGATAAAACGACTGATCATAAGGAAAGACAACAGGGAAGATGGAGGGGAAATGGCCGAAGTCTTCCACTTTCTGGACGTTGAATGACCTGCAAGCTACGTATGTCAAGGCATCTGCATCGAGAATGTTAGTCAAGGTGTGATACAATGGAATGCCTCGGAAGATGCAGTGCATTGCCACAGCCTACGTGAACATGGATATAAACCATCTCTCCTTCAAAGCCAAGAGACGTCACATTACCTTTGTTCACCTAGTACCCGCAGAATGCAAACCCCCTTCCGTTCCACAACTTCAGTCGCCCGGGTCGATATTCGATCATTACACATCCACGTATATCAGAATGGGTTCCCCAACGCCCTCAATCTCGGGAATGACACATTTGAGATCAAATGCCTTGGCAAGCACAATTTTGAAGATCTTTTGAACGTTTATCGACGCAGATGTCGAACAGAAGACCAGCGAAGCGTGCATCGCACGAGCAAATCGTTTTGCCTAATCAAATCAAATTAGTTACCAAATCACATCATCTAGATGATGTAAAGACGTACCTGCTTGGTAATCTCCTCCTGCTCGTCTCTTGGGAACGTCGCGAACGTATCAAATTTCGTGCCAATGAGAAATGGTATAGCAGTCTGATAAAAGGAATGAGTAATGCCATTGAACAATATCTTACGAAATATGAATAGACCTTGTTGAATCCTCGAGCCTGACGATACCACTCCTTCACCGAATTTAGCGTTGACTTTCGGGAAAGATCGAACATGAATAGAATCGCCACAGCATCATTACAGACGAGCGGCAGCATGTTGACGAACTCTCGCTGACCACCCAAATCCCATATTGAGAATGTGATGGTGGTACGCCGGACAGAAATCGTTTTCTCCATGAAGTTGACACCTGCGGCCCAGCTCATCAGGATGGCAAAGTGCAATACGAAAAATGACAGGTCCTCACCTAGTGTCTGGATATAATCCTCATCAAAACTGCCTTCTACATACTTGACCATGAGACTCGTCTTGCCAATCTGAGAATCTCCAACCATCCCAACTTTGATGACTACGCTATTCTTCTCTTCATTGTTCTCCAGCATTGGATGCGGGTTCTGACCACTAGGGCCAGCGATTGAAGATGAAGATACCGAAGTCGTAGGTGGGGACATTATCGATCAATGTAGAGTGGTATCCAGTAGGAAGGGGTAATTTTGATACTGTGGTGGCACAATACGACACTGGGATCAATGGGTAACAGGGTATCAAGATGGGAGACTGTAGGATGAATCAAAGTAGTCGGAAGAACGATAGAAAATAAAGACGCGTTCTGCCGTGCGCTGGTGAGATGTTTGATAAGCGCCTCGAATGAGGATTGCAGGCTCACGCTCAGTACTGTACACTGAGACGCGAGCGACTCAACTTTTGCGTAGTCGCCCGTCAACAGCCAACGCAGAGAACAGACCGAGAGAATGTGGAAGTTGAAGGAAGGATGGTAACCTGCCGTAGCCTTAGGTAACGTGCTGTTTGGTTTCTTGACAGAAGTCTGTTTTCGAACTTGACAAACAGCTTTAAATTTGTTCTCCTGTTGCTACTATGCTACTATGTAGTAAGGAGCTCCAAGGATCACGAGAGAGGTTACCATTTAACCATTCCTAGTTAGACCAATCGAAGGACAATATAAGTTCGTATCAAGGTTGGTGTTCGACTCGTCTCACTGTTTACAACTTGGACTGAAACTGAAGCAGATTGTAGACCAGACCAAGCCAAGGATGGATAACTTAGGCCAGGGATCCAACATCACAGCTCTAGCAGAGAGTGCATACTACCTTGATTTATCCTACGACCAGCATACAGTAGCCTACTAGGGTTGGTTCACATCTATGGTGAGGGTCGTCACATGTACAGACAAGCACTGATATGATTAAGAACTAGACGCGCTTTCTTTGAACAGTTAGGCTCACTGGCAGAGCACGTTCTTGTCAGTCTTGACTTGCACTTTAAAGATGCTCGCTTGTGATATCTCGGCTGCTATAATGCTCCAATCCGAATCAGATGCAGCACCACCGACTCGGGTCGTTGACAATATTTATCGCATGGCTCGCTCGCATCCAACGATCAACTGTAGTCGCCTTCACGAGCTGTACAAAACGACATCATACTGGGCGCATTTGCAACATTATGGGGGGTCAATGACTATCATCTTACCTTGTCTATCTAGATGTTATCCTCGCATCATCCCAGTCAGCTTAGTGAACAACGGTCTTTTCTATATCTGAACCATGACAATAACAAAGGGCGACCACATACCCGTCGACGACCAGTTTGATATCCTGGGCATAACCGAGTCGCTTGGGCGGGCAGATATGGCCACGTCTACCCCCGAATTTCGTTCATCCTCGATATGGGCGATCGTTCCTCGTGGCGCGTATGAGCCACACATGAAAAGACTTTACCAGCTCCTTGAGAACGGAAGCTAGGAATGGGAGACACGGTGTTTGGGAACATACAGCATCCATAGTGGTATACGTCGGGCTGGTCACGAGCCTGACATTATCTTGTAAGCCCATCGGGTACCCCGTGGCTCTCGCCGCGCGAAATAGAACATTGGGTATGATGATCGGAGTCATCAAAATGTATCTTTGAGTTGGGTTGCCTTTACATCACACCCTCGATTCATACCAGCACTGGACACTACTAAGTGTGCTTTTATCGTAGATGAATTGAAGTACCCCTGACCCATAGATTTGGAGTTGTAGTGTAACAATCATATGCCCATTGGCATACCACATGGATTTATGTGAGAATTTGCAAATTATCGGACTTGGGGGTGAACTTACGACTAGCTTGGACTCCCAAGTTACAGAACTTCTAGAAACTGCCGGGAGAATTTTGAAGGGTAAGTAAGTAACTCTGGTTACCCCCACAGTTTCAAACATAAATTCCAAAAAGAGGGGGCTTCTTCTCTCATACCTGAGGCCTGATTGCTCATCACTACAGTAAACCATGCCGGCACTCACCCATGTCGATTGGCTGGTCCTATGTCTTGTTAGGGTTGAAGTGTATCTAGTAAAGCAAGTGTTCGGCAAGAAGAACCCCGTACCATATCCACCGGGATGGCCTCTCGTTGGGAACATTACTGACATGCCTGATGTCAAGCCCTGGCTCACCTTCGCTAAATGGGGCAAAAAGTATGGTGAGTACTCCTTGTTTTTCCCAAGTCCTTTGTTCGAATAGCTGCGTGTAGGTGATATAAGTATTGCATGTCGTGGCACTAGAAACTAGCCTTACTCTGACATATTGTAGATGCAGGCGTCCCGGTGGAGCTAAAAACTCACATCACAAACATCTTTAGGATTGATACTGCCGTCGTTTACACAATTTACATTAACTAATCGTAAATTTCCCCAGTTAAAGAGACCTTTTGCGTTCCCGCATAATATTGCAATAGTAAATACCAGTAATGAGACGGTGCTTAATTACCTTGGCCCAGTTCTCCCACTCCGCTCTGGAAATTGACCTCGCCCTTTCATCTCGTGCCTAAGCCCAAGGATGAGGCTTGCTATGACAGTCATTCTCCCCATCAGCACTACCACCGCAATCGCTTTCAACGCAGGTATGTTTAAAACCCTTGAGCGTCTAACCAATGAAGACAGCGATCCGTGCAATATGAGCTGGCCAATTGACAGCAAGGCAGCTCTCACGTAAAATGGATGACAGACGACCCTGTATGGTCCATTTGTGACAAGCTGGTGTCCTTTGTGGACACTGAGCTTGAATGTGAAAAAATAATCAAGGATGTGAAAACACCGCCAGCGGATGAATCTCCCAATGACAATGAGCGCGGTGCAGAAAAGGAGAGGGGAAGTGTCGGAAACGTCTTGTATCGCTCGAAGTGAGCAAATTATCGTTTGTAACCCGTTGGGGAAAATGTTGGGGTCTATAGCGTGCGAGGTAGTGATAGCTAGTTCTGTGAAAGCAATAGCCCAGATTATTGCCTGATAGTTTCATTAGAGATAATCGTGGAATGCTAATGATCAGCTGCCTTTGTCATTGGTAACCCGTAGTTGGCATCCTGAAGAAGAATCCACTCTATGAAGTTCTTGTTGACGACATCGTCACTCATGGGAACATGGGGAGCCATGAAAACTACGTGCATCGCAATAGGGGGCGAGAGAATGAGTAGTAACCTGAGAAGGGACTCCATCTTCCTGAAGAACGCTTGACTTTCGCGAACGCTTTTATTCGCATCAAGGGTTGAGATCCGGATAGTCAATCCCCGCGCAATTACTACGGATAGAAGATGCGAACTGGGAATTTTTTGAAGAATCCGAAAACTCAGCAGGGAAGACACTGTGACAAGAAACACCATGTTGCTCATGAAGCGGCTTTTGTATCCATGGTTCAGATTGATAGTGAGAAGAAAGAGAAACTTCTACCGGTTGGAGAATCTGAGGTTGTAGTCTCATTTGATCACTGCCACGTTGCTCGTGCGACGTGCGTAGAGATTGAGGTTAGAGACAATTGGGGCAGGCATCATACCCGTCACAATCTTCCCGTAGGGAGGAGGACTGTGACCACCGTCGGGTTGAGGGCGTCGTATCCTCATACTTTGAGTCGAGTACGCCAAGTCAAGATACGAACCCATATTCCTTAGTCCAAAGCTGCTAAGACATACCAACTTTGATTGTCAGCATGCAGCCGACAAACAAATAAGAACTGGGCTAACGTACGAAGTATCTCGGATGACGACGCTATGAAGACAGATATCACCGCTTGCAGCTGCATGTATTTAGATATGATCGAGTCACAGCGCAAGATGACAGAATCCTGAGTCGATGAAAAGCAAGGAAAAGATCCATCAGCAAATTGAATCATGACATCGGAAAGTTCGGTGAGTCCCGGTGACTCTCAGATTTGTCTCGGATCGGTTTAATTTCGGAATGGCAAGATAGAACCGGTCACTACCAAGCCACTAGTACCAGCTTGAATCTTGATACAGACTACGACTCGGATCAAGTAGTCTTATTTAGTAGACACGTCACCATATAGTCAGTGTCAATCTCAAGGATTAGAGCCAGGTCTGTCTTCGTCGAATACACAGTGGGTGGTCCCCAACTGTCACTTGCTCTAAGATTGTTACCGCATCAACACTAGAGTTACAGGTGTTCCATCGTACGTGGATTGCTGCAGCTTATGAGAGCAGTTGCATTTTGACATTACCCTTGACAAGTCTGTCAACGCCCAGGTCTGAGCAAGCGATATGAGAAAAATATTAACACAAAGGTATCATACTGCCAGCAGATGGAAAGTCCCTTTCAATAAGTCTTACCGTAGGATGTGCGCGATACATGAATATGGCTCCCATCAGGTTTTAAACACTACAATGAGGATGAGCAGTATTAGTATGAGAAGAGCAATTGTGACTGTAGAGCCTAAACCAAATAAATGAGCAAATTGGACGTTCGTAGGTCATCAATGATGTGAGTTACCATTTCGTTTCGCGCCTTGAGCAACACGTTCAAGTTTGCGCCTCGCACTGGACATGCGGGCGCCGGTACCGTCGAGCTCAGTGTCTAGGGCATCAAGAAGTCCCGTATGTACCTCGAGCTCGTCACCTATCTGGAGCGAAATGTGATGCTGTCGACCGATCGAAGAAGAAAGGTGGTCAAGGTGAGCATCTTGCGCTAGTGAATCAAATGTTATAAACCATAAGTAGGTTTCGGCAGCGAACATAAGCCTTACCATCCATTATTTGCCTCTGTTGCATCAAAATGCCATTTTCATCTGAATCCGGCGAAGGGTCGTCGGTGTATGGTTCGTAGGTTGTCTCAGGGCTCGGAACACGTTCAGCTAGAGGTGGGGGCGACGGTGGCATCGGAGGGGGTATACTGGCATGAGATTTGAGAACACATTTACAATCACGCAAGGCACAACACACGTATGTAATCCAGCCTTCTCTGCTGCTTCTTCCCCAAACATACTGCGCAGCCGTTCGTAGTGTGCTCTAAGGCTTTCCGCAGCTTCATCATCGGAGGTGGTGCGGAGGGCTATGACACCATCCCTAATCTTATGTAAATTTGTTGATATTGTTTGCAGATGTAGAGCGGGATGGGAGGCCTGGAGGCGCTGCCGTTCGAGCAGGAGAGAAAGTGTTGAGGTCGTAAGAGATGTCAGTTTCGCAGCGGACATGGTTCGTGTACAGAGGTGGGACTCCGGGGCCCCTCGAGCGAAGAGGATGAATGGGTGCCGAGAAGGAAGAGAAACTTTGAAGGAGCTCTCTGAGAGTATGAGAGCTGCCGATATTGCAAAGTTTCGCAGCCCTGAGATATCGGAATTGGGCAATTTGCCGAGGGCCTGCCCGCCGCCACGGGTCACATGTCGTATCACGTGAAAGAAAAACGCGTCCTGAAGCGACTAAGCATCTCACCTTCATAAACGGAAGAAATACGCATCGGCGACGTGAAATTTCTGCCCAGAGGCTTTTATCAATGAAGTTTAATGAAGTTCTGTTTATGCATGAAATATACATGTAGCGCGATTTTATCAGCGAATCATAGCATCTTATCTTATCTTATCAATGCCAATGATCAGGTGATCATACAGGTACCTGAGCTTATGTGAGCGTAGAAACAGATATAAATTCATTCATTCTACCAAGTTACCAAGGCCCAACCCTTCAAGTTACTTACATAGTACAATCTCCACCACGAGAGCTTGACACGCAACCATCATGTCAAATCAGTCTATACATCTCAGTGCTCTGGCAGCATTACAACGCCCTTCGAATACTGGAGATCGCTCTACAATTCGTAAACTATCTGATTTCGATCAAGGCGTGCTTGCGGTTTCTACATCGCACGATAAGAATCTTGGAGAATTGACACATAGATTCGACCTTCTCTGTCCCCGTAACGGATGCGGTAGCGTAATCTTGAAAGCGGGCATCGGCCGATGGGTAGAGCGTGATAATGTCGAGGTCCGGCTCGTTTCTGATTAATCCATACCATCGACGTCACTCAGCGATGTCGTTAGCTCGATACCGCAAAGGAGTCTCTTCACCCAGACCTGCCAGCATTGCCAGCTCCACCTGCGACTGCGCACTGGTGGTTGGTAACTCCGAATATGATGGAATTTGAGAACATTGGTTTCACAAGGCCTGTCCAGAAAGACGGTCAGTGTAACGCTGGTTGCCATTCCCATTCACCTGCCCTAATAACAGAATGCCAGCAGTTGCAGCAAAAAAGCTCAAGTTCCTGATATGCGCAGAGTGTGACCTTGGTCCATTGGGATGGTGCGAAGAAGGGGGCAATGAATTCTGGCTAGCTTGTTCGCGGGTGGGATATCGCTAAGTCACAATGATTTGGGGCTGCGCGTATTTACAGACTGATACTGAACAACTTCAAGTCACGAAGCCAGCTAAAGAAATAACAACTAGATGTGTAGCAACAAACTGGGATCTGCCAGTGCTGACTCGACTTCGAGGTGGCACCTCGGAAGGCTTGACTCTTGCTACATTCAAATCCGCCTGCCCTCGGGTCGCTCAAGAGATAATGACATGAACTTAGGCATGAAAGACCCCGACATGTCTATTGAATCTCTTGAGCGGTTTCGTAGAGTTGTGACGCATATCACATCGATCGATACTCGAAGTTCGAAGCTAAATTCACACTGTCTGTTCTTGTCCGTCGTATTAAAGCTCAGGCAGTTTCTCCTTTTTTTTTTCTTTTTTTTTCTTTTTTAACGTAAGAAAGAGATAAAAAGAAAAGAAAAGAAACCCTTCCCCCCAAACACTCTGTCTCCATTGTATAGCGCCATTGTCATATTATGACTTTCCAAAGCAACTTGAACTTGTATAGGCCCGATGTGCCAGAACCTGTGACATTGAATGAGTTCTTGTACATTCCGTTGCACCTGCTAGTGACGGCTTCAGGGTACATTGCTCATTCTACTCCCATGACACCCCATATCGCCTTTCCAACAACCGCAATTCCATCATTTTGATTGCCTGCACGACTCTGACCGTCATCAAAAAGTTCGGGACCCAAGAGTCCTCGCCGCACGCCGAGGAGTAAACGCGTTATAGACTCTGTGAATTCGGGGTGGCCTTGACTGGTGAGAATATGAATATCGGTCAGGCGAAAGTTAGAGTGCGATGCGTCCCTTAGGGACTCTGACTGTGAAAAGAGAACCATCCCGTGAATCGGCGATTGGCTAGACGATGCAAGAACGTGGAATGATGGCGGCTTGGTGGGAACATGGTCTCGATTCATTAAATGTATGTTCTCGAGAAAGAATTAGTACGATAGCAGTCGAAGATAAAGATTTCTAACCAATACGCCAGATTCGATGCCATACACTCTCTTTCCGAGTTCAGTCAATTGGAGCTTTGTCGCAGAAACTTCGAAACGAGTGTTGCGAACACATGTCCCGCCCATGGCAAGCGCGACGATCTGATGTCCAAAGCATATGCCTGTTAAACGATTATCAGCCCTTGTAGATTGTATGAAATGTACTCATAGACCAAAGATTTTTATCTGCGGTTTCTCTGTCGCGACAACCCTCACGTACTCAATCAACTTTTTCATCCATTCTCTACCTGGCTGTTCATATTCGTGGGCAGTATGTGCTGTGCATGACAAGAGCAAGATTGATACTCATAGAATACACATGAATATGTTTCCACACACCAGCGCCGGTGATTAGTATTGCATCGTAGTCATCCTCTTTAGGGTAAACTTGCACGCGCACGTCGAAAGGATCAAGTGTGAACGTCGTTTGTGAGTCTGTGTCAGTGGTGTAAAGTCGAGCCTTGTAGCAGATATAAATGTACAACGAACCAGCTGAATGAGTCTTATTGATGGGCTTCAATGATTCTTCTAGCAAGGTTCCGAAGATCCTTGTGTAGTCCCCGTGCTGCTCCCGAACGGGATCAGCGGGTACATCGCATATGAGCAGTGCGATCCGGCGATGCGTTCCGGGCTGATACATCGCAAAAACAAAGGGGAGGCGCTGATACTGAGAGAAGTATTTGATTAGTGTTACATCGTTATCAATGATTACTGATACAGCCCGTTGGGATGTTGAGTGACTCGGACCGCTTCGGACCAGGTTCTACCCGGATTCCGATGGTAAAACGAACACTGCCACGGACAGCGCATTAAAGCTTTCACTTCAATCCGTTTCAAAGTTCTCGCAGCATCATCATCCGTGGTTCTTTCAATGGGCGAGGTTGTAAACGCTATCGTCGCTTTTGCAGTCATTGTCATCATCTTCCGATGGGCAACTTCATGTAAGTCACGAGCTATTGATTCCACTAATATGTCCGCTTCTAACAAGTTTCTACGGCAGCCAGCGACTCTTCCAGTAGGAGGTCAGCATCTTCAACTCTTGGTTTCAGGCCAAAGAATGTAACGCAGGAAATGGTTGGGCTGGAGCTTTATACCAGTCATTATGCTGAATCCCTCCTCGCAGGTTAACCAGATACATTCCATGTTTCCAACCATACCACAGTATGTTCGTGTTCAACTGCAGAATTTCTCACTCACTATTGTCACAGAGACAATATTCGTTATGACTTGCTGAGGACAGGGAGCGTCGAGATCACCTCGAATAAAATTCTGGAGCGTGGATATCTTGATGCGGTGTGTAAATATCTCACTCGATGTCAATTTCATGCATTCGAGCATTCTCTTTTATAGCCTCCTCCAGCATATTTCACTGTCTATTCTCGCACAGAGGTTCCCCCACAACCTCGGCAAGTTGCTCCTCAAGGGCAATCGACAGGTTTAGCACCAACCCCGAAAGAGAACCTTATATCCCGTTACAAGCTACAAGACCGAACGGTATCCTCCACTTTCTCACCCGAAGATCATCTTGCCTTCGGCAAAGCCAACTGGGAGGATTCGTCGGAGAAGCGCGAGGCTAGTTTGCAGGAAAGGAAAGCACAGATGATTTTGG
Organism: Suillus tomentosus; assembly: GCA_016647685.1. Lineage (NCBI taxonomy): Eukaryota > Fungi > Basidiomycota > Agaricomycetes > Boletales > Suillaceae > Suillus > Suillus tomentosus. Next base: position 228,784 of record JABBWJ010000041.1, read on the forward strand.
CCGCCAGACAGTGCGTCTCTATCCTTGAATTGATGCCCTTGATTAATTAATTATTATCAGACGATTGCTGGCACAGCAAACTCGGAAAGAAGAGACAGACGCGGCGCCAAGTTCTTCGTCGTAATAAACATCTCATTCTTGCAACAATTACTCAGATGCCGTGATTCCTTGCATAATAAGCGTTACCAAATGCTCTGTACTTATTGTTGCTGTTTTGTTCATACATCCCATGTCTCATCAGATCCTGGACCGGCCGTCATCATTTGCAATTCTTTCCTCTGCATGATCCGACAACAATGTGATACAATACCTGTTCATTCCTATTCACCGTATCTTTTAGAGCTTAGCGCTTATCCCTGGCATGATCAATAGAAGGCTGGGCTTTCAAACGCTCAGTGGTTTGACACTGCCACTGCTGGTGAGTAACAGTGCCTCACATTTGATTAACCCACAAAAGGTTATCTCTAGCTGCTCACGACTGCATCATGCGGTACGACAACCATGTTCATTTCACAACCTTACTGATGACTGGTGATATTATTGCCTTGGCGGTCTGAGAAAATTAAATATGTTAAATCATACCTTGCGATACCTACTCAAATGGATAACAGCGATGCAGACCTACATAGACTTGTAGTGACTCATGGTGCATGAGCGCTGAGCCCACACCAGCACGCAAAATTTCGACAGATTCTCGGGATGCGGTGGCTGGTACGAACATGATTGCGAGCTGTAGTATACACCAAATTGTCACATATATACGTGGTTCGCAATCAGATCTGTATACCGTTCACCTGCGTATCTTGTTATCCCAGCTCGTAAGGGAACGGGTAATTCCATCATCTGGAGGTGGTGTCATCAATGAGCTTGAATAATATTAATACTAAACCAACAAGTCGGGCTTCCGCTTGTTCCTGCTGTCTCGCTTGAAAACATTCTTACTGCGGGTCGGACCGTCGTACATTAATCTTGCATCGTTCCGAGTCTGTCGATAGTCGGCGTGGCAGTATCATAGCGAAGAAGTGATATAAAAGGCAAGGACACCAGCACGATGTCGGACCTGTGATTTTCGGCCGATGCCATATGACGGGTCTCGCTCATACACTGACCTGCTACGCAAACAGAACAATAGTGTCGGTGAGAGAATTTCTATACTTATATACCGCAACAAATAAAGGAAACTGTCAAGACGGGATGCCCTGCGGGCTGTCCCGGGACCCGGGGGTTAGTGTACGAGGTAAGAAGAATAAGTATAGTACGAATAGCCGTTGAAGCAATTATCTAACAGAGTATTAGTACACGCAGTGAGGGAGTGGAACGGCAGACATCACGATCGGTGAGTGGACTTGCCCGATGGGCTCCTGCCCGAACAACTTTGACTTCCATTTTGATCAGGCTTCCATTGCAGAGCAATCTCCACGCTCGAGCCATGGTGCTGACTGTGCGAGTATGAGGCATTCACTGTCAGTGAATTTCTCCTCGATGCTACCCTCAAAATCTTGAAGTACGTACGTTGTTGCTGGCCTCGCATTCAGGATCATTATGACATGAGAAACTACTATTAGGTTTTGACCCAGTCACTGGGAATGTCGAATGCATGCACGATGTACGTAACACTACATCATGAGGCTAGTGGCGAAATGTTAGCTTGGCTATGACCAAGGTGAGATGCAATCACGACTTTTTCAGGACACTGGCCGCGTTAAAGACGGAAACGATTTAGTGACTCGGGCTGCCGGGCGCAATGGAATGCTCCGCGCAAGTCCTAGATTACTCTATATCAACTCAAGTGCTCATCTGCCACGCCTACGCCCTCGGGTTGGTTATGTTCAGTAATCTCCGTTTGCATGATGCAAACAATCGAGAAAGTAATCGACTTTCAACAGGTAGCTTAAGAGGTCGATAAGAACACCGGTACCGGTCGTTCTTAACACGTGATATCCTCGTGCTTGGGATGATACGGCATCGCGATTCGCATTTCAGACAAGCGTGAGGGGAGCATTGCTTCATAGCGACAGGGGTCATCAAATCGGTTCTGATTGCTGGTGGGCCAACCTTGGACATGAGGTGAAAGCGCCAGGGCCGTGTGCAGGGTCGTTTCCGCTCCGCATGTGATCCAGTTGTTGGACATTTCCGCTATGTCATATGACATGGCAATCCGATACCTGCTTGACGACATGCATGTTTATACCTTCTAGGTCATTGTTGTGCTTCTCCTTTTAACCTGATTAACTTTTTAGAGTTCCGAGTAGTTTCCATAGAAAGCTGGGAGATCTCAAGCACCGTGTGATTTCCGGAATTGCTTGCTTGCTGTGTGCGATGATAGTGCGACAATATTAATATGCTGCACATGCAAAGCTCGGATGTGCGCGGCACTGCAACATAGATAATAATAAAAAAGGGGATCATTTATTTATAGAATACCGTAATCGGAGACTGAAAATGTGAAATTGTTATGGCAGATTAGTTTGACAATGTTCTGTTCGTTCGTTGTCGTTATGGATGAGGGTGAGCGAGAGCACGTACACAACTGGTTGCTCGCTGAGGACAACGCGCGCATCGCTATCCTCACTGTCTCTTCTCTCGCTCTCGCTGTTGCATCCATCCTCCTCTGGCGGGCAAAGCAGGCGGAGAACAATCCCGGGAACGACCACGGACCTAGCTCCCAACAGGCCCGTTCTGCTCAATCCATCATCACCGCCGCTCTCTCTACTTTTCATATCGCCAGTAACACTCCTGGTGAGTGTGACATGACCGAACCAGAACACCCGAACACTCCTCAAACATCATCTACATCCACCGACATGGACCAGAAAGCTTCTCGGTCCAAGGAGCGACGCAGAAGGGGAAAAGTTCCGATTAAGGAACTTCTCAAGAACGGGAAGAAGGCAAAGTCTACACCCAAGACCTTACAGCCTAAAACACCCGTTCATCAAGATAACAGCGGTAGCGATTCTCCGGTGTTCGAGTCAGAGTCCAAGTCGACCACAAGTAACGATAATATCGCGCCAGTCGCGCCATCCACTTATTGTTTGCTTTCACCTACTCAAGACTCTCCTAAAGAGAGTCTTGTATCACATCTGAACGTAGAGTCACCGCCAGCGGTTGAACCACACGAGGACCGCCTGCTACCTGCTTGCATGTCAGCATCCAGTTCTGAGCCAGCATCAGTTTCGCGTCATGTCACGTCCAATGATCTCACCATGCGTACTTCACGCTCTGAACACACGCACCTTCATGGCACCGCTGACAACATCCAACCTGCTGGCAGCCCCTGTTACGACGATTCCCTCTCCTCCATGCTAGAATCATCTTCCCCACCCACCTCCGCAGAAGAACACGACAGCCATGGATTTACATCCTCATTCACTTCTTACCCTCAATCTCGTTCTATGCCACTCCGTGTATCTATATCTACCCACACGTTGGATTTGGATGGACAATCACAGGCATACAGGGCAGGTGCTCACACCAAGCCTCCACGATTAATGCCCAAGCACCGTGGAGCTGACAAGTCAAATGGTAGTTGCGTGATTGCAGCCTCTATCTCGCACAATACCCCCTTGGCATCGTCATCTGCCTCTCACTCCTCCTCTCCCGCACGAGTTATGTTATCCACCTCTGCATGCGCATCCAGCTCCCCATTACACCCGAATCTAGGATCGAGTATTGAACCGACACCATCTCCCTCCGGCTCTTCCCCTCAACTTGTTCCTTCACCAACACTTCCACATGTCACATTTCCTACTTTGAACCCTCTCCAGGCGTCTCCTAATGATCACACACATACCCATTCGAGTATAGTTGAAAGTCCTATTATGAATGGACAGACAGTCGCGGGTCTGCCAATACCAACTGCCTCGCGAGGCTCGACGCCTCCACCAGGAGCATCTGTTCACACTGTCCATATAGGCTCGCCTACTGGCCCGTTACGTGCTCAAACCCAGCTCGCGTCCATGCGTGGTGCACTCGAGGCTGCGAGACTACGAGAAGAGAAAGCTCGTACGGAGGCTGAACGTGTGGGGAAGGAAAATGAAGAGCTAAAGTGGCGATGGAATGAAGATACGATGGCTTGGAGGAGGAGGGAAGGTGAAGTGAGTATCTACTCTTCACCGAGCCTCCATTGTGCGGCGGTATTCGTTATCATCATTTCACTGACCATATTCTTCAGTTACAAGCTCAAGTCCATCATCTCATGCAGCAGCTTCAGGCAGCATACTCTATTCTTACAACTTTACAATCTCAAGCTCAAGCTCAAGCTCAATCTCCTTCATCATCTTACTCCTCTCCCACATCACCATCCCCACGCCTGCAACCCCACAGCCCCAATATCTCTCACAATGGCCTTCCCTCAAATTTCAGCCACAATCCACCTGCACACGTTCAAGCACTCCTTGCATCATCCTACCACCCATACCCTGGCTTTCCAGGTACCTATGGAGGTGCAGGGATGACGCCTTTATTCTCCGGTCTGAGAATGACCATGAATCCGGGAAGCAGCGTGAGGAACGGTGGTGGTAAAGGCCAATATACCCCTGACACGACTTCCTCGGCGGGGTCATCGCCATCGCGTGGAAGGCGACGGCGACGCAATTCGGCATCTTCGTCTGCTCAAGAGAATAATCGTGAAGACGTGAGCATCAGCGAAGCCGAGGGAGACCAAGAGGATATGTGGCAGAATAGTATATTGGCCGATGCGATTCTAAAGCGCCCTGAAAGCCTGCGTGTGCCTAGCCGAGGGAGTCTTCGATCTGATGGACGCATGAGCGCTATAGGGAGCGGGACGAGTGAGAAAGAGGACGCAGGACGTGTGCCTAGCAGGATGAGCGAGAGATCAGATGCCTCTGCGAGCGGAGGCAGTTACGGGGTGCTGAGTATGTCGAGTTTGTCATCGGGTAAGAGCGAAGATGAGACGAGTGGCGTCATCGCAGAGGGTAATCCTACGCTGGCAGAAGTGACTGGAGGTACTAACGCTGGCAGCGAGGGAACGTCAGATCCTGACGTACCTACGCAAGATGGCTCGTTCTGGGACCCATCAATTCCCGCTCCTGCCAAAGGCATTCAACAACAACCGGAGGTCGGATTTTGACTTATAACGTATTGTATCCCCCCTCTGCACCCTCACGTTTTCTTCCACCACTTTCGTTACTTTTATACGATACGATCGATCCATAGGGACTTGGAATTTGGATGTCGAGTCTGTATAATAAGGTATATTCTTCAGATTATTGTCTTAATACACGTTGCGTGGTTCAGCCTTCGGTTGCGTTGACGCTCGAGGGCCATGGTATATAATATATTTTTTGCTTTGTTCGAGTACTGACGGCGTAATTAGCTCAAACTAGTTGGTACGTAGAACAGAACCGACGACCTAGTTGCCCCAAGTCTCATACATAGATATAGCCTACCTAAGGACGTGCAGGGTTTGGAGCACCTAATAACTCGAATTGATTATGGGCTTTATTGCTAGGTCGGGGTCGAAGCACCAACTACAGACTGTTCTGACCTCTGCTTTAAGTCGGGGCAGAAGAGGTCGGAGCAGTGTTAATTGAAGTCATGGTGAGAATACTTGCAGAATATTTGCGCGATGACCGGTGGAGAGTGTGAGGGCGACGGGGAAAAGGAGATGAGCATAGAGAAGAAAGGGAGAATGCAGCGCCGATTCTCAGGTTAAGTCCTTTTGACTAGGGTTAACTCGGATGTGTGCTTCTATAGAATAGGAGCACACATGTGGAGAATCTTCATATGACCGCTTACAGGGGCAATGTTTCATGCGTCCGGATGCGCATCAACATTCGTGCGCAAGTTCTCGACCCGCTCGAAACGGCCACTTGTTCTGTTTCATGCAGTGCCGCGCGTTGCTGATATTTCTGTACAGTACCTGTTGCAATGGGTAAGAATACCTTAAGAACTCGTACCAATGTCATTCGGTGAGTTGATATATCCACCTCACATCACTAGCCAGGCGCCAGGCGGCAGTAGTCACACGAGCATCGATAAAACAGACATCATCATTACATATGTTAGATATTTACAACAAAAGAAACATGACATGCATGATAGTCAGTGTCAGCTAAATTATTTCTGGGCCATCCGACCTGCGGTGCACAACTGGTCCGCAACATTAGGTAACTGTTTCCTGGGCAGACGGTCATCCCACTCGCGGTGCACAGCTGGTAGGCAAATTTGGAGTCCAGGAATGTGATGCGGAGGCGGAAGACCCTTGTTTAACCACGTCTGGGTGGGCGCAGGCGCTTCAGGGATCCAAGGGGCCTATATTATCTATCTGTTAGACATACCGAATATGTTTGCTTATATGAGGGGACATACCATGTAGTTTCCAGCATCCAATTTATCAAAATCGATATTGTCGAGCCATGGGTGGTCGAGAACGGATCCCTTAATACCCAGACGATCCTCCGCCGTCGTGGTTAAAAGTCCTGCGACAATGGACTTGAGGGATGCGCTCACGCGGAGGCCCTTGGGCCACTTGTACTTCCCCGAGGAGACCCTCTTGTATATTTTGTTTTCGTCCGTACCGAAGAATGGCTGGAAGTAATATAAGAAAGGCCTCATGGGGCAGGAATCACTGGTACTGACCGTTCTCTTCGTGAGCATTTCGTACAACGTCACGCCTGCCGCCCACCAGTCGACACTGAATCCTGTCATGTGTTGGTAACATAAGGTCTCAGGAGCCATGTAAAGCGGTGTCCCGATCATTAGCCAATCTGTGATGGGTCCGTCGTCGATCTTATCTAAACGGGCGTATCCAAAGTCTGCGATGGCCAAGTACCCATCCGATCTAACGAGGATATTTGCCGGTTTGAGATCTCGATGAATAATCCCCTCGCCATGGAGGAAATAAAGCCCAGACACGATATTGGCGAAGTAGAACCGGGCAGTGGCAGCATCAAAAGGGCCGCGCGTTTGGATGATGTCGTAGAAACACCCGCTCGGTATAAACTCGAGCATAAGGTAAAGGTTCAATTCATCTTTGAAGGCGCCTATGACGCCATTCACCCAGGGACTCCAGGGCAATGCCGACAGGTGCATCCTCTCTGCATGGGTATCCGCAGGGTATTTCTGGTTGAAAGGTTATAATTGCAGATATGATGTAGCGGTATACATACCTGATGTGTGATCTTCGTCCTTTCTTTAGAAAGAACCTTGACTGCGAACAATGATCCTGGCCTTGCCAGTTTCCCTAGATTGGGTTGGTCACGCACTCGTACGAGCAGCACATGACCATAAGCTCCATCGCCTACATCGAGTGAGTCAAGTTTAGCTTTCGATTCTGAGATAGCCATGTCATACCTAATGTGCGAATACATTCAAAACCGTCCAAGGGAAGTGCGGGTGGGCGAGGGTCTACTACATCGGGGGGTAAGAGGCCACCAGTATAACCAGGTAACCCGTGGACGGTGATGCATGGCTATAAACAAACAGTCAGCGAAGATGCCATGAACCAGAAGAGCACCAGGGAGCACATACCGGTTTAGGATCATAATGCGAAGCACGTCGAGTCTTGGATGTTTTGAGAACATGCTTGCGAGCATGGATACCTTTGGAGGGGGCGGCATTTGCTTTTGGGGATCGAGAGGGATGTCTTGTAGCCCGCGAACTTTCAGACGGCTTGGTTGATGAGGGAGTTGGGTATCGCATTCTGATTCTGATGGTAATAGATATTTCGTGAAGCTTGCGAGCGACAAGATCGTTGAACTGGGATGAAACACTCAAGGTTGCAAAACACAGACTTCAGACATGGCCAATAAATATTGTAATGGGGCAACGGTAATTCCACACCATGGTCTATTGTTCCACAAAAAGGTGTGGTAGCAGGTCAAAGCTTCGAATTTCGAAAGCGGAGTGTTTAACCCAGCGCGCTTGTTTGGCGCTTGTTGTGTGTGATGTGGATCTGTGGTCAGTCCTCTACCAACACGTGAATGTCAGGATTCTGGCCGGTCTTGGCACAAGTCTATGCAGACTTCAGGCCTACGTCTGGGTAGAAGTCTGGGCACCCCTCGGCACACTCGGCAAATTCTAGCGGAGTTGAATCAGCTACTTGCAGGTGCGTTCACCTAAGCAAGGTTATTATTATCATCCCGCCCCTTTGCTGCCCGCTGCCCGCTGTCCGCCAACTGTCAGGAATGCTGCCTGTATGCCCGCCCGTCACCACTGGAGGCGATGGAATCCCCCGATTGAGAAATGGCATGGTGGAAAGCTGATCATGTTGCTGCATGGCAGCAAAGAGGGACGTGATGTCCATGGCCCATGCGTTGGTATGCAGCCCCTGGCGGCGGCGGCGGGTGAAGTGTGATGTGACTGGTGGGAGAGGCGGGTATGTGATGTCAGCCATGCTCGAGGGGTGCCGGCGTCTTCAAACTCCGTCAGAGCATCGCCACTTGTACCAAGACTTGTGCCCAGACATAGACTTGAAGTCTACATAGACTTGTACCAAGACCGGCCATTTCAGGAACGTCCTCACCAACACATGCGTACTAGCTTGTGGTATGCAACACGTTTTATCAATTATCGGTCGCAAAGCACACCTAAATCTGCCCAATATCTGCAATGACTCCAACGTTGATTACTGAAACAAAACCTGAGGATTGGACATATATCTCCGAGGGAGGGGCGACCATCGTATTCTCGTATCGAGGACCTCACAATGTCCAATTCTCTGATCACGTCCTACGTCTGCGTAAAGTCGCTCACGGGTCATCAGACAACACGCTGCTCGATACCAACAGTGAACAGCCAGATGATCTCATGATCGCCTTTCAAGAGAACATCATCTCAAAAGTCGTTCCTTCTGAGTTTCTGCCGAGTCTTGTGATGGTGGTGCTCGACGAAGATTGGCTTAGGTCGCTTGTTATCCTACGCGACGGCGACCGTCCAGCAGAGAGAAGGCAGACGGATCAGATTGATGTTCGCAGGACCAAGGGTGTATTAGCTACGGATCTCATTGGGGGTATGCCCATCGCGATGGAAATCAAGGTGGTCGCCAGTTTATTGGGAGAGTATCTGGGTCTGACTAATTATTTAGCCGAAATGGGGATTTTTACCTACAGAATACCATCTCTCGCCTGAGACTGTCGCTCTGAAGACAGGAACGTGCAGATTCTGTATGCATACGAGCTTCAGAATGGAACAGGGGGCCGTCGGTACGACCTACTGCCCCTTGGACCTTTTCTCTTCCGATGATACGCGTGTTAGAAAAGCCTTAGGTGCTTTGTGGGCTGGGTGGTATGAGAGCAACGGGTCTCTCAATAACCTACGGTTCTTCGTCCAGGGCAGAATGACAAAACCAGATGATGTACGTCTTTAGTGCATCACGTTCTCAGATTTCTGATACATTCGGATAGGACCACTCGGTACAATTGTTGGCACACTTCTTCACGGCGGACGGATCGACTGATGTCCAGAACTTTCGGCAATCGTTCACATCCGTTCTTGCGCAGGCACTTCTTGACAGTCCCGTTCTTTCCCTCCTATCAACTTTACAACGAACACTGGATGTACTCGATGTAGAGGGTTTATCTAAGTTATACACACAAACATTACCAGATCTCCCATATAACGGTCTCGGGTCTTCGGTTCCCGATCCTTCCATGGATGAATGGAAGGACTTCGTCAAAATATACCACTCTGATTATCATTCCTGGAATCACACAGTTCCAAGTCCTCGACACCTCCGGCATTATCTCATGGCATACCTTCTTTCAGCGACGTTTAAGGATTGCTCCATTATTATCTCGCCCAAATCTACGCAGGTAGGCTCGTTTGATGTCACAATCATCGACATGGATATCAAGAGCATGGATCGCTTGGGGAAGTGGGAAAGGTTAGACAGGAAAATTGTGGAGCATTACAAGAGTTCGGGCAGCCAGCGGCGTTGCATCGACAGTCAACGCGTTACTCAATTAGGATGTACACGTATGTGTTGCTGCTCTCTCGCATCGAATGTTGCTTACAGATACATTTGAAGGACTGTAACCGAAGTGGCGTTATCAGACTGATTTCTGAATACCTCTGAGAATCTCTTGGATGAGTGATTTGTGTTTGGCATTTTTCTTTTCGTGACTGTAACTGATATACAGGCTGTATTCAAAGACCATACTGTCCGTGATGTATATCGACTTAAGTCCAGCTCGTACATGTCCATCAAGAGCTATCAGGCTCAGGCTCGACCAACAATCTGCTAGTTTTTTCCAGTACGACTAAAGGTAAATGTTATACTATAGAGACTGTTGACAAGTCTTCTGCAGAGCTTGTTGGAGTCGTCGGAGAGCCGTTATGATTACTCTGGTGTGATTGACCCGAACCTGCTGATTACAAGAACGAAGGCAGAATCAAGGAATGTCTACTCCTGTGATTTGGCCCGAACTTGCGCATCTCAAGAACGAAGACGGTACCAATGAGTCGTACCTGTTGTATCTTTTGTTTGCTAATGATGTTGTATACAGGAAATCATACGATCGCGATCGCGATCTTAGTTAAATGTGATACTATCTGAACGATACAGATTAGGGCAGACTTATAACTCGCCCATGTTCCGTGGACGAGTTGCTGCGCCTTCCATCCCATGTACAGGCTCTACATCAGGTTTCTGTAACAGCACCTACTCCGACTAATACAGCTATTGATGGACCCGTACACCTTTTCCAATAACTATAACAGCACCCGCTAATGGGCCCCAGACTGTTGCATTGCCTGAACTGGAGGTATGGCAATTATCACAACTTCCTTTGGTATCAAGATAGCACCAGAATAACCTCAAGGTGTGCAGCTCCGAGGACTATGCTGGTCTTTTGGGGAAATGATCTTTGACGTTGAGTGCTACCTAAGTTTCTCCCTGTTACATTTCCCGTTCCATTTCATGCTGATGCTGAACACCAAAGGCACACGAGCCATGAAACAGTAACTGGTCAACTAACTTTGACCTATCATCGTGCTTCGTGGATAATCAAGTGCGGAATTGAGCGTCCCCTATGATGAATATTAGTGACTCTAGATTGGGAAGGAAGTGAGATGATTAGTGCTGAGGTGTACGTTGGTCCCCGATTCGGTGCCGAGTTGATTCTCACCTTTGCCTTTCTTTTCAAAAAGTAACCTCACCTTCCAGCCACACTAGCCACTGGTATGATTCGCAGGATATATATACCCAAACATTGCTCTGCTGGATGCATCAATCCACTAGTCTGGGTTCAACCACCGGGGCGCTAACTTAAGAACGTGACCATCCGTGATGCATTACACACCTAGCTTGGACGGATTGGCCGACGACATCCTCATACAGATACTTCAGGTATCATCTGTGCGAGAAATATTGACACTGCGATGCGTACGTCTTTTATATTGTTATTTACATGTGAACCCACATGCATCCCACCTTTCCCAGACCTCCAAATGTTTCTATTCTCTGTCCAAGGTTTACTGTGTCTGGTATGCAGTGTTCTGCGCCGAAGTATTGGCACGCCGCCTTCCTCCCCCTGGTCCTTCATGCTCTCTCAGTGCTCTGTCTTCTGCCGATCTAGAGTATCGGACATTATTAGCTCTTGCTCTCGAGCGACGGTGGTCACAATCCAAGGCCAATGTCATTGTTTCGAGTGGAGAACGAGAGATTGTCGACCAGATCGTGCTTGTCCCCGGAGGAATGCAGGTCTTGACAGTCCATGGAAATAAAGTAGTGTGGTGGCTCATCTCCGGCAAACCAGGCTCACACGAGCTTCACAACATTGGAGCGTGGTCATTGCCAAGTGATGATACATGCATAGTTGTGAAGGACATGGAACACCAGGGAATTATTGCCATCGGCTCTAGAGACAAGTGAGTCCCTCGGCCTCTCAACACCATGTGAAGTATCGCTGACAAGGGATAGTCCAGATCGACATGCTACAGTATTCTCGCTCTCCTTAAAGCCTGCTCTCAACAAGCTTTGCGACTACTCACTTGTCCCTGGCACTATTGCAGGGATTTCATGGCACCTGCTTTTCCTGGATACCATGTCACAGCAGGATGGGGGCGGCCTCGAGGTCCTAGATTGGCATGCTAAGACAGAGGGCACTGCCCTTCTTCCGCGTATACCTGAACTGGTGAGTCTTGCAAGTGAAACTTCAGATGATAGACCAATATGATTTCTTTCAGTTCGGTGCCTTCCTAGGCTTGGTCCATTTCTCAGACCACATACTTGTAACGTGGGAGGCATGCATTAGCGTGTTCCCGGTGCCCAACGTACCAGCCAAAGGACGGACTGTGGTGGCACATACATCAGGTAATCAACCCTGAATTGATATGACCAGGTAGTGCTGACAAATGAAGCACATTATGATACATCTAGATCTAGGATTACATATCATTATCTTTGTGGATCGTGTGTATGACAGAATACAAAAGTTTGCTAAGAACATGCCACCTTGATATGCATGTGACAACCACACATCACATATGTGAAACAATACAAAAGTGTGCCGAGGACATGCCACTGTGATATGCATGTGACAACCATGCATCACGTATGCGAAGGAATACAAAGGTTTGCCGAGGACATGCCACCGTGATATGCATGTGACAACCATGCATCACGTATGCGAAGGAATACAAGAGTGTGCCGAGGACATGCCACTGTGATATGCATGTGACAACCATGCATCAGATATGGGAAGGAATACAAGAGTGTGCCGAAGACATGCCACCGTGATATGCATGTGACAACCATGCATCAGATATGGGAAGGAATACAAGAGTGTGCCGAGGACATGCCACTGTGATATGCATGTGACAACCATGCATCACGTATGCGAAGGAATACAAAGGTTTGCCGAGGACATGCCACCGTGATATGCATGTGACAACCATGCATCACGTATGCGAAGGAATACAAGAGTGTGCCGAGGACATGCCACTGTGATATGCATGTGACAACCATGCATCACGTATGCGAAGGAATACAAGAGTGTGCCGAGGACATGCCACTGTGATATGCATGTGACAACCATGCATCAGATATGGGAAGGAATACAAGAGTGTGCCGAGGACATGCCACTGTGATATGCATGTGACAACCATGCATCAGATATGGGAAGGAATACAAGAGTGCGCCGAAGACATGCCACTGTGATATGCATGTGACAACCATGCATCAGATATGGGAAGGAATACAAGAGTGTGCCGAGGACATGCCACTGTGATATGCATGTGACAACCATGCATCACGTATGCGAAGGAATACAAAGGTTTGCCGAGGACATGCCACCGTGATATGCATGTGACAACCATGCATCACGTATGCGAAGGAATACAAGAGTGTGCCGAGGACATGCCACTGTGATATGCATGTGACAACCATGCATCACGTATGCGAAGGAATACAAGAGTGTGCCGAGGACATGCCACTGTGATATGCATGTGACAACCATGCATCAGATATGGGAAGGAATACAAGAGTGTGCCGAGGACATGCCACTGTGATATGCATGTGACAACCATGCATCAGATATGGGAAGGAATACAAGAGTGCGCCGAAGACATGCCACTGTGATATGCATGTGACAACCATGCATCAGATATGGGAAGGAATACAAGAGTGTGCCGAAGACATGCCACCGTGATATGCATGTGACAACCATGCATCAGATATGGGAAGGAATACAAGAGTGTGCCGAGGACATGCCACTGTGATATGCATGTGACAACCATGCATCACGTATGCAAAGGAATACAAAGGTTTGCCGAGGACATGCCACTGTGATATGCATGTGACAACCATGCATCACGTATGCAAAGGAATACAAAGGTTTGCCGAGGACATGCCACCGTGATATGCATGTGACAACCATGCATCACGTATGCGAAGGAATACAAGAGTGTGCCGAGGACATGCCACTGTGATATGCATGTGACAACCATGCATCAGATATGGGAAGGAATACAAGAGTGTGCCGAAGACATGCCACCGTGATATGCATGTGACAACCATGCATCAGATATGGGAAGGAATACAAGAGTGTGCCGAGGACATGCCACTGTGATATGCATGTGACAACCATGCATCACGTATGCGAAGGAATACAAAGGTTTGCCGAGGACATGCCACCGTGATATGCATGTGACAACCATGCATCACGTATGCGAAGGAATACAAGAGTGTGCCGAGGACATGCCACTGTGATATGCATGTGACAACCATGCATCACGTATGCGAAGGAATACAAGAGTGTGCCGAGGACATGCCACTGTGATATGCATGTGACAACCATGCATCAGATATGGGAAGGAATACAAGAGTGTGCCGAGGACATGCCACTGTGATATGCATGTGACAACCATGCATCAGATATGGGAAGGAATACAAGAGTGCGCCGAAGACATGCCACTGTGATATGCATGTGACAACCATGCATCAGATATGGGAAGGAATACAAGTGTGTGCCGAAGACATGCCACCGTGATATGCATGTGACAACCATGCATCAGATATGGGAAGGAATACAAGAGTGTGCCGAGGACATGCCACTGTGATATGCATGTGACAACCATGCATCACGTATGCAAAGGAATACAAAGGTTTGCCGAGGACATGCCACTGTGATATGCATGTGACAACCATGCATCACGTATGCAAAGGAATACAAGAGTGTGCCGAGGACATGCCACTGTGATATGCATGTGACAACCATGCATCACGTATGCAAAGGAATACAAGAGTGTGCCGAGGACATGCCACTGTGATATGCATGTGACAACCATGCATCACGTATGCGAAGGAATACAAAGGTTTGCCGAGGACATGCCACCGTGATATGCATGTGACAACCATGCATCAGATATGGGAAGGAATACAAGAGTGTGCCGAAGACATGCCACCGTGATATGCATGTGATAACCATGCATCACGTATGCGAAGGAATACAAGAGTGTGCCGAGGACATGCCACTGTGATATGCATGTGACAACCATGCATCACGTATGCGAAGGAATACAAAGGTTTGCTGAAGACATGCCACTGTGATATGCATGTGACAACCATGCATCAGATATGTGAAGGAATACAAAGGTTTGCCAAAGACATGCCACTGTGATATGCATGTGACAACCATATGTCACATATGCAAAGGAATCCAAAGGTTTGCCATATATGTCACATATACAAAAGAATACAAAGTTTGCCAAGGACAAACCATCTTGACATGTATGTTAGGAGTAGAGATCAATATGACAAGTGACCATCTGTACACTAGCTAAAGATAATAACACCACACTTGTTCTATGTTGCTGAGCAGCTGCATGCCATACCTGCAAAAACTACAATTGATCTTATAATATGACATCACGCGCCAACCTGAGCGAGAATATTATTTTCATATACCATGATAATTCTCGGACAACATAAGATACGAGTTTGAAACATGGCGTCAAGGGAATCTATGATACGTTTCAAGTGGCAGCTACACACAGCGAAGGAGGCGGAAGGAAACACCAAATTTCGGAAAGGGAGATAACGCTGAATGATGTCAGAGGTGCTTAAGGTCGAAGATCTCAGCACATTGTCAAGAGTCAAGAAGGCATAATATAAGCAGATGGTAATCAAAGACAGTGATAGTAGCAAAAATAAAATAAACCAAAACTAACGTACAGCCAACATATGTAATGTTGCGGAATACCAGACAATGGTGAGAAAGTGGACGGCGAAGGAAGGGGATTGTTACAAACCGGTAGCACACGATCACAAGAGCACGGAAGTATCGGAAGAGAAGGATAATGATGACTCCGAAAACCAATTATCGAGATAGTTGTCAGGTAGACGTGAGTCAAACATTATAGGCTCAGAGCATATACCTACGGCAAAATTAGTAGGAATGAACTAGAACGATTTACATGCCTACCATCTGACGTGCCCTCGAACTCGGACAGGCGTTCCATGGCTTCGGAAAACATGTCCACTTCGGCCTGTGCGCGCTGCTTCTTTAGATCTAGAATACGGACATCAGACTTAAGTACATCCACGGATTTTTGCTCCTTTGTTTTGAAGCTCTTCCTGTCAATGGTGTGTACCGGTTTACATTCGGCAAAGGATGCGTTCATATACGCATGGTATGTAACGTTATCGACCCAGGTTTTCAACAACCGAGGTAGCGAAAGCAGATCGTCGGGCTGTACAATATCAAGAACACCTTACTTTCGTAGATCAAATAACACTTACTCTTAAGAGGCGTTCAGAAAGATGAGGAACTTCTATAGTTTTCGGAGAATCGAGAAGCGCGCGGATAGTATCGGGATTGACTTGGGTAATACCTTGAGAATGCGAGGATGCAAGAAGCCATGCATTACATTTCTCTTCAGTCGCCTTTGAAGGTTGAAAGTAATCGACATGGACCAAACTACGCGCTGGGCGCACTCCAGCATACACGGCAACGTCGACTGCAGCCGGCCTTTGTCGATCAACTAGAAAACACGTTTTTAGTGCCAGACAGACTCTGCAACTGCATGGCTCACTGGGGTGATTTCTGATTTCTAGTTCTTCGCACAAGTTAGCGATAGCGTTGCTAAACAATGAAACCTCCAATTGAGCTCGATACATTCGATCTTGCATCAGACACCGTCCTTCTCGTGAAAGGAATACCATGCAACTCCCCTCTTCTCGCTGGAGCTGCGTGCGCACTGAGACCTCCTTGAGGCACGTGTCAATCAGGGTTATAAGATCATGTGCATCGACCAAGCCAAACACCACGGAAGCTGTGATCATGAGGGATTCTGGAAGCTACACGTGAAGTTAAGAAAAAAATCAAGAATATATATGCGAGGGCACTGACAGCATCACAGCCCTTGGTCTGGAGCCAACCCAGCAGAGCTTCCTCGGTCTGTTCAATATCGAGAAAGTGAAATATTGGAGCTGTTGGGCACATATCAATAACGCCTGGACAAATCTTATTTAACATGTTGAAGTTGAAGGGAGCAGGAAGGGGACATTCTCACGGGGGTTGAATACTTACACAATCTATACAGTTGAGCGATGGCGATCAAACTGTAAATCAAAAAGAGGTTAAAGTAGTCGCAGCGATGGCGATCAAATTAAAAAAAATTTGATATGCGGCCATCGTTTGTAAGCAGTGTATGACAAACAGAATAGGGTAATTCTAACCTTTGGGTGGGCAATGATGATTTGCTGGTTCTTGCTGTGGCGACTGTCATGATGTCATAAAGGCTTGCAGAAACAGACTAATGTACATTTAACAATGCAGTGATCAGACGAAATATTGGACACATGGGAGATACAACTGTTAAGTTACACAACGAGCACACGCTATTTCTTTGACCGGGAAACCTTTGTTCGGGAAACCTTTGGCCGGGAAATACGATAGACATCAGTCTCGCTGTACATTGCACCTTAGTCGCGGGACATAATGCACATTCTGAGTGAACTCACGTTAAAAGACACAAATTCCTGAGAGTTTGTCTGAATGTCTGGATGTCAGGATCATTGTGCTGTTGCAAGAGCATCGGACCCGTCTCCTTTAATTCCATGAAAACTTGACTGGGAGACGGATGTGTGGCCAGCAAAACACGATAGTTCGGGCGATGGGAGAGTCTTTTCAGTAAGACCTCATAACACTGATGCAGCAATTGAAGTCAAAAGAAAGACCGGAAGACTAGTACACATACAGATGACGCGAAGAACGCCATTGCCTCCCACGGTAGGTGTGGAGCATTGCGAAACTTTTCAGGTTCTAGATCGGCAATGGTCAATTCAACTTGGCATGTCTCTGTAGGACGGAAGATGACGTGGTGAACGATCTCCTTAGCGATCTGGTGAATCAAGAATTGATAAAATCCATTGTCCTGCGAGGAAAATAAGAGTTTGACAACGAATGGGAAGTCGGAGAACTCACGGAAAGTGGGAGCACGTGTGCAAATGGTCTGATGAACATCCGAATGCACTCCAAGATCTTATCCGTCAAAACATCACCATATGCACCATCCCCGAGGCCAAAGCCTGCGCGAGAGTCAAGGGTGTCGTTCAGCCTGCGCCTCACATCGTAGTTGAATTGTGAGAACCACGGAGAAGCCTGCTATGTGATAAGACAAGTAAATGAAACAAAGAGGACACGTACAAGTTTCAATATTTCATCTTCAGTAATAGGCTTCTTCGTAGTTCTGGAAATAACTAGAAATGAATCAATAAGTGTAGCAGGTATTAAGGAAACGACCTCCTACCCTTTTCCAAGGTCGAAGGATCGACATTAGACCTGATCAGACAGAGGGGCCAGAGTCGGTGAATCACCTCGGTTCTCTGGTTACGTTCGTTCTTTTGGACGATTAAGTGGGGATTCTCTGTTGTCCCGCAGCAGATCGCAATCCTTATCAGGACTCGAAGATGGGCAAGCGGATGTCGCCAATTGTCGTGCGTCTTCATGACCTTCTGGATGCTGCGGTCTGTAGCACTGGCTGCTTGAGGTTCAGCCGGTGTGGTTGCATTTTGTTGGAATTCAGCGGCGTTGCTTGGGCCTGCTGCGATGTCATTTGCGGACTCGGAGCAGATCCGAGACTGCGCGTATATCGACGTCCCCTGGCCCGACGCAGTAAAGATATCTGAGAACGCAATCAGGTCGTCATCAGTAATCTTATGGTACCCAGTAGGGTAGCGTGCAAGATGAACGACAGTGCAACCAAGAGGGTTTGTCTCATCAACCTAAGAGCGTGTCAAGTAAGATATAGTTTTATTGCAAGGCGAACTTACGTAGTGGTATAGACTATACACACTGTTCTCGCAGCTCACCACCGTCAGACAAGGCAAATTCAACGGCGGGGCAGAGAAGTCGAGCTAAACATTTGATTAGTAAGAAAGCGGGATGCAGTCGCTGTTCAACATACGAGCAAGACGTAGCAAGGAACATCAGTGCGGGGGTTCAAGAATGGTGAGGCATGCAGCATGGGCGTCCGAATGTAGCCCACAAGACACAACTGCTCTCTAAGCTTTATAGATGTCAGTTTTACAGCGTGTAGAAGGTAAAATACTTTACATTGAGTCGGGCATGTGTCGGACACTACACCCATAATCAGATTACACCTTCAAGACATTCATACAGTACTTACATATAGAGCATATACCGTTGGCAGCGACCCCACCACTAGATACCCTACAAAGTCCACGCTCATCGATGGGTCACCCTGGAAGAAGTGATAGTTAGGTTCATTCGGTGAACAATGAGAAGAAAACAGCTTACGGAGGAATGGATTACCGTGTCAATCGACACGTCGTAGATATAGTAGTCATGGCTCGAACCATGTGCGCCGTGAAGTGGAACAAATAGGGACATGGACATGTTGTTCGAGAAGAGAGAATGGCGCCCTTGATACTTATAGTGTGCCAAATTAGGTCGTCGCTGGCCCATTAGTGTGATTGAGGAAAATAAACCTGTGCCATCAGTATCGTTGATAGAATTCACAATCGATGGCACTGCTCAAGTGCCATTGATCGTCTTTTACGTGTAAAATAATAAATATTGAAATGCGCCATCGTATGGGTATGCGCGCTAGTTTTCATAATCTAATTCTAAGTCGCTACTGTACATCCCATCAAAAGCAGATTCTAGTGATTCCTGATTTGTGCTAAAGTCTTGATCAAAACATCGCGAATCATCTTCATCGTCTTCAAATTCCCCGTCTGTGGCATCTTCAGTATCACTCTCGACCTCTTCTGCGATAGGGCTGCCTTGTGATTCGGGAAGCGAGGAACGATGGTGAGAGTACACATGTCCAACCCCAAGGCCGTAATGGAAACGCATGAGCATGTCACGATCTACAAACCTTAAGAATGATGAGCCTTTTCCATCACATGTAAAGAGTCGTGTGACCACACGTACCGATTAATATAATATGCGCGCCAATCATGCTTGTCCCCCGCTAATGCTGACATTCCGGATCCATCAGGGTGCCTCTTGCAGCTGTTGAAAGCAGGGATGATGTGGCTGCCCCTCAGGACATCCGTAGGATCGAGAAAGTCAAATGAGTGCTCGTCCGTCAACGAGGGAAAGCTAACTCGGTCAAGTGTTGCGGTGTCCCAAGATGACACCTGATCCATGAGCTCGTACCATCGGACCCATAGAAACTCCATTCGAATTGGAGTGTAATCCATGAAGCCGGCTCCAATGTAGATTACATTGACGTGATATATTCCAATAACCTTACCATATATGAATCGGTGACCATGATATTCCACAGGCACCTCGTCCTCAGTCCGGAGAACCATCACATTGCAGTGTGAGGTCCGTGGATTTATAACATCTTGAGCTCTTCGGACGTCGTACGAAGTGTAGTTAAACCTCGCAATGTTGTGATGATACATGCGGTCGTCCTTCAATATGACCGTATTAATATCTGTTTCTTCTCCCAGCCCGTGACGAAGAGTCGTGTTGATCCGACGTAACAAGTGTGTCTTGAGTTTTGGGACGAAGTTCTATAGAGGCGGTGTGTAAGATATCAAATATACCAACACGACACATACCGTGATAGCTGGGTCTCCTTGATGGAGACGTAGATATGAGCCAATATGTACAGGGGCCTTCTGTGATAATCCAATATGGTGATGGATACACGGACTTGTGGCTAATTCTGTAATTTCAATGTGAGGGCGTTCAGTCACTCTGTCACCAATTCAGCGAATTCGGGCTTGACGGCGCTCAATCCGAGTGAGCTGTTTGACAAATAGTTTGCGATCCGTACGACAGTATCGAGCCTTCGGCAAACGATGTTCAAGTTCACCCTAGGAAGCTAGTCAGTGCCACCTGGAAGTCATATGTCACAGGACTGACCGGTTCAGTACTATAGGAGTCACATGTCCCATAGCGGCGGATTGTGTTGACATAGTCCCCCAAGGCGTGGAACTTGTATGTCCGAAAATTAAACGCCTTCGGGTGGTGCGAAGGCTTAGCAGGGTGGTTATGAGCGGCCTGCTTACCCTTTTGCGTCGCAGCTGCACGTCGAGTACGGGCTTCGACTTCCTGACGCAGTTCGCGGGTATCGTATCCAGGACAAACACGTGCATCGAATTCGCGGAATTGATGGCCGACTGCCGTAGTGACTTGGTCCATGATTTCTAAAGTTAGATCTGAATGCATACGGAGCTTGGCTAGTCCGTGCCAATGCGCCATGTTAAATAACAGCGTGAGAATGGTCGTGTTGTGGGGTTCGGGGAGGAGCCCATCGAAGACAGGGATAGAACACTTCATTACTTCAGTTAGTAATTGTCTGATGTCATCAAGGAGGTTATACCTGGAGGAGATCTTCGAAATTGCGAGCCGCCATTCTCTTCATCTCCGAAGAGTTGGCTGCAAACTTGCGGATGGTCGCTTGGCCGAACGTCGGAGTGTCCCTGTATCTAGGGACAGACGTTAGGTTCGAAGTGATAGTCGGCGATGACACAACGAACCGTTTGTCTAAGACATGAACAAGACTTTTGTCGTGCGCCACAATTATGCGCAACAGGTGAATGAACAACGACTTCCATACACCAATCTCAAACTCGTGCAACAAATCCACGACCAACGCAGAGAAGATATTGAAGCCCAACGGACCAAGGCGGTCTGAGAAGGAGTTCTGAGGCAAAGTTATTGGGGTTTTGATGGGAAATGGACATTGTAGACTTACTAATGTTGGTACCCAAGACTGTTCTTTCAGTATACGTTCGACTGCCACACTGCCAACTGCACGATCCTGCTTATAAATTAACTGGCGCGCGGTTTTCACCATTGTAGCCCTGCTCGCATCATTGCGAGCTAAGGTCTCGCGTTGTCGTCTATCCATGGCCCGTCCCATGTTCTGGATTCGGTCTTTAGGTATGAGGCAGCGAGGGCATGGGCAACAACCCAGGTTTCTGACCGTTGCTATCAATACCCTATTCAAATAGGAGATTAGTAAGAGTTGAGTGCGAAATGTGCAGAGACGGACTTTTCAGGATAATCAGCCGAATAGGTGAATATTCTAGGGTAGAACCGACGTGTAATGCCGTCGTAGCAACGAATGACTATACCATGTTCATAGGCCTGCACGAATTCGTCGTCCAACAGGACCTTCCACTGCTCGTGGAAAAACTCCCTATGACAGTGTGTCGCGCAGTCAACGTTGATACCTTTTTCGCCTACAAAATCTTTGAAAGAATCGGGAAGCTAGCGAAATCGACGTTAGATATGTCACGCAATTGATTCACTAAGAAAACATACCGTCTCAAAGTATGCTACATGGTTGCTCAAGTGACATGATGGCTTGCAACGGCGGTACTTCGACTCGTTGCCGAAGTACATGTAGGTCGGCCACAGCTTGGCGTTG
The DNA here is from genome assembly GCA_016647685.1 of Suillus tomentosus. Taxonomy (NCBI): domain Eukaryota; kingdom Fungi; phylum Basidiomycota; class Agaricomycetes; order Boletales; family Suillaceae; genus Suillus; species Suillus tomentosus. The sequence continues at coordinate 251,107 of JABBWJ010000041.1, forward strand.
CCAAACGACGTGAGCTGAGTTGCATCAGACCAGAACATTAGACCTGCTACCACCCGCGGTAAGTCACACCCAGGTTCCCTCGGTAAATTCTGCACGTCTTGATGGGCTTCATGGAAAACGGAGGAGGTATAAAGGTCACCGTGAATGGACACCTCGGTGTCGAGGTGTGGAGGAGCCCAATGCAATTGATAGGGCTCATAATGGAACAGCTTAGCGTCTCGGGTATTCGAGATCTTCTCCCGTATAACAGACACTAGGGGTCGATGGTACAAATCCGACGCATGGTATACACGAGGGCCTGGAGTAGTGCTACTGCGAGAAAACGGCACCTGGATTGAAATTGGAGTTCGTCTCCATCCGGCATCTTCATCCTCCCATTCTTCTAAGTCTCCATCATCATAGTCGTTCGCACCCAACTGAGTGTTGATGTTCTTCCAATGGGTGGAAGAGACGTCAGCAGCTTGGAATGAAGTTCCACCAACGCTGTCTACCAACTTCAGGTAGTCCCCTTGGGACTTCTGCACCCCCTGATTCCAGTACCAATCTCCAAGCTGGAAGGAGGCACGATTGGGATAGGGGTGATATTGAGCGCTATCGGATCCAGAAGGTTCGGGAAGTGATTTTACTTGAGGAGTTCCTGATATATATGATAAGTCTGCTATGGTCACGAACTCCTCTGGATCGTGGGATGGCGGTGTAGAGGTGAAATATTGCCGCACCAGGCCAAAGGTATTTTTGGGGGTGCGAAACACTGTGCGCTCTACTGAAGAGGGGCGTGCGTCTGCGCTGACGACAGATGCAGGAGGTTCCGGGATTTGATCCCGTACTTCTACAGGTACAGTCGGTGGGGGCTGAGGGAGTATATCCCTATATCTCTTTGGCATTTGCCGATTCTCATGCCTGGATCTGCGCTGTGCCAGACATATGTCTGGCCCGTCATTAACGATTTGTTCTTCCGCAGGAGGAACTTCGTCAGAAGCTGAAAGGCATGCTGATGCCACTACTTCGGGAGAGTGAAACACAGGTGCAGGGTTTGGTCTAGTGGTAGGAGATGTAGGTATAACATGGCGCGGCGGAACCATAGATGTAGCGTCGTGCAAGTCATTTGAGACGCGCGGCTTTTTCCTGCGAGTTACGAAGTCCTTGAAGGTGGATATTGCCCCCGATAAACGTTTTTTGGTTTGAGCACACGAGTGCTGGTGTATGCTGAGATAGTTCTGCGCAGTGAATGTGCGCTTGCAAACACATATGTATTCGGGCATGGCCAGGGGATATTGTCGAAGTGTGTTTTCAAGAATTTGGTATCTTATGAAGCGATGGCACGATGTCGCAGCTGGAAAATTTCACGCTTAGTAAATTGATGGCGCTGCCACTGCAAGGAAGTGACATTCACCTGAGATAACACATATTCTGACGTCACTCATGTGATGGCGCAGAGCCAGTCTCTCATTTTAATTTCATTTCCGCCATATATGGCAGGAGACGCGATGGCGATCAAAAAAAACTGACAAGGAAACTAATTATATAGTCTAGAGTATATCTGGTGGTAGGTACCTTCTGTCCGTGTCCTACAATGTCAGGGAGATCTTCTCCCTCTGCATGCTCGAGTTTTGAGCATGAAGAATTCGTGCCTAACCCCCTGATTGTACAAATGCTAGTGAGAATCTTGATCGCACGCCATGGTATTCTGCATTATCACGGCCAAACAGCAGAACTGGCAACGTTTCAGTGGTCAGTTTTTGAAATGTCAACACTGACAATTCACTAACATACACGTACATGTAGGCCCACCACCCGACACGGACACAAAATCCACCCTTCGAGATTCGAAGCTTATCGAGAAGCGCATCGATTTCGATACCCGTGTTGCCTTTGCGGAAGGGGAGGCAGATATGTCGAGGTATCTCTTGTTCGAAGAAGTCGAGGGCCATGGCGAGGGTTATATGTGGCCGAATGTGCGAACAGCACTTGCGGGTACATGGGTCAGTACCAAGGGCTCAAACGAAATTGAGCCGCAACTGACCTGTCATTTAGTTAATGTCAATAAATATTTTGGCCGAGCTTGCGTACCAGGGATGTATTACCCTCGCCGAGGTATGTGTTCACAGCGGCGCGCGCATATCCGGGCTGATATCTTCAAAGATAAAGCCCTGGCCTGCATGCTTCCCTCATATGATTGAGGGTAGCGTGACCAGCACCGACACTGCTACAGACACAGCTTCAGTATAAAGCTTTTAATGAGTTAGATGTTTGAAATACATACCCCGACAAGATGAACGCGTGATGCGACTTGAATTCGGTCGAAGGCCAGATACGCTGCTCGCGACTTTTGTTGTGCTCGGGCGGCCAGCATCATACTCCCATACGCCGACGCATGTCGTGAGAACGTTCTTTAAGACTTAAGACGAGTCAGTTTTGTCAATGTAACGGGAAGCAGAGAAGAACTTTACCATACGCCGATGCACGTCGGTCATCAGAGCATGCTTTTTTTTACGTGCTCGGGCGGCCAGCATCATACTCCAATACGCCGACACACGTCGGTCAGAACGTTCTTTAAGACTTAAGACGAGTCAGTTTTGTCAATGTAACGGGAAGCAGAGAAGAACTTTACCATACGCCGATGCACGTCGGTCATCAGAGCATGCTTTTTTACGTTGTCACACATGACGAACGACGAATGGATGAATTGCGGCTATGTGCTCGCAAGCAATCCCTACTTCTACTACATTATGACTATGACTACTACAATCAACCTATTAATCTAATAGTACGGTGCAAGTAAAGATACATGGATGCGAATGTCAAAAGTGGAAAAGAAGAAAGGTTTGAATCGGGAAGGGTTTATATACTGAATGGCTTTTGAAATCAAACTCCGCCGGTATTACCCATCACAGGTATAATCACCGCCAACTGCCGAAAAGATATTATATAAGAATATAAGTTTCACGCGATCATGTGACCATGTAGCACGTGTGCATTGTGCACAAGTCTTAGGCCGTTGGGACACAAAATAACACTTGGCAGGTTTCGAACTGCAAGAATTACTACAAAGACTTACATACATCAATACCATTCAGCTATAAGTGCATACAGAGCCAAAGTTTTTAAGGGTATATATATGATGATGACACAGACCAACATGTGTGACCAGCTGGGAGCAAAGTTAGCAGCAATAACAAGAACATATATGTGTGACCTACTGGGAGCAAAGCCGGAACTTCCCTGTGAAGCACAATATCCTCGCAACTCAACTCTCCTCCCGCTTTGACCATCAAGGCAACGATGAAGACTTAGATCAGACTATCGCACTTTACAAAGATGCGCCAAAGGTGCGTTTCTTGCTGCTCTCACTCTCTCGCTTGCTAATCTTTTGCTCATTGTTCTCAGTTGTTCGCTGCTTGTTCCAGGTGCACATTTTTTTTTTCTCATTTACTAATATCTTTAACTGTACAGTGTGCTACTACCACCACTCGCGCCATACACTGCATCCTACCCTCCATCTCGTTCTTCCTGTCTCATCCCTCCTTCCACTCTTCTGGCACTCTCCAGTGTCCTCCGCATACGTCCAAGTCACATCAGCATTCACTGACGTGCGCCGTGTGTGTGCGCTAAGCACTGGTGGCTGCTGGGATCAGGTGGGGGCAGGTACATCTGCCACGGGTATCCACCTGCACCCATACCCATACCCGTGTCTACAGGTACATACCCGTAGCGGGTATGGGTATGGGTTGGCCTCAAGACACCCGCGGGTTTACCCGTGTGGATCCCTAGGCCCAATGCTGCCCTTGAGCACAGAAGAATTAATCCTCTTACCCCATACATTGCAGACACTTGGGAGCAAGTGCTCCGTAATGCTAACACAATCAAATGTTTTGCAAAAGTTCTAAAAGGTTTCAGATCTGGTTTTAAATTAAACTTCCCTTTAATTAGTACACACATACAAAGCCAACCGAATAGAGACTCAGTTAATGAGTATCACAAAGAATTTGATTCCATCATTGAGAAAGAATTTTAAATGGAAGATACATAGGCCCTTTTATGCCTACAGAACTTGAACGTATCATAGGTCCCTTTCAATCTTCTCCCCTGCCCATAATACCTAAACCAGGAAAACCAGGAAAATTCAGATTGGTCCAAAACTTCTCTTTCCCACATATTATGAATCCTGCATACCCAAATCCATCAATAATTCTCACATCGACGCTAATCATTTTCCCACTACTTGGGGCAAATTCTCGGTCATATACCTACTAATTTCGAGACTACCACCAGGTTCAGAACTCGCAATGAGAGATGTCACAGAAGCCTACAGGACACTTCCTCTCCACCCTTCCCAATGGCTGGCAGGGATAGTTTGCATTTCAAGCACCAATGTGACGCTCGGACCCATGTTGGGCAGGAACAAGTGTCTTTTGATACTGGTGTCAAGACATGTAGGAAGTTACAAGTTCCATATCATTCTTAATGCCTCTAGCAACAAAGTCCTCCTTGGTTGTATCTTATCTGATGGTCAACTGTTGTCAGGTCCGATTCTCCGTACCGTCCATCCATGTCCTTTCTGTGTCCACCGAGTTCCGCTGGTGCATGTTCATTTCTATTTTCGGGTTGACTAATAGGTAGTATGGCTTATTACATGTATCCGCGTGTTTCGCTCCGGGCACATTCGGATTACATATTACTTATCTACCTTGTTTTTATTGCTACAGTTCTTGCCTATGGGTTCCGAATGCCCACACAGTAGGATATAATCTCACACGTTACATACAGTACAGTACTTCCCTTCCCTCGGACGCTATCCTTTGTTTTGCGGAGTCACTTAGACATTCCTAGTATCTTTGATCAATTGACAAGTTTTGATTCTCACTTACTTGAACCCGTGCATTCTCGACCGCTCCAAGAGTGTGTATCTAGTAAGTTCCCTACCTAGGCTCTGTGCGAATCCAATCCGTACTCAGGTTCAGACTTAGCATTCTACACCTAGTTATACCTCAGCCATAAATCTTGTCCATACCTAGCCGCTACCCACAGAACCGCACTTTACCTAGAAACCTCTCACTCTTGCTCATTTCTCATTGCACCTTCATCGGGTTCGCGTTCTCGCCTTCGCTCTCACTGTCAGCTTCGCTTTCCTTAATCGCACTTGTTCTCCTGCATTCCACATCTACTCCCTTTGCATTTTATTTGAAGGAAGTGCTTCATAGCAATCCTCTTGGGTCAATATAGCACACCCGCACTTAGTTGGATTTTATTAGTGCTCTAGCTTACTTGCTAGCCAGTCACTATTACTTTCTCATAATTGGAGCCCACCGTGAGGGGGTTATTTGAAGCTGGAACCAAGAACACCACTTAGATCCATGGAAACCTGTGATCTCCGTGCATTGGATTTGATGCAAGAAGATCTATTCTACCCGATACTACCCGATATCCAGGAAGAACCCGAAGCTGGTCCGTCCAACCTGCGCTCTCGAGCATCCTCCGAATGATCCATACTGCAGAATCTCACATCCGACTCTCCTGATTCCGCACATTCATCGTTAGCAGACCAGGAAGCAGAAGAAAAGGACTCCCCATTTCCTGGAGCATTTGATATTTCCCTACCTCGCATTTTTTGTTACTGTAGACACTCTTTCTACGGAGCCTTGCTAAACCCTGTCCCGCAAGCCTTCTCCAGAAAGACAATCCCTTTCGCCCCCGTGCCTTTTATACCTACACCCATCCCTTCACCGCACAAACACATAGTCAATCTTCTGCTTACAGTTCTGAATCCTGCGCTTGTTACCTTACCTACCATAGTTGTTCCGTGTCCTTCCGCACCTCTTCCTATTACCAACTGTCAACCCGCACTAACCTCAAAGATGTCTTCAGTTTTCATGATGCCACTCAGGAGAGCAGAATCCGCGCCCAAGTTCGATGGCATGCCAGTGCGCTTAGTTCCTTATTTTGAGGAAATCGAAATTTTGGCCGGATACACATCCCTTGATGCTACTCAAACCATCAAAGCCACACTCAGATATGGCCCACCAGTGAATCAGAGATATGGGTACTACTATCTTCAGCGGCCAGGCAAGATTGGGACAAGTTTGTAAATGAAGTAAAAGTGATGTACCCAGGATGCAAAAGCGACCACCGCTTTTCACGTGCTGACCTAGAAAACCTTTCCAGCAAGAATGCGTGCATACCTATGTGTTCGCATGAAGAACTCGGACAGTACTACTGAGAGTTTTTCAAGATCTCACAGCACCTCATAATCAACAAATGGTTAGCGGACCTCAAACACAACAACCTGTTTTTAGAAGGAATACATGCTACAGCCAATATGTCTATCAAGTGAAGACTAGAGATCCAGCTAACCTCACACCATCCGGAGGACCCCTATGCACTTTCAGATGTGTATGTGGCCGATATCTTTCTACTACCTAGCATCACTTCAACCATGGTTCCGCTACCAACCTCGACACCGCACGCAACGACTTCGTCTCTCGCCTACCTGCTGTGAACTATGCAGAGCGCACCAGTTCAACAACCTAGTCAAGGTGTGGTGGTCAAACAAGAGTACAACCTGCGACAGAACAATGGCTGTTACTTCTGCAGCGGAGACCATTTTGCCCGTGAATGCCAAACCCGCAAAGACTACATACTTGAAGGAAAGGTAAAGCGGAACAAAGAAGGAAAGCTTGTAATGCCCGACGGCCACAGTATTTCATACAGAAGGGAGGATGGTAACTTTCAACAATGCATAGATCATTTCAGATGCGAAGGACCCACTTTGGGTGCCAATGCAACAGTTTTAGGTAGTATGTTTGTCCATGCTCTGCCATCAGTGGAATCTGCGCTGGGTACCAACTCACCCGTGTTTATGCATACCTGCGCGAGCCACGGAGAAGAAGACCAAGACACGGAAGATGAAGAACTCAAGCACTTAGAACAGGAAGTAGTCAAGGTGTGGGAAGCATTTGTTGCATTCAAGGCAGATCGAGCAACCCGCCAAGCAGACAAAGGTAAAAATGTATGGTTTGATGGAGTAGAACTACCTATGCACGCTAAACCAGGGCCTTCATCTAAGACGACTGATATGGTCGAAGAAGTAATTTCCCCACAGGTAAAGGCTTCTGGATCCAAGGCAGCCAACCCACCTACAATATCAAAACCCACGGCTGCAGTAAGTGTGCCTAGTACCTCATCCTCATCTTTGGCAACTGCAACTTCGTCAGCATCCCAGCCCGCCAACCCCTCTTCGACCCAATACTGGTATTCCTTCCCGTTGGAAGACAAGGATGCAGATAAGTGTGTGGTAGATCACATGCTTGATTCAAATATCAGCATACCAATGCACGATCTCTTCGCTGTGTCCACTGACATCTGGAAGGTGTTCAAAGACATGACAACAACAAAGCACATCACCATTGGCATGCTCTCAGTCAATAAATTGTCAAGTACACTGGAGGCCAAGGACATTCTGCGGTGTTACAACGGATGTCTGCGAAGGAGTGACGACAGTCGCATAGTCGCAGAACACTTCGAATCGCTACATTGCATGAAGGCAGTAACCCACCAAAGCTGGGTTCTTACCTGTGTGCTTGACCAAGGCGCGGAATGCATTGTGATGCCGCAGTCGGTTTGGAAATCACTTGGCGGAATCCTGCTCTGGCCTGATCATAAACTGGTAATGAAATCTGTGAATATCTTGCGTGATAAAACATTTAGCGTTATTGAGAATATACTGCTAGACTTTGGCATGGGCGAGATGCTATTCCTGGTACAGGTGGTCCTGCATGCTAACTTCGAAATTCTTTTAGGACGGCCGTTCTTTATGTTGACCAGTTGCAAGACAGAGGATCTGCCAAGTGGGGAACAAGATATTACCCTTATGGACCCAAACACGGCTAAGGTTATCCACATACCTACTGATCATTCATTGAAGAAATGCCCGGGGTGCGAGAGTGGCGTGCATAGCCCTCCGAACCCGCGTAAGAAGGGTTTTTAGGGATCGATAATCCACATGACCCATGGGGAGACACAAGGACTAATTCTCTTCCACTTACCCCTTTGAATACCTTGGAATATATTTTACCTATCACTAACCCTAGTCTCGCACTATCTGCGCACCAATCTCTTTCTCTAAGCACTAATACCTCATTTCCTCATCCTGACTCACATTACTCCACAGACTATATTTATCTTGTTTTTACCTGTTCCAATATTAACTGCGCATCCCTCGATGCATTCTCTAGTGTATATTCCTTTGATGAGACCCAACGCGCGCTGGCATACAAACCAGTTGCGAAGAAGGTTCGCACAGTACAAACCTCTATGCCCACGGAATATAGAATCATACAGCACTTACCCGACGATCCTTTGGCCGGCATCCCTACACTGCCAACCCATCCACCCGACTTTGTTCTGGGTGTCCGCTTTACTCAAGAACACGTGGACAACTTAGACCTAGACCCCGCTAATTGGTTATGGCCAGAAGAGCTTAAACTAGTACACTGGCTCATTTGGGTTCATGAATTAGCATTCGCATGGGACGCGACCGAGCGTGGACGTCTCGATGAAACCTATTTTTCCCCGTACAAGATCCCTACCATTCCTCACGTCTCCTGGTCATAACATAACATTCCTATTCCACCCGCAATTCATGGACAAGTCATCCACATCATCAAAGAGAAAATCCATTCCAGAGTATATGAACCTTCAACCGTGGCCTACCATTCCAGCTGGTTTTGCGTAGTCACAAAGGACAAAACATCATTGCGCTTAGTACCCAACCTCCAGTTGCTAAACAAAGTAACCATCCAAGATTTGTCCCTCCCTCCGCTTGTTGAACATTTAGCAGCGCTCTTCGCCGGATCATGCGCAGTATTCGATCTCCTCGATCTATACGCTGGATATGATCAGCACATGCTGCACATTGATTTGTGCGATCTCACTACCTTTGGAACACCACTGGGTCCGCACTGGCTAACTATGCTTCGCAGGGTCACGTGAATGCGGTTCAAGTATATCAAGGCGACACCGCATTCATTTTGCAAGACGAAATCCCTGACCATATGTTTCTGTTCATAGATGATGTTCCCATCAAATCGGTAAAAACCCGGTATCAACAAGCTGATGGCTCATATGAAACCATCCAGGAAAACCCTGGCATTCACCGATAAGCATACCGGAGCTGACAGACTCTCAAGGAGACTGTGCATTGATGATGACCTGTCTGAAGACAATGATCACGAGGATTGGCTTGACCGCTCGTACTCCCTTGCAGTAGAAATCCTGAACAATAGGGTATACACCATCAAATCCGTTGGAGTTGATATTACCCGTGTTCCGCAACTCGTACCCATACCATCAATGCTAACCCACTCACCATGTATCATTGAATGCTTAGGTTCCACTCCGCAAACTAGCGAACCATGCATTCCTTGCTCCGACACCGCACATGAACAGGATGCAAGGCTAACCAAAGTAAAGAGCTTCCTGGATAACCGGAAAAGACCCACAGATCTGTCAGATGAGAGTTTCAAAACCTTCGTTTCATATGTGGTGAAATTCTTCATATTTGACAATAATCTATGGAGAAAGCACTCTCAAGGTAAACATCAGTTGGTAGTACCGGAAGTGCGGCACTTTCAAATTATCAAACAAGTGCATAATGATCTCGGACACAAGGGAGTATTTAGCATCCGAACCCGTCTTTTCTTATGTTTTTGGTGGCTGATGATTACTGACGATATCAAGTGGTATAACCGACATGTCACAAATGCCAGATCCGAAATTTGCGAAAGCTCAAGATACCTCTGACCGTGCCCATTCTGGGCAGAATTTTCAGGAAAGCACACCTTGATTGCATGATGATGCCCAAAGCGGGCGGATTCAATCACATAGTTCAAGCACATTGCACACTCATGGGATACCCAGAATGGCGCATGTTGTGGAAAGAAAATGCTATATCTCTAGGCGCGTTCATTTTCGAGGAAATCCTTTGCAGATGGGGACCTGTGACCGAAATTGTTACTGACAACAGGCCTGCGTTTATAGCGGCGTTGATGAATCAGCTGTGCGCTATTGGATTCATCCTATCCGCATATCACCTTACAATTTACAGGGCAATGGTATAGTAGAAAGGTGTCACTATGATGTCTGGGAGGCCATCATGAAAAGTTGTGAGGGGGACGAGTCCCGATGGTACCAATGTGTGCATAAGGTATTTTGGGCCGAACACGTAACAATTCATCGCGCAACAGGTCTTCACGGCATGGAGCTAATCTTTCCATTTGACCTTGTTGAAGGGACATTTCTGGTAGCATTAGGGAACTGCACGGGTAAACCCCTGGGTATTGGAGGCCATACCCGCACCTGCACCCAGCAAAAACTCATACATGCTCTGACGGGTACAGGTTTTTGGCGGGTACAACAAGCTCAGACCTGTACCCACACCCATGCAGGGTTTACCCGTGGGTACCATAGGTATCACTGCCAGTGCTTAGCACATATGTCCAGCACACATCAGTGAATGCTGATGTGACTCGAACATATGTGGTTGGCACAGGAAGGAGTGGAGGCGCGGGCAAATTTGCTGGCGCACGCTGGGTGTTCGTGTGTACGATCGAAGTTGAAGGTGAGCGTGTCGAAATGGGAGATGGTGGCGTGGTGGCGCGAGAGTGTGACATGTTGGGTGTCGCGTCCTCATTGCAGAAAATGGGGGCAGAGTCAGGATGGTGACTTACTGACAAGATCCTTCCTTCCTCCTCTCGTTCCTCCTCTTTTCCTTCTCTCTTCATCCTGGTGTCTTCCATGTGCATTTGAGCCACACCAGCATTCACTGGCATGGTCTGAGCATGTACGCTCGATGCTGGCGAGTCAGTGTGTCGCGTAGGTGCTGGATGGTGCTTGCTGGTGGCATCCGTCAGTGTGCTGCACAGCGACATAGTGGGTGTTGTCAAACGTGGCGTGGGGGACATGGTGAGTACCGCCAAATGCGAAGGTGTTGGTAGTGATGTGGTGGCGGGTGCTTCTGAAGAGACATGTTGGCGATGTCCACCTTGAGGCGCTGCCTGTCGAGTTTTCTGATTAGCATAGTTTTCTTAGACTAATTAGCAAACTTACTGTTGGTCCTGTAGATCAATACTACTGGTGATTAGCCTGCTTGGAGAGATGTCGGTGTGCAGAAACACATTGATCCCAGCCTGAAGTTCGCGAGCTGTAGATGTATGGCAGCCTGTGTAATGGCTACCATAAATTAGTTTGTGAACTGTAGAACAAAAGGACACGACTCACAAGCAAAACGGCTCTCAAATGGATTGCGTTGAGAGTTATCATTTTTCCAAGCTTGATGCATTGCCGGCAGGAAGTCTGAGTGCTTCTTGGTGGTGCCGGTTGTAGCGTGCACGCGGGAAGTATGACATTTATGGAAGGCACGGGTATAGCTGGGGTACGGGTAAGAGTGCGGGTCTTAGAATCCCGACCCATACCCATACCCCAGTAGTACCCGTACCTGTGACCCTCGCGGGTTACCCGTACCCGTGCAGATCCCTAGGTAGCATTACCCGGACAAAGCGAGTTTACTACGACAGACCTTATTGCATGGCGTGCGCATCAACTCCAGAAGCGCCAAGAAGACCTCAATGATATCAAGAAAAAAGTATTGAAGGCTAGGTATAAGTCAATCCGAAATTTTGAAGAATACTTCCACGACTCGATTAAGGATTATGACTTTGATCCGGGTGCCTTAGTGCTAGTGTGCAACTCCAGAATTGAGTACGAGCTAAATCAAAAGACGAAGCTGCGGTATCTCGGGCCCATGGTAGTATTGCATTGCACAAAAGGTGGGTCATATGTCCTAGTGGAAGTAAATGGATCTGTGTCCAAACTTCACTACGCGGCTTTCCACTTGATTCCTTATTTTCTGCGCAGTGAAACTAAACTATCAGTCCCACAAATCACAGGTTTAGGCAATGAAGCACTGAACGATATTGCTGCAGAAGACATAGAAGAACCCGAGGACGAAGAGATCAAGTACGACACCTGAACCTGCACATTCTTTATCACCCGCACCCTTAAACCACTCCAATCGCTTCCATTTCTGGTCATAAAAACAAAGACCTAGTACAATAGCCTCAGTTTAACCCTGGGATTCGACTGGTGTTCTCATTTTCCTTTCCGCTACTCATCTAGTATGTTACGCGCATTCTGCACATAGACTTTTATTTATATCACAAAGCACAGACATTGTTCAAAGGACTGGACTATACCGCTGTAACACTCGGGCTGGCGCTGGACACGTATCTAGTGATAATCATGTTTATACTCCTTGACACACTTCCGACCTTCCGAAAGTTCCGCGCGTCTGTCCGAGTCGTCCGAAGGTCGTCCGCCGATTCCGAGGCCTTTCCTAGCTTTCCCAAATCCTCCGTACCATGTCCTATCCTAGTCCATTTGACTTCGCTGGTGCGTTTCTCATTTGATTACCGGTTATTAATTATGTTTAGGGGCACATATGTCGAAAAACACTTGTTAATACGTATAGATATGCTCCTCGTACATTATTACATGTATATCTTCGTAGCGGTTTGCCTTGAGTTTTATTACACTTCGGATGTCTTATCTCGCTACAGTTTTCGCCTATACAGACTCCGGACTTTCACGTTGTAGGATATATTCTGGCTCGCTAGGTACTCGCAGGAGACTTCACTTCCCTTGCTTCGAGTCATAGTTAGTAGTTGTCACTTCCGGATTTTAGTACTTCACAATCGACCTTTGTTCATTCGGAACGATTGTTTGGTGTCACCACTGCCATCTTTTTCTATTAAAATCCTTAAGTCTTTCGACGGGCTTTGCTAGTTACACTACGCAAAATCCTATACTTCGACAACCGCTGTAAAGACTTTACCAGAAACCTTGCCGTTTCATCGGAAGCTCGCTGGAAGCTTCGCGCAACCTCGGACCTTCGTTTCTAGACGTCGGACCTTTACCGGACACTTCGGGCGACTCATCGGATACTTCGGACTATTCCTCGGATCTCTGAACGTACCAGAGGTATACTTCTCTTCTCTCATCTTCGATCTTAACTAGATATCCCTTGCTTTATATCAAGAGATAATCCTACAGGCAGTCCCTTGGGACGAACATCTCGCTCGCACTTTGGAGTCTTAAGGTAACACCCTTAGTATAAGCCCACTAGGAATCAACTCTTTACACCGCGCATTCACTGATTACCATACATTTCCCTTCGAATGTGTAGGCAGCGCACCATGCCCTTCTTGATATGAGAAATCCAAATACGCATAACCGCATCCGCAAGAGGAGAGGTTAGAAAACACACGCTGAAGAAGACAAGACGAGTGGTATCTCACAAACTCTAGTACCATTTATCCAATTCACCTTCTAATGCGCACGCGCTCATTTTATCTTACTCATCTCTTAGGCACACAGCAGAGCTAGGACTGGTCATTTGAAATTGGACATGGACATTGGACTCAAGACTTAGGATCATAACCGTGCTACAACTCAAGACAAATATTCATTCAAAGTGCGGTATTGGAATCTATGCTAAATTGTACATGGCGCGCGGGGATTGTAGACAAGGACAGGCAAGGAAAAGTATCTAACCGTGGCAGCACCTCTTCTTGTTGCAGAGGTTGAGCAGGTCCACATCATTCAGAACCTTACCCATCATGGCCTGGATAGTGGCCATTTGCACGTAGACAGAGCATGTCAGCGCCTCTATCTCCAAGTCCTCCACATCCGCATCCTCCACATCGCCTAAAGCTAGAGCCTCCACCTCTCTTCTCTTCTTGCCGACGGCCGGACGAGCATCCATGGCATCCTCTTCATCAGACAACTCGATGGTACTGCGCGCGCTGTGGATGAGGACCTCTTTGGAAGGTCCAGCAATGGGCATCAACTCTGCGGTAGATGCAGTGCGAGCCTTCGGCTGTGGCAACGGCTTCATCGCACGACCTAGAAAAGGAGTTAGCATAGGGATTATGAAACAAAGGAGAAAGAGGCTTACCTTTGCCTTTGTGTGTGACATACTTACAGCCCTGGCGCGCAAACCTGCAGTTCTGGCAGCCCATACCTTCAGGACCTTGGCAGCAGACGTCCTGCTTAAGGCAGCGCTCGCATTGGTCCTTGTGAACGACAAGCATTGGGGTGCCACTCATCCGAGAAGTCTTCTAGGAGAAGGTTAAGCAAAGCACAAGGAATCAGTCCACGTTGACAACCATTCATTCGTACATATTCATAAAGAATTCCTAGATACTACAATAGACAACATGCCCAGTCGCATAAAGACCTCACAGAGAGAGGCATGCATCAATCATGGAGCAAGATCTGGTTTAGAGGACATGTGTTCAATGACGATTTGATCAAACAGTTCAACGAAACTGCACATGGCCCCTCAAAGACCTATCACAGCAATCCCTCAGATCAGACCATGACAATATATTCGGCTACTGCCTCAAGGACATCGACAAACTCTCCATTAATGTTAGCATCAAATGGGAAAAGGACAAAGATCAGCCATTCGCAACTTACACTACCTGCATCGGTTTTGTTTGGGACGTCAGCAAACACACAGTCTCTCTAAGCCCGTTGAAAGTTGGTAAGTACTTATTGGCCATTCTCAATTGGCACCAGAGAGCAGTCCATGTCCTCCAGGATGTACGTGAGCTTTATGGAAAACTGTTGCATGCATGCCAAGTCATAAGAAGAGGGCACACTTACCTCACATCACTAGAAGCTATGCTAAGTGTCTGCACAAAGAAGCCTCAATTACCACACTGCCCCTTCAAGAACATCAAGGACAATCTCGATTGGTGGTCGAACACACTGCAAAGTGGAGGTGTCTCCCAGCATATATACCCCCTAACCTCTTACTCAGACCCACAAGCTTTCTCAGATGCCAGCTCAAGTATAGGCATAGGCATTATCATCGGAAATTGGTGGAGAGCCTGGAGACTCATTCCCGGTTGCCAAACACTCAACAGCAAGCATGATATTGGCTGTGCAGAAGCTGTCAGCTTCGAACTGCTCATCAGAACTCTCACCACTTTCCCTAGCTTGGGTAATGCACTCACAGTATATTGAGAGGTTGGTGGAAAGGAAGACACCGTACTAATAGAGAAGTCAACACAGTTTTCCGATACCTACATGAGCTCCTCCAACACTTACCCCAGTGTCTTGTGTTCCATCATGTCCCTGGCAGTCACGATGGAGAATCTCTAGGTTCCATGATATTGTACCTGCTTGATCGTGCAGAAACTGTGACCAAGGTTGGTATTTACTTGTATTGTGTTGCTTGCTCTGACATTGTTTGGACTGGGCATTTTACTCTTGACAACGCATCCAACAATCACACTTCAATGCAGGAGCTTTCAAACCTACTCGGGCAATGTGGGATTGATTTTAATCCTGTTGAAAACAGGATACCATGTTTCCCACATGTCATAAACATATGTGTAAAGCACATCATCGACAAATACGCTGTTACTGACTTCTCCATTGTGGATGATACATGAACAGTTGAAAATCAGATCATCAAGAAAGTAGACTATGTCCGGGCATTGCAAGCTAAGCTTCTTGAGCAAGCCAGGAACATTGTGTGATTGATTCACGCATCAAACCAGCAGCACGACAGATTTTGGGACACCATCCTTAGGGGTAATGAGGAGGGGTGGTTTCGAGATGACAAGGGCGAACTTACACAGCTCCCAGTCATAGAACTCCTCCTCGATGAACCTACTAGATGGGATTCAGTGTATGTTATGTTAAACTGTTTGCAGACACTCTACCAGGTGAGACGCCATACCATCAATCATATATCATAGACTAACACTGGCTCAGGCAATAAGCGTGTTTTTTGATGCTTGGACTCAGTGCAACATATCTGAGAAAAGATTGAGTGAGATGGATTGGCAGTTTCTCCAGGACCTGGAAGTGATCTTGGAGGTAAGTACTATTGCATTTGAAATACATGATCCATTTAACCATTTCACACCAGGCACCCCATGCCACCCAGCAAAGCTCTCCAGTGAAACCACTCCCTCACTGAGCTATGCCATTCCAGTGTTTGAAGAAATGATCAAGAGCTGGGAATCTATTGGCCTGCACGTTCCTCACTGTAAGCCTATCGTCGACATAGCTTAACTTGGGCAAGCAAATACACTAATCGGATGGGTGTGACACATGCTTATGCTGTCACTATGTGTTAGTCCTGTGTTTTGTTTTAATAAATGTTGATCTCATGATTACTTATGTAGTTATTGACCCTGTGATGCGGATGTCATGGATGAATAGTCAATGGGAGGAAGACTGTGTTAATAAAGCCAAGAAGTTTATTGTGAAGCTGGTATGTTTATTTAGTATACAAGCACAACTTTCGACTGATTTGTCTTGCAGATGCATCGCAAGAGAGCAGAACACTCTAATTCTGCATATTCCGGACCTGTAGTGGCTCCACGACCATTGCCACACATGCTAGGCTCACGTCGCTATGGAATTCCTGAGGCACATGTGCATGCACTGCATCACAACAATGGTGGTCAAATGGTAGACCAGGAGTTCACAGTGTATGTCACGGCTACTCTTAGTCCCCAGGGAACAAGTATACTCGCATTTTGGAATGTGAGTCCATTGCCTCCTTAAGTCACACCATTTGTCATTAACTATGAGTTGCTGACCAGGCTTCACGGACCATGTTCCCAACCATATACTCAATTGCCCTGGACTATGCCCCGGTACAAGCTTCTGCTGTGCCATGTGAGCGGGTATTTTTATCAAGTAGCAAAACCCATACAAAAAAAGGAATCGCCTCAGCCCCATTTTGATGGAAGCATTACAGATGGTCAAGTTCTTCCTGAAGAAAAAATGTCTTGACTTCACCACAGGTTGGGTGGCCTCTCTACAGGACATGGAACATGAAATAGTATATGACAGAGGTTCTAATGAGCAGTTGACACCTGCTGCCAGCACAAACAACACTCTTCTCAGAGCCATTGCGGAGCATGAGTGTGATAACACCGAGGACACTGCTACCATCTACGACAAGTGAGACTTCTTTTTTTCATATCTGACTTTTATTTCTTGCTGTTTGCTGTTTACTATTTACCATTTACCATCTGCCATTTACCTTTCATCTTTTGCCTCTTGTTTGCACTATTTTTGCTCGCTCAATGCTCAACATGTTTCACATGCTTCTGCGTGATCAGTTTCAACCTTTCTTTGCAATGCTTGTACCTGAGTGCATTGATCTTTTTTTGAGCTCGGGCCATGCTAATCCTCATTCAAGTGTGTGCCATGCTGATGCACGCTAGTACCTGCCAGAACCACCACCAAAAACTCAGGACTTACTTGAGTAACATCCCACAGATGATCATAACAATAGCGACCTCACTGACAATCACGGCAGCTTCAATCATCATCCTTCTGAAAGTGATGAAGCCTCTGGCAATCACTCATGATTTGATGTGAGCATTTTACTCTCATTGCATCTATGTATTGCGGAATGTGATATTTGTTCACATAGATCCTCGCTATAAACACTACTGTTCATGGAAACAAGGATGTGGGTACGTATCCTTGTGACATAGTCATCTGAATTGGCTGACGGAAAAGCTAGAACCTGTCTTGGGACGTATGACACGAGCCAGTCCTACTGGACTCATGTTACTGTGAATAATGCATACAGGTCGTGGTTCTGGATGGTGTATGTAATCTCATTTGTCTGGATGTCCACTCTGACGATGATTCTAGGTGCAATCAAGTCAGATGGTACCAGGTTGGCCCTCTGGAAGGCCAGCCCACAATTGTGAGCTGCATCCTCCAACCTATTTACAAGGAGATACATTTATTGAATTTGAAACACAAGCATTCTTCGAACTCACGCACCAAGTTGAAGAACATCTTTTGTCCTCAATCGTCATCAATGACTTTCACCCTCAATCGTCCTCAAACTTACTGTCCTCTGATCATTTGTCATTGCCCTGCATTGACTCCATCTTTGCGACCCACATGCCAAATCTTAGATATGAATGTTGAAGTTGTGAGTATATGATACATTTGTGTGGCAAAGTACATTGAAGCTGATCACCGTGTTATTCTTCCCGCCTCCTACCCAACATCCTCAACACCCTACGCAACCATCTCTTCATTGGGGACTCAACATGTTCCTCTGCGACACCTACTCCCGCCTGCATCAATCTGTTCCCTTGTGAACCACTCACACTTGCTCTCACTGCACTCATCCGCCTCATCAACACCTCATCTGCCCGTATCTTAAGGGCATGCTCATAGGAACAATACAGCTTCTTCAGGTTAGCCTTCTGAACACTAAACTTGATGATCTGACTTACATCAACTTGAGGGCCCATTGCGATCACTGATATTGGATGTTTGTTTGATTATTTCACAGTGATATTGAATACTAGTGCGCACTGTGCACTGGTGATAGATTGATTGGATGGTGCATTTCTATTTCCGTTTCCGGTGTATAGACATGCACAGCACCAGCACTGCATGACATCAGTGCACAGTTATGTGTGCTTTTCATTGTGCATAACACAAGCAATGTACTACTAACTTTCACATAGTCCATCCTATGATCTCCTCTTCCTCAACACCATTCCTAAGTGCGCAAATCCCTCAATGCATATTCACATGGTTACTAATCACTCGTTTAAACAGGTGATATCTACCTCAGAATCAACATCATCTTCGGCGAAGAAGTTGCCATCAAATTCAAGTCCATAAAAGCCAAGCACTCCCAGCTCGAGTACAAGCCAAAGGTCTACAAGACCCTTGCTGGCGGTGTTGGCATTCCCTTCGTACACTGGTTTGGCACCAAGTGCAACTACAATGCCATGGTCTTGGACCTTCTTGGACCCTCTCTAGAGGACCTTTTTAATTTCTGCAAGCGCAAATTCACCCTCAAGACTGTCTTGCTCCTTGTGGACCAACTTGTGAGTAAATTCCACTGCAGCCACTGTCTTTGAGAACTAACGCACCACTGTATCACCACAGATCTCCTGTATCGAGTACATCCACTCACACAACTTCATTCACTGGGATATCAAGCCAGACAACTTTCTCATGGGCATAGGGAAGCATGGCAATCAAGTCAATGTCATTGACTTTGGTCTCACGAAGAAATTTCATGACCCAAAGACTCACTTGCACATTCCATACAGGGAAAACAAGAATTTGACCAGTACCGCTCGCTACACCTCAATCAACACACATTTGGGAGTTAAGCACACTCACCATGATGACCTCGAGGCAAGATACTTCTTGTGTGTTGCCCTCCCTTGCCAGGGACTCAAGGCTGCAACTAAAAAGCAGAAGTATGACAGGATCATGGAGAAGAAGATGACTACTCCCATCGATATCCTTTGCCATGGCTATCCCAATGAGTTCGGCATTTTCTTGAACTACACTCATGCGCTTCGCTTTGACGATGTAAAGAGTTGATTCCTAGTGGGCTATACTAAAGGTGTTACCTTAAGACTCAAAAGTGCGAGTGAGATGTTCGTCCCAAGAGACTGCCTGTAGGATTATCTCTTGATATAAAATGCAAGGGATATCTTGTTAAGATTGAGGGTGAGAGACGGAAAGTATACCTCAAGTACGTTCAGAGTTCCGAAGAATAGTCCAAAGTGTCCGATGAGTTGTCTGAAGTGTCTGATGAGTTGTCCGAAGTGTCCGGTATAGGTCCAACATCTAGAAACGAAGGTCCAAGGTTGTGTGAAGCTTCCGGCGAGCTTCCGATGAAACGGCAAGGTTTCCAGTAAAGAAATACGGCGGTTATCGAAGTATAGAACTTTGCGTAGTACGACTAGCAAAGTCTGTCGAGAGACTTAAAAATTTCAATAGCAAAATGGCAGCAGTGAAGCCAAACAATCATTCTGAATGAACAAAGATTGATTGCGAAGTACTAAAATCCGGAAGTGACAACTACTAACTATGACTCGAAGCAAGGGAAGTGAAGTGCAGTGCGAGTACCTAGCGAGCCAGAATATATCCTACGACGTGAAAGTCTGGAATCTGCGTAGGCGAAAACTGTAGCGAGATAAGACATCCAAACTGTAATAAGACTCAAGGCGAGCCACTACGAAGATATACATGTAATAATGCACGAGGAGCATATCTATACGTATTAGCAAGGGTTTTCGATGTATGTGCCCCTAGGCTTAATCAATAACAGATAATCAAATGAGAAATGCACCAGTGAAGTCAAACGGACAAGGACAGGACATGGTACGGAGGATCAGAAAAGCTAGAAAAGGCCTCAGAAATGGACGGACGACCTTCGGACAACTCGGACAAGCGCGCGGCACTTTCGGAAGATCGAAAGTGTGTCGAGGAATATAAAACATGTTTATCACCAGATACGTGTCCAACGCCAACCCAAGTGTTACAATGACAAGCGCCAATCGTACAGATGCCACCTTTATCCGTGTCAACGGCTCCATGCTTGTGCAAAAGTATGACATTAAGGGTGTGTGAATGGTGTGCAAATTGTTTGTATCATTATACACATGTAGCCGGTAACTAATCTTCCTATTAGATATCTTTCTGAGTGCATCCTTCTCCAGCTGTACTCCCCCCTTCCTCCTTCACCACATCATGCCGTCTCTTCAACATCCTACAAAGTCTCTAGAGTCTCCACAACATCAGCTTGTGCCCTTGCCCTAGCCTCCATTTGCCTTTGGAATCTGCTTGCTTTCCTTCTAACCTCCGCTTGCGCTGCTTCAACCTTGCAAGCACTCACGGGACTGCAGTACAACTATCTCGACTTAGCTTCCTGGACATCAGATACAACGACAACAACTTACGTTATTTTGCAGACCCATCTCAATTCGTAATCAATGTTGATCGTCGATATCCGATAGGTATTAGGTATGTTCAGTGGTGATCAGTAGAGTAGGTAGGTAGGAAATTCTAGGAATCATGTTGTCTCGCAAATACATCCTTTTGGGACTTTGACCCTAAGTCAAGGGCAAATGTTTGTATTTTAATCTTAAAGCTGGCTTAAGCTGGCCGAGAGACCACAAATGTAGCTCCATGGACCAGACAAGGCCACTAATTACATAAGCCACAACTAGGTACATGGTCCAGCTTGATGTGGCTGCACCCACAGCTAAAGCTGGAATAAGCCAGAACTGCGGCAACACTACATGCATGTGCTATCCAAAACAGAGCTCGCCAAACACATATCATCCATTTCAGCAGTCACCAACCTACCTAATCTCAAAGGACACAGTATTCACATTGGAGGGACCCTAGAATATCTCCTTTGCAGGGTCCCATTTAAAGTAGTCAAAATGATGGGTCACTGGTCAAGCGACGCGTTCACACAGTACCTTTGTGATCACACCAAAGTGCTAGCACTGTATATCCAAGCAAACACATCCCTCAAGCCATTCACTTGCATCGTGATGCCCCCAGTGAGATGATTTCAAAACTCGGAGTAAGTCCACATCCTTACTGTTGTTAATAGTTTGTTTATTGGTACGTTGAGTACCAGCTTACCTAATCACGCAAGTACATAGTCACATTAGAGTTACTCACACCTCAGTCTGCTACACTATGAGTACGCGACTGAGGTAAGACATTCATTACTATAGTTTATTCCTTTACTAACTTCACTAGTATACACTCGTTTTATCTAGGTTAGTATTAGTCTGCTACACTACGAGTACACGACTGAGTATACACTCATTTTATCTAGCCTTCCGTTTGTTCCCGCACGTCGCAACTTCAAACAAAAGGTTATGAGCCCTACTTCATATTCAAGCACACAAATAGCCTAGTAGTGACAACTTCCTACCCTCTACACAATGTCCAACAATCCGTCAATCTCGCCAGCCCAACATTCACAAACACAACTCACTGCCTCGTCAGCATCTAGTTCGAAGAAAGTAATTCAAGCTTCAAATCGACTCTATGACAAATCTGTCACTAGAGAATGATGGCTCTAACTTTCAGAATTGGAAGTTTCGAGCGAAGAAAGTACTCACAGTGAGGAGACTTTGGGAGTTAGTTACTGGAGTGGAGGTGCAGCCCCCTGCCACAGACCCAGATGCACTAAACGAATGGTTAGAAAAAAACGAGGATGCACATGCACAGATCACACTCACGCTGAAGGACAAACCGCTAAATGGAGTCCTACACACAACGTTGGCATCTGATGCCTGGACAAAATTGTGCGAACGATATGAGGGAAAGGGCAAACAAAGCATAGCCTACCTGATAGGCGAATTGTTTCAAGGAACTCTGTCAGACGAGTCACCCCTAGAACCTCAGCTCAATTCAATGCGACAGAAGGCACAAGTACTGAACTCATTCGGCCAAGCTCTCGAAGACTCTCTAGTAGCCATTGCTATGGTCATATCACTTCCTCCTTCCTACTCAACTCTCCGAACAATTCTCATGTCAACGAGTGACAAGATCACAATCGAAGGTACTATCAGCCAGATCCTGGTCGAGGAGAAGTCGCGTCGAGGTCCAGATTCTCAAACAGCTCTTGTAGCCAAGACCTCAGACAGGTCGAAAGAGAGTTCGAAAATGGATAAGAAGAAGAAACCTGGCAACTGCAACTATTGCAAGAAGCCAGGCCACTGGGAGAGAGATTGTCGCAAGAAACAGGCTGAAAAGGCTAAAGGACCCAGCAAAGCCAAGGACGACAAACAAGATAAGCCAAAGACAGAGTTATCAGCAAAAGTAGCAGCTGTAGTCGAAGAAGACGCACCAGCATTGCAACTGTTTGTTGCACATGACTCTAAAGACGAACCTAACTCCATGGAATGGATCATCAATTCTGGTGCTTCAGCAAGTATGTCGTGCTGCCGAGATTGGTTCAGGACATTTCGTCCAATAGTCCCAGCACAGCGAGTCATCATTGGAGACAGAAGGTCCATCAAAGCTACAGGACTTGGTAGCATTGAGCTTGAGGTTGAAGTTGGAAAAGGGAATATGCACCGAACCATACTGCAGGAGGTGTATTATGTCCCTGCTCTAGATGGAAACTTGTTGTCAGTGCCACGGTTGACAAGCAAAGGCTTTGAAGCAAGCTTTGACCAACGTACCTGCACAATCACTCGAAACGGGTCCATAGCGGCACTAGCGACACGGCAACAGTCCTTATACATATTGAGAGGACGGACTTGCAGCAGCGAGAGAGCCTATATCATTCAAGGTCCAAGTCAGCTATTAGACGCCATAGAACCGATTAGAGCACTCACAGCCTGCTCATACTCATCGAAGGCATCCATGGAGACTTGGCATCGTCAACTCGCACATACCAATCTAAATTCTGTGAAGAAGCTGTATGGGAAGGATATGGTTAGAGGCATGGAAGTTTCAGGGTCAACAGCTCACGAAACAGATGTATGCAAGGCCTGCCTCGAAGGGAAACAATCCCGCAAACCTATCCCAGACAAGTCCCAAGTTGAGAATCCTCGTATTCTGCACAGAACATATTCAGACATATGCAGACCCATGGAAACGACCTCCCGAGGTGGATACCGGTACTTCATGACATTTATTGATGCCTGCTCGCACCATCTAGTTGTCAAGTTACTAAAGACAAAAGATGAAGCATTTGGACTTATGAAATTGTACTTCGAACGAGCAGAGACCGAAACAGGCGAACGTGCAAACATATTCCGTAGCGATGGTGGTGGAGAATATGGTTTGAAGGAATTTCTAAAATATCTAGAGTCAAAAGGGATCCATCATGAGAAGACAAACACCTACACACCTCAGGAAAATGGAGTCGCCGAACGAATGAACAGGACACTAGTCGAGTCCGCACGTGCGTTGCTCAGCGATGCCTCCCTCCAAAAGAAGTATTGGGGAGATGCAATTCTACATGTAGCCCACATCATCAATCGAGTCCCCACACGTGCATTGAAAAGGGATATCACACCTTTTGAAGCATATACTGGAAATAAACCTTCAGTAGCACACTTGAGGACGTTTGGATGCAAAGCATATGTGCATGTACCGGACGAACGACGCCAAAAGCTCGATGCAAAGTCCATCGAGTGTGTTCATCTAGGATATGCCAAGCATCGAAAGGCATATGTCTGCCTGCAGAGGTCAAATGGGCGAATATTGGAGTCTAGGGATGTAGTGTTTGATGAAGGGGACTGTGGAGGGTCAAGCCGAGTGAAGATAACTGTTGATGATACTGAAAATCGCCAAGTCAGTCAACAGCAAACACAATCAAAGCCAAATACCCTACCGGCACATCCAGATTCAAATGAAACAGGAAAAATGCACATCGAGGAGGTTGCAGATGTAGAGAACGAAGACACCCCACAAGACTTTGAGGAACCGGTGGTCCCTACAACTAGTCAGATTGAAACTAGTTCTCAGCAACCGCGACGCACCTCAACAAGACGTCGCACGATGACAGCAGGTCCTCCAGTTCCATATCCACACCCTGTTCCCCCACGCGAAGCCAGACGATCGAACCGCATATGAAAGAAACCAGTCCCTGACGATGATCCTCGTTACTTCGTCAATGCATATGAGAAACCAACACTCAAAACTCACCAAGAAGACACCATCAAGAATGAAGAAGAAAAGGGTGCTGTCGTGGATGAGTATGAGAGTGAGAAGGAGCTTGTGGATGAAGAACGTGCTTACCATGTGGAGATGGCCGAAGATCCTAAGACATTCGAAGAATCAGTGAACCGGCCGGATGCAGACCTATGGCAAGCCGCCATGCTAGAAGAACTGAGAGTCTTCCAGAAGATCGGCCTATACGAGGAAGTTGAGAGACCGAAGGGACAGAAAGTTGTTGATTCTAAGTGGGTATACAAGGTCAAACGGGGACCTACCGGCAAAATAGACAAATACAAGGCCCGGTTGGTTGCTAAAGGCTTTACCCAAGTTGAAGGAATCGACTATACTGAAACTTTTGCACCAGTCACAAAGTTTTCGACCATCCGGATTCTCCTAGCACTAGCAGCAAAACTCGATCTAGAAATCCATCAGATGGACGTAAAGTCAGCATTCCTTAATGGTGAGCTAGACGAGGAGATATACCTAGAGATGCCCCCAGGTTCTCGTGACTCACAGGACTGAGTCTGGAAGCTCAAACGAGCGTTATATGGTCTGAAACAGGCGCACATGGCCTGGTACAAACGACTCCGGACCGTATTCGAGGGACTCGGCTATACATGATGCGAATCCGAGCACAGTGTATTCTACAAGGTCAAGGACGAAAAATTCTCATAGTCGCAGTATATGTCGATGATAAGATGATTTTTTCAAACGATCTGAAACTCATAAATCAGCTGAAGAAGGAGTTGAAAGACGAGTACGATCTAACAGACCTTGGAGAAGTGCGATGGATTCTGGGCATGGAAATCCTTAGGGACCGAAAGGAGAAAACAATTCCGAGTCATCTATCGCAAAAGTGATACGTTGAAACGATCCTCGAACGTTTCGGAATGCAAGATGCGAGGCCCGTAGCAACACCAATGGATCCTAATACCAAGCTAGTCAAGGCCGAAGATCCAGAGATGGAAACAAGGACTTACCAAAGCGCGCTTGGAGCCTTGATGTACGCGATGCTTGCGACACATCCAGACCTCGCATATTCAGTGGGCGCACTGAGCAAACACTCAGCAAAGCCCACACCAGAACATTGGACAGCACTGATGCGTGTCTATCGTTATCTGCGCAAAACGGCAGACAAATGACTCACCTTTCGAGGAAAAGACAGCGCTACTCCCATCGGATATGTTGACGCGGATTGGGCCTCAGACGTGAATGATCGAAGGTCCATCACTGGGTATGCATTCGTAATGGCAGGCGGAGCTGTGAGTTGGTCGTTGAAGAAACAGGACTCTGTTGCTCTTTCAAGCACAGAAGCTGAATACATGGCCGCAGCATCAGCAACGAGAGAAGTGATATGGATGTGTACTTTTCTAAGTGAAATCCGAATACTCCCAACCCAAAGAATCCACCTCCTAATCGACAACCAATCCGCTATCTCACTCGCAAAGAACACCGTTTTCCACAGCCGCACAAAACACATTGCGATCCGTTATCATTTCATCCGCGAGAAAGTTGACAATGGTGAGATCGAGTTGAAGTATGTGCCGACGAACTGGCAAGTCGCCAATGTTTTGACAAAGGCCCTTGGACGAGAGAAGCACGATCAGTTTACGGGAGGAATGGGAGTGTGTTGATAGCTGATAACTCGCCGAGTGGGCGTGTTGTTAATAGTTTGTTTATTGGTACGTTGAGTACCAGCTTACCTAATCACGCAAGTACATAGTCACATTAGAGTTACTCACACCTCAGTCTGCTACACTATGAGTACGCGACTGAGGTAAGACATTCATTACTATAGTTTATTCCTTTACTAACTTCACTAGTATACACTCGTTTTATCTAGGTTAGTATTAGTCTGCTACACTACGAGTACGCGACTGAGTATACACTCATTTTATCTAGCCTTCTGTTTGTTCCCGCACATCGCAACTTCAAACAAAACTTACACTAGTACGGGCCATAAGCTTTGATGTTTGCATCGTAGACCTCCTAATTTTATGTGATTCACAGCTCATCTTTTCTCCCAGGATCGGGTCTGGTGTTTCGGTCCAGAAAGCCCTGTGGGCTTTTGCCCACATATTCAATACTAGTACCTTTCAAGAACATTCTCTTTATCAGATCACACCGTACTTCTCAACTGCCAGTATTACAATTCCTTTTCTCTCTCTGATTGGACACATAGTATCAATATGCATAGATTAGATATGAGACACCATTAGATTTAGGATATTTTCCCCCAATTTGCCTAAATGTCATATCACAAACATGTGTAAAATTTGATATTCAATACTACTGCAGTACAGATTCCATCACCAATGTAAAATATTTCTGTGGATATGATACCAATCTGTCCTGCAGACAGATTCCGTCCTGCAGACAGATTCCGTCCTGCAGACAGATTCCGTCCTGCCTCAGGTGTAAAGTACTACAGCACAGGCTCTCGCCCCTAGTTAGTAGCAAACATCCAATAGCGTCACTGTTACTAATAAGTAATGTTTATGGTGACACAGGGGGGGAAATCCCACGTCCCAAAACGGGACGAGGTTCGCGTGTCACGTGAGTCACGTGGCGCGACCTCGCCCGATATGGTGCGCCCAGGCGTAAATTTCGCGAGCTAAGTTCTATTTATGATCCTATCTACCCCTATTAACAGTTCAACAGGCCCCGCGGCCCCCCTTCCTTGATCCTGATATCATACACTGTCGCACCTATGAAAAGATAGGTTACAATTGCAGGACTGAATTTCAGTTACTTCTGAGTCAGACTTCAGAATGATGGTATCTTGGCACACATACTATTGTTACATTTGTACCGTATTACATGGTGTAGTTTAATTCCAGAAATCAATGGACTATATTCCGATGCTGGTTGAAGAAAAAATTGACAATGCATACATGGTAAAGTACATCAAGCTTGTGTCCGCAAGATTAACGGTGGGTAAAGGTATCAGATCTCATATGGTATATGCGGTAAGTATTGTACACATTCTATTTTATTCCATCGGTTCTACCAAACACATCTCATCGAAACGTAGAGTTACAGTAATTGTAGGGGTGATACTAATATCAGCAAGATTGTTCTTGATGCTACATTTCGTGACGGTTCCGACCAGCCCGCGATGAGCCCCGGCCAGAATAAGACACTTCTGATTCTTCTTACGTGGAGGGGCAGGGCTCAGATACATGGCGGGAATGTGATAGTGTTTCATTTTTGCGCCCGCATTGTTGGATGTGCAGTATGCTGCAATGCATCCCTCCGGTGCGGGTCCATTCTCGCCACAGAACGGGTCAGGACAAGGCGTAGATACAAATCGCTTGGACAGCGATGCATCAAAGATCGGTGAGACCTTTAACATTGCGTGATGGTTGAAAAACGTCGAAAAAAACTCCTTGGTCATCAACCAAGCTAGCGGGCCTGTAATAGAATAAGCAAAGCCTGCAATGGCTCCTTTTGGCACTCACCGCTGTCTGAGAGTTTCTCTGCTCCGACGTCAATATTGTCTTGAGTATCGAGTTTATCAACAGTCCACGGGTCGGATGTTGATGTGTTTGGATTAACGCTCAACGAAGGATCTTGAGTCACATCAGCATCACCCAAGCTTGCAGACCAGGTGGACCACACACCAGATGACGAGGGAATGGGTTCCGTGATGGAAGTCGAGGAGCTGGAGGGGATTTTTTCGTAAGGTGGTGTGGTGCTCCGACATGGCGGTGCCAAGTACAATTTTTTCCGCATGACGCAGAACGAAATCAACTCCGGGCCTTCAAGCATCGCCCCGTTTAGCCGCATTCCATACCTAAAGTCGCAAATATTTGAATCGCTGTAGAAATAGAAATATGAGTGCTACTCACTTGGTAACAACATCGCAAAGTTTGACTGTGATACGCTTCTGCCCATGAATAGCGACAGTGCAAGCCTCGACGCCAAGACTATAGAGTGTGGCTCGATAGCCCTTATGGCCACCTCCAATGATGAAAACTTCTTGACCAATATCCTTCTTGAAAGAGTCCAAGGCGGCGTTGCGCACTTTCATAACGAATCCAATTGGAACATTGATCTATCATAATGTCAGATATGCTTCAGTAAAGATGATGATACTTACCAGCGTGTGATCACCGTCGCACAGCACGGACAAGTGAGCGTTTGGAAAGTCTACGCTTTGCACAACGCCTTTCGCTTCATACTCGGGCCCACGGACGACAGTCACGATGTCTCCAGGTCTGACATCATAACCCCTTTCCTTCGTGTATTGAATTGTTGCAGTCAGGTCCGTCCGCTGAACTATTGCTATGGGAACCGAGAGACTTGACAATCCACCACTGGACTCGATGCTTTCCGTACTCAAAATATCCAGGAACCATAGTTTGTTGTCCCCCTTAGCAAGCCAGTCCACGACTCCGCGCTTCCCCATGTGCTCACCGTCCAAGACTTCTATGAAATCTCCTATTTGAATGGAGTCCAACTCGGAAGGTTCGAAATCTTGCTGCATTGGGAACCGTGAGTGCACCGTGTGGTTCAACGGACGTTGATCTAAGTAGTACTTAGACACTTCCACCTGTGCACTAAGTGTTAGACGGTTGAAATAAAATTATACCAGAGATATACCTGCTCGTTGGTAGCATGTTGACAAAGGTGAAACGTGTCACCGCATATTTGAACGATATGGCCTTCCAAGCCCAAGTATGAACCAGCCACCACTCTTACAGTATCGCCGACTCGAAAGATCCGTTCATGTCTTTGAGTCGAACTTCCATCTCCTTGAGACGCCCATCGAAAGCCGATTGCAAACTTAGGGTCCCCAAAGTATGATCAGTTGAGACGACCTGACCAAGCTCTCCACGAAGAGAGCCTTTGACGACTCTCGCCCAATCACCCACGCGCAGGAACTGCAGCGAAAACGCGACCACAGTTTCGTTCAAAAATGGTTGATTCCATCCGGCGTCCAGGTGTAGCCGAATGTCGTCGACATGAGGGGATGCGACGAGTTCTAGTCTGTCGCGGTGAAAGTTCTTGAGCAGCAGGCCCATGTAGTAGCTTTCTCCCTTGTATTTCCATCCCACGACTTTGTCATCGCGAATGATGTCGGAAACGCTCTTCTGGTTCGGAAGGAGAGATCGCTGGATAAGCGCTCGAGATCCTGAAGGCATGGAATAGGGGAAATTGCGCGCAACAATTAAGACTGCGACCAGACCATTCGGCAGTTGCTCGAAAACTTGTGCGATGTCGCCCCTGTACTTACTGCCCTTGATCCTCACCCATGCTTGTTGAGGAAACTCGGACTGCGTGCGTTCTACCGCTTCGCGTTCTTCCTCGGCAATACGGGAGTACTCTTTCACGGCGAGATAAAGAGATAGGGGCAAGGACTTTGCAATCGTCGCGGGGCTATCCGCCACCACGTAAAGCTGTCCTGCTGACCAGGCTGACACGATCACGGGAAATTCCTTCCTCCGAAGGTGGTCAGCAACATATTGAGTGGTAGTCCCTACGACACAATGAGTGATATATACGTCTTTTTTGAAAAAGAAACAGAACAAAAAACCCACTTTGAACATGAAGTAAATACATCCTGCTTTCGGGACTTCTGTAGGCGAGATTGTCTTCAGATGAGCTGGGCAAATGTTGTTCAAACCGAGTCGCCATGTCGTCAAAGGTTGCTGCCAACCTCCGTTTCGCCGACGTTCCTGGCAAACTTGTGACTATCGGCGACTGCGTAGAAGGTCCGTCCCAATCTTCTCCATCATACTCCTCTTCCTCCTCTTCATCATCACCAACATCGGCCTTATCAGCGATGAACTTAGAAGCAGCCTGAATTTATCGTTCAATTTATAAATGTTTCAGCCAGGACATTCACATACTTTGGATAACTTGCGCGATTTTTGAGCACGTGAACTTGACGAGTAGCCGTTCCTCCTCGATGCAGGGATAGAAACGGAAGACTTTTCTGGTGGATTGGGTATGTGAGTTTTCCACAGCTTGGTGAAGTTTTCTAAGGATTTGGCGTTATCTTCGTCACCGGAGAAGAGCAGGCGTCGAGGCTCTGCCCATTCATCTGCTAAGTATCGGTCGCCGAGGTACGCTATGTGCACGTCGTCTACCTCGGATAGAGACATTGATGTGGTGAGGAATTTGGCAAGGATTTCCCATGCACCGTTATCGTACAGTGCCGGTGGTACTGCCTGGTTCGCTGTATCGTACTCATGAATAACTCGAATATTAACTATACCGAAGACGACTTACCTTGGACGTCAATCGAGCAGTGACGCTTTGAGGGCGGTTCATCGCCATCAGATCCGGCGCGTTTGGACATTCTAGTATAAGGTACGTCAACTTAGAGTTACAGCAAACTTGAACGTTAACATGACATACTGTTACTGGTGATAGTCTACGTTATTTGTATATATGAACTATCGTGCTAATACTAAGTGTGTTCGAGGTTGTGATAGGAAAAAGAGAACCTGTTAATGCGCAAGGTCGGTATATATAGTGAATCACTATTTGGATTAGCTAATACTTACAGACGGTGGTACGAATTAATCGTGGTCAGTTGTGGTTGTGGATCATGACGCTGCATTGTCTTATGTCACGGTGGTCACCCGACATTGTGGACCAGTGGGCGTAGGCATCAACTATTGTGAGGTGCGCACAGACCACAAATACTACCCTACAAAATCACATTCAAGCTAAGTGTAAAGTAGGTACGTATACTACTTAACCCTAATGATTACTATGTTGGCAAACGGAAAGAAGACAATTGGTACGCACACACGGTACATAAAGTGAATGATTCGATATTCAGACCCAGCCGGCAATTCCCGATCCACCGTATATTCGAATTCATTGTTGCGGGCGTTGCCGGCTGAGTTTGAACAAATAGTCGTTCACTATATCAGGGCGTTCCTTGCTTGAACTTAACTCTTTTTCCCCAATGTCTGTCTCAACATAACGGAATGCGTTATCCCTTACTATACTGTCATAATCGTATTGCCTTAAGCCTCACTCTACTATGTCTTCAATTATTTAAATTACTTTATTATATGTTCATACATTGTAGATGTTGTCGTCCTTAAGTCGATGTTTACTTTGTCCTTGAGATCTAACGTTCGGGCACTGATATCAATCATAGTTCGTATATTGTAGTGAATAAAGTGTGGTATACAGGCTCGGCGCCTAGCCCCTGAGATCATCACCCGTTTGACATAGAAATCGTAAGCGTATCCTTCGTTATGCAACCCAATTTTGATTTTGACATAGATATTACATACGTCCGTGCAGGTGTGCCCTTGTAGATCACAACGACGCTCTCAGTTCTGAGCCTTCCTCCTCCAAACCGAAGAGTTCTGGACAGAAGGCAGGAGAAGCCGCACCTTCTGGAATCTGACCTAGGTTGGGCACAACGACGGAATCAGGCATGCAACGCTCGAGGTTCTCGGCACGGTAGTAATCTTCCAGCCATTTACGCCTGTATGTCCCCACCCGTTCCGAAAGGTAAGTAATGTGAATTTCCGCGTTCTCTAGTTGTTCCTTGACACGGCGCAGCTCAGATTCTAATCCGCTTATGGATTCTTCGTCAGTACCTAGGCCATGTTTTTCAGACCCACCATACGGTTTCACAATTCAATTGTGAAATCTCACCTATCGTCTGAGTTTCTGAATCAATCAATCTTTTTGTTCCTCCAAGGAGTTGCCTGTAGTAACGTTGGTTTTGAGTTGTTTTCTATAACGCTTCATTACTCACTCAATTCCACGCAGCCCATCTCCCTCTGTGTTTCGCAGTGTATGCAGCGGAGAAAATTGGAACCTCGAGGTAACTTCATGGGTTTGCATCTCGTGTACATACTGAAAAGCTTACTTTAGTGTGATATCGCTTCCAACATGGACGCATCGTCGCAAATTCTCTTGAAGGGGTGAACTGGGCATTGGAGGAGGTTCAAAAGCTGCAATAGCAGTTGCACTTCTATAAATATATCTTTATCACAACGATGGCGCGTGAAGTTGCGCCATCCTCTTTTTTACGTACTTCGAAGGCTCGTTTAAGCCCTGTCGTTTGCCATAGATTACGACATCTATGGCGCTCGGATGGCGAGGGCTTTGTTTGAAAAAAACAGGATGGCGAGGTTAATATATACATATTGATGGCATATATGTTTGGGTATATAAAGGCCCTCGTTCACTGCCGATTTTCAGAGCCAACCTACCTTCAATTCATGAGTGGTGACGAGAACAATCCTTCTCCCGGAAATTCTACGCGTAAGCGTAGTGCTTCGGCGCTACACACGGGCCCGCGTAAAAAGGCGCAAGTGTTCTTTTAAGCGGTAACCCACTGACATACTGACTCGGTCTTCATCAGCAATTCATCAAATCCCCTGGTACTTCACGGCCGACACTTTGGTCGGACTGTATTTGCCCTTTGTAATTTCCCTGCTTTCTGACTGCCGGTATACTACACTTGAAGAATTACAGGACACCCTCATCGAGGATTATCCAGCAGAGTGAGTTCAATTTGATCTTTATCTGTTACAAGGACATCAATTTTTTTAATGTAGTGTCCGACGCGAACATAGGGTGTTCGTAGAATTAATAGATTCCTATCCTGGTCTTTTAGCTTGTCTAACGGACGGCGAGGAGGAGGATATTATTCACGTGGGAGAATTAGTAAGTTTTCATTCTACAATATCTTCGTACTCATCGTTTGCAGCTAGGTAAAGGAGCATCTGGTGCGCGAGGTGACGATACCAAGACCCTTAAATCTGCTGTCCTGGAATGGCTTATGCCCAGAGGACAGCCACTTATACCGCCCCTCTCCCGGAATATCAAATCGGACCATGGGTTCAATCATGAAGTTACCGGTAGGTTGCTCTGCCCCGCCGGCCTTGACTGGTCAGACGTAGAGTAAGTATTTCCACCATTATATCAATTGTCTATTATAACGCTCCTCAGAACCAAACAGAGTTTGAAGAGCGGTGAAACCGCAGTTAGTGGTGACCAATGGCCCATGTTCTTATACTCTGGGTACCACTATGATCCCGATGATCCATGGAAGGGCTTACTCAGGAGCGAGATACTAACTTTTGTAAGCTCGTTTCAAATCGCTGATAAATTTCTTACTTCGAGCGATATAGGGGTTCAAACATGTTTTTACGTCTCCAAGCTCGGTGGATAAGGAGCCCAAGGCTACGCGCTCCGGCAACGCTTACCTGCATGGTATGAAATCTGTCACTAAAGGCTCTCTAGCTTATGTTGCTACACAGGTACGCAAATTAATTGTGCATGCCTTCTGCGGCTGATTTTATCTTCAGATTCGGTTTGCCTTAAGTTCATCATCAGTATTTTCCCGTACCGACACGGTCACGGACTCGGAAAATTTTTATCATAGCATTCTGGATTTACTAGAGGATCCTGACGAAATTGAGGAGGTTAATGACCTGATGACGTGGTGGACACGGTTCGTAATGCACCTTTTCACCTCTAAGCTGTCTAAATTCACACCTTTCATAGTCGGGTATTTCCTAATTCTTCTTCCTCTCAGCGCAGTATCAGCAAAAACAGCGCGCTGGCCAAGATTCGGGAAAAATGTGCTGCCTTGCGAGAACTAGCCGCTGCCGAGATCAATTAGTTATTTACTGTTTTGTAACTGTATTATTTTGTAATGTAATTGATGTATACTTGCTATGTGACTAAAACACCCCTGAATTAATGCAGTAAGAAAACTGAGCATTAGAAGCCTTCTTCATGAGATTTTCTGGCATCAGAAGCTCCCCCTGTAACAGTAGACATGCTTGACAGAAAATCCTCAGCTTGATAGCCTAATGTAAGACAATAGCATGTCCTGGCACACTGTGAGTGATTACAGAACCTGCCACTGGAAGTCACCCATGTAACAGTAGTTGTGCCTAATATAAGATCAACAATTTGTTATAGCATGATAACACAATATCATGTGCTGGCACACTGTCAGTGATTGTAAAGCCAGACATAATGGATAGATAATCAGCACCTTGCTGCGATATGATAGCCTGGTGCCATATACTGACATCTTGATAAGGTATCATAAGTCAAGATCGTGGCCTAACACTTTGTCATCAGCGGTGGCTTCTAACATCACAGCCTGCCCCTATAATGGCAGACATGCTTTATATGACACGATAATCTAATATCGCTCCAGGGCACACTGTCATCAATGGTGGCTTCTGCAATCAGAAGCTGCCTATCCAAAGCCAGACATATCTGGCTGAAAACTGGCATCTTGATAAGGTATCATAAGCCAAGATCGTGGCCTAACACTTTGTCATCAGCGGTGGCTTCTAACATCACAGCCCGCCCCTATAATGGCAGACATGCTTTATATGACACGATAATCTAATATCGCTCCAGGGCACACTGTCATCAATGGTGGCTTCTGCAATCAGAAGCTGCCTATCCAAAGCCAGACATATCTGGCTGAAAAACAGCATCTTGATGTGGTATCATAAGCCAAGATCGTGGCCTAACACTTTGTCATCAGCGGTGGCTTCTAACATCACAGCCCACCCCTATAATGGCAGACATGCTTTATATGACACGATAATCTAATATCGCTCCAGGGCACACTGTCATCAATGGTGGCTTCTGCAATCAGAAGCTGCCTATCCAAAGCCAGACATATCTGGCTGAAAACTGGCATCTTGATAAGGTATCATAAGTCAAGATCATAGCCTAACACTTTGTTAGGTCAATATCATTGTCAAGCACACTGTTGATGATTACATGTTCTGCCATTGGAAGCTAGCCATGCAATAATAGACACATCTTCCAACAATACACCAGTGTGCTAGTAAATCACAATTTTGTACCATAGGTCTGTCAATATTGTGGCTTTGGGAGATTTCACCAATGTAAGCTGCCTATCTATTGATTTATCATATGATCTACAATTGTGATATATATTTTCAATATTATACATTAAATAAAGCTAGCTAAATCTTTGTCAAACTCAAGTTGATTACCTGATGTACCAAAGTATTCATGTTTTATGAGCAAGTCAGCTTGCCTATCACCTTTACAGCTTGTGTCTCTTGAGGTTGGTCTGATGCAGATGCCATGTATGCAACATCACAGGAAGCACATTCCCTTACACTTGCTACCAGAGGCAAATCGGGCGGGATTTCTTTGTCAATGCTTATTCCACTAGGTGACGACGAGGGGGGAAAATATCCATCCAGTTTCCCGTACTGGCTTCTCCGACTCTCTATGGTTGTTCCAAACGTAATACAAGATTTAAGGGGGTGCATGCAGATATGCCTAGGGTCGTCTGGGCACGGGTTGTTTGTGTATGAGGGGAAGGTATGACTTTGCGCACCAAGTCTGTTGTTCATGCCCCCATGTGAGATGCAGTTTGGTCCTGAGTTTGAGATGGAAAGGGGTTGTATATGAGATTGAAACTGTTGGTGTTGGTGGTGGAGACAAGATCGACTTTGACGAGGGGATGGACGGCTAGTTGTTGCGAAGGGAAGTGGGGGCTTTGATGTGATGCAGCTGTTGTGATTGACCATGCTAAATTGAAGTGTCAATTGTACTTTCTCTCTCTCTCTCTTGTAAAAATCCATATTAGATTTAATGCACCAGAATTTACCTTAAATAATAGGGAGTTTTTGCTAAGTGATTTATTGCAAAATTCATCAACTTATGTGCCATCAATTTCACACTTGAGTGAAATTGTGGCAGAATATTTCGATCCTAGGATATCCGATGACCTGCACCAAACTGGTTCGGTGCATGGATGACCAACACTCTCCTATGAGCCCTATGCCCTATGAAATCATTTTTCCTGTGATTTGAAGTCAGACTGAGGCTTAGGGAATATTTTTCGCTTTTTTCATTTTACGAGATTATACGCGAGTGGACTGAATATTTTTGTACATTTAATTTTGCGATGAGTTTTGCTTAGTCAGCCATGAGGATGACTCAGACAGATTCTCACGCATATCGGGTGATTGTGAAAAATATGTTTGCATAAGGTTACCCTGTGGGAAAGCTTACAAATTGCCAAACACGCGTCCTATGTCATTATGCTACCAATCAATTTATCAGCCACAGATTTTACAAACATATGTACACAATATATAATCGCTTTCTCACTCTTTGTCTAGCTGAGTCATCAAGGGTCACCTGACCCATGGGCTATACACAGCTCTTGCTGACTCATCATTATACCAACAAGAGTTATGAATATTTACTTTCTGACTCAAAGATATCGTGTGACTTGATACTAACGAACTAAAGTTACAACTTTAAGTACGAGAAACTAGTAGTATAGCCACCGATTTTGTCTATATAAGGAGCTGTTTTCTGCCCAATAAATGCATGCCCAAGTGTCACTTTTACCCTCTCAGAATAAAATTGTGAGTGAAGTGTGAATCGACATTCAGCAAGTGCAGATCAAGGTTGGAGCTCACTGTGCTCAACAACCAGCACAACATATCTGAGCCCACTGTGTTGAACATCTAGCACATACCTTGAGCTCACTGTGTCTGACGACTAGCAAGACTAGTTTTCTTTTTTTATTTGTGTTTTTGTTTTTGTTTTATTCTTTGTCTCTGTTTCTGTCTATCTCTCTGTGTCTGTGTCTCTCTCTGAGATTGTCTCTGTGATTGTGTTTCTTTTTTTATCTGTCTCTCTGGAAACATGTCTGAGATTCGTGACTGTGAAACTAACATTTCTGTTTCTCTGTTTCACTCTCTCTGTTTCTCAAAGTGTGTGTGGTGTGTTGGTGACTGTGTGTGTTACAAGTAACATCGGCTACATGGCCCCCCTATCATTTTTCCTTCATCCTCGCCCTCGTATGCCTCCGGCTCGTACTTCTCTACCAACTATCCGTTGACCGGATCCTTGGGACTGTTCCCGTCCCTCATCTCCCTCCTATCGCACCAACGTGCGCACGTGCCCTCGGGCTATGACTCGTTCTGACTCGTGCCACCAATGTGGCTTTCCTTATCTCGTCTTATCTTTCCTTTGACTCATGCGTGCTGCGCATTGTATCACTTACCATTGGCTCGTTCCAACGTTTCTCGGTCTCATTCCACATTCGACCTCACATCACTAATCAGGCTCTGCTGCCAGCGTACTTATACCCTTTCCGTTTCCCCTTTGCCCTTACCTACAGTACGGTAGCCTTGCCCTTAACCCTTTCCACTTAGTATAAGTAGTCGGTCACCTTGTACTAGATTCCCTAACTTGAATCTACTCAATCTTCCCTGGAACATACTTCCCTCTGAAGCCCCCTCAGCTTCAGTCTCTAGTATCTTTTCTTAGGTGCTCATCGCGCCTAAGTCCACCTTGATCGACTACTCATCGTTCGGACAAGACTGTCCTTACTTTGAGAACGTCAGTAACTTCGAAGACATCCGTCTTAGAAGTCACGTGACACGCGCGTCTCTGATATCTGCCGACTCGTCGTCGCCAGTCTCAGTCGCTACACCGGACCCTTCCAGTTACGTCACGAACGTTAGCGGACGACGCCCCTCTTAGGGCTCCGCATAACAGATCTATTTGAGTGCGTAACAGTGTGTGCTGACCATCTCTGTGATCACTGTCTCTGTGTGTGTTGTGATCATTGTTGCTAACAGTCTCTGTGAACATGACGGTGTTAGTGTGTCTGTTGTAGCGGCCTGATTGTGTTGTTGTTTCTTCCTATCAACTTTCTCTCAAGTATCAAAGTTTCAGTCTCATTCTTACCCAGAAGTTTGGTGTTGTCTCTTTTGTCCACTGAAGACTTAGGATAGTCTTGTGGGGAGACTTTAGGTGTTGACAGTGAAATCACTGACCTCAGACATCTGCGTGTTATACTGGGCCAAAGTGGTCATTTGCGAGTTAGGCTTTAGCTATTGAAAAGGGGACTTGGTATTGAAGTCCAAGGTCGCCCGTTCCTGAGTCTGTTTAATACTCATTGTGAGTTCCTTGGCAGCAGGTTCAATATTGGGCTAAGAGTGCTACAGTAGCTCTGACTAGGTCTGACAGTAGTCTCACCTGTTTTGTTCTTGAGGGGGATTATCATTGTAACTCCACACAACTTGCTGCACTAAGTTTGTGTACGAATCATTGTTGCTGTGTGAAGTGTTAGGAGGAGTGTCTATTCACTTTGTGTCATCTCTATACTGTTAGAGTGACTGTGTCTCTTGATATTTTGCTGTTGTGTTGTTGTTGTTGTTGTTGTTGTTGATCGCTGACCGATCGGGTTCTGTTTCTGTTATTGTTGTGTTTCATATCCATACTGTTAGAGTGACTGTGTCTCTTGATATTTTGCTGTTGTGTTGTTGTTGTTGTTGTTGATCACTGACCGATCGGGTTCTGTTTCTGTTATTGTTGTGTTTCATATCCATACTGTTGGATTGACTGTTGACTATTGATTGTTGACTGCTGACCTTTGAGCAGAGCTATACATTGCTGACTGTACCTTAGGAGCAAAGACAAGCCACCCACGAACGACCATGTTATCAGTCATTGGTATTTGTCTGAATCGCTGACCGTGGAGATATTTGGTTTTATAGGTGTTTATCTATAGATCATCTATCTAAGAAGACACCGAGACTCTGAGTCCAACATCTGTGCCTGGTATGACTCGGTGTATGGTACAGCCACTACAACTACAAACAAACAGGCAAACAAACAAACCTGCCCGCCAAGATACAAAGAACCAGAGGTGCACTATCAGGGTGGTGAGAAGCAGTTTGCATGAGTAAAATATCTTCCTCAAGTACTGAGTCCTGATGCAAGCATAATAAAGTGTCAGTGCTGAGCACTGAGCAGGCAACCATGTTAGTGGTGCGGCTAAGCTTGTCCAAATATAGTAATATCCCAGCAAGCTTACATAATACATGATTTTATGTCAACATTGAATCAACTTGCACTGGTGACTGGCACTCATAGATGGGGTTAGGGAAGTCTGGAAGCTCCAGCTTAATGCTCGGATGTCCCACATATATTGTGAGCTTAATACATTATTTATCTGAACATTAAACTAATATATAATATGTATATGATGCATGGGAGTGATAACTAAGAGCCTGTTCGGCAACCGTGATTTGAGCCAAAATATGATTTCGAAGTGACGCAAGAATGTAAAATTTCAAACGGAGTCTGAAAGTGAACTCATAATGTTCATCGTATGATAAGATCAAATATCATATCTATCTCAATGAATCTAGTACCTGTACCAGGTCTTCAGCCGCTGTTTCCTCAACCACTATTGATCCCACAGGATCGCCTTATACCTCCACAACTAATCCAACCACTAGATCAAAGATGGCCAGCACATGCAGCAGTCCCCCAGCGCATCCTTCGTCATGTCACATTGATTGTCAGCATGCTTCTGGCTCTAACCGCACAGATACTCTTCTTAGAGATACCAGATGAACCAGAACCTTACCACACATCAGCCTTATCTGGCCAAGAGTGGGTCCTTGAACTTATTATCGGCCATCCAGAACGGATTCGCTGTGAGCTCGGCATCCATGTACATGTATTTGAGTGTTTGATCATCAAGCTTCGCGCTCTTGGTCACGTGGACTCGCGCTATGTCTCTCTAGAGGAGCAACTGGTGATATTTCTATACTTGTGTGTGATGGGACTTACAGTAGTGCTGCCAATGGTTTGGCTCAGTTCGGCTCGGACCGGCTATGTCCAGTTTTACCCTTACAAAATTTCAGACTTGATCTGAACCAGTTTTGCTTGGACCGGTTCGAGGCAGTTATAGGAAGCCAGCCGGTTAGCCAGCGGCTCATTACCAAATTAAGATTAATTATCATTGTACAAGTCCTCGTCCACTACTAGGCTATCAATAAAGGCAGCAATATCTTCTGGAATCGAAGTTGCATCACTTGTCGACATCTCCATTTCCTGCAACACTGTTGCACGATCTGTTCCTTCTGAAAAATTTAGGCCGCGCCCATGTCGGATCGAAAACTTGAGAATCTGAAGTGCTTCCATAAGCTCCGGACTCAAACGGTTCCGACGCATGGTGATAGTCTCTTTACTGGACGAAAAAACTCTTTCACAAGGCACAGCAGAACCCTGCACAGGAAGAATATCCATGGCAAGAGAAAAGAGTGTTGGATATCGAAGCTGATTGTCCTAGTAAGCCTGGGTTAGTGTACACAAGTTTTCAACACAGTATTCCACATACATTCCAATAAATCAGAGCACTATTCAAGTTACTGATCTGGGAGTCAAGCAAATAGGCATCAACCTCGTCTTGCAAGCTTCGTTGAGCATCCAAGGGTTGTTGACGAGTCGTGGCTATGCCCAGTATGGTTTCAGCCCAAGTATCTTCTGATGTGTCTGTCTCGACAACAGCAACACTTGAATCGGGCATGCATTTGTAGGTACGAAGCTATTTGGTTAGTCAGCAAATGTAATGAATATTACAAGTAGAGCACTATCACCTCAGATAACAGTAGATCTCTTGCCCATTGTATCTTTTCGTGGGCATGTGATGAAAACCAGTTGAGTTTTATCGCGGGGTTGACCACTGGCAAGAACTCATCAGGAATCCCATGAACACGAGAGAATATGAACACTGACTCATAGCAAGAGCATATGCTGGAACATCAGCAATGCGTGACCGATAATCATTGAGTTTGTCGAGCCCCGGTTGAATTACAATAGCGAGATCGGGGTCATCATCTAACTGCTTACTCCATATTCGCACCATAGCCTCAAATGCTGGAATAGCATTGCACAATGTCGGAGTTTTCTCAGCCGATAACCGTTGTTGAAAAGCATGTGGGACCTATAGAATGATGGTGAGGCAGCGTACAAACCCAAATTCCAACGACGCACACTAAGGACCTTGCGGAACACATCAAGCGCATCCCACTCGCTGCTTCCAAGCTTGTACTTCTGGAACTCGGGAAAGCTGTCACTTGACAAAAATCTATCAATTCCCTGATGGCTGCGACTTAGAGAGCATGGCTCAGAGGGTGCATGTAAACACTTACCTCACGCAATAAAATTGCACGTTCAACCATTAGTAAGGTCGAAGACCAACGAACGTCAATGTCTCTAAGCAATTGAAGGTCCTTTTGCTTCAAAGCATTAAGGATGCTCGTAAAATACTGGCGACGGAGGGATGATGCTCGAATCTGCATAAATTCAACCATAAGTCATCAGATATAATTACAATGAGACTTACAACACGAACCACAGTTCGAACTGTGGCAATAGGATCACGATCAATAGCATCCATAAAACTCCGTGATTCGAGACCAGGGGGAGCACTGGGAATAAAATCGGGTGCATCTTGACTGGCAAAATCGAGGTTTGTAATTGCCCCAAGTACAGCCTTGCAAGCTAAGTTGACAATGTGGGGAAAACATCTGTAACAGCTGAGCGTGAGTGATCAAGCGTCATCAGTGAATTTCTGACCTCCTACCGGATACGACGTAGCCTTCGATCAAACACGATATTGCGGCGAGTAAGCTCACGCTCCAAGTGATTCATGAAGGTGTCATTATTAACTGCATTGTCCATAGTGATCCACCCAATCTGTATGACGAGCGTGACAGTACACATGACACTGATGACATCGAAAACAAACCTTATCAGCTATCTCAATCCGATCCAAGACATACAGAAATGCATAGGCAATATGCTCCCCATTATGACGACCAGGGACACAGTGAAACCCAATCAAGTCAGCACGTAATTTCAGTGCATGCTTTGTAGTACCATCGAGTTCATTATTCTTGACTGCTTGGATCCAGTGGGCCGTCGCTGCCATGAAAGGTGTGAGGTTGATGTCGGACCACAAGTCCATTGTCAATGAGATCTTGCCGAGAGAACCCTGTACAACAATCAGAATGCAGGCTAAATGGAAAACACGAAGCATACCGCCATTTCCGATGCCAACACATCCAGATATTCATTGAAGGAGTCCACAAGCCGGTTCTTCAGCGTGGTGCGACGCGGAATATCCGAGTCGTTTAACTCTTGACGCAGCATCAAAAAGATGGCTCGCAAACGTGGACTCTCAATGACATTCAGTGACTATCAAGTGCGAAAATGATGAGAGGTCAACCACACAGACAACCGATTCAATGAACCTACAATATCATCACCAACAACAAACTCCAATATGGCATCAACAAATGCTGCTGGCGAGAACGCTGCATGTGGAATGTTGTCGTTAACAGGTCCACGAGTCCCTGAATGGTGTTTTCGGTATAAGCCAATAGCTGGCTGAGCACACTTTGCTGTGATCACGATCTTAAGTTGATCACAAGCAGCGATCCACATGTCAGCATGAATTTCATATAGATGGCGACGCAGGACCCCCGTCGTAGTTGTGGGGCTGTATGAAGCACAAAGTTCTGCTTTGAGTTGGCCAGCTGCTTTGAGTCGCCTACACGAGTATATCTTGTCAGTTTGCTATCTCGAAGCCATGCATTAACTTACTCGCAGAATATACACTCATTCTTCTCTAATGAACGTTGGTAAAAAGTCCAGACATCGTTAGCTCGCTTGCTCGTCGAGGTCGAGGTCGATTTGCGATGATTGTGGCTATGACGGCCAGCACGTGGAGTAAGGCCTGATGGCATTGCCCTTACACGGTGTATGGACCGAGGGGTTACAGGAACCCTCTGCATTGCAGGAGTACGCACAGGAGTTGTGGGGATGACAGCAGGCGATGAAGGAGGAGCTCCGTCACTCAAACCTCTCGTCTCGCAAAGTCCAATGCCTGGCAGGTCAGCAAATGTCACAGTATGATGCCGACGAGATGGAAGCTCATGCCCACCAGCCACATGAGGTTCAGTAAAGATGAGAGGCTGAATGGGAGGCTGTATCGACGGAACCACAAGCTGCGGCGGGGGCTTGGGGGTTTCCGGAACTGCAGCTATTGCGGCAGTAAAGTCTGGAAAATGTATGGTGAGGATCAATGCACCTCGCTGGGTATCACGTAGCTAACCTTCGCCAAGAGATTGGCAGACCTGAAAGGTCGTCTGGAGGGCACCATTTGGAAGTGTGAGTGTGCTACTGCAACCCCGACCACGGCCACGACTACGGCCACCTCTTGCATCAGGCATGATAAGTCAGGATGTGATGCAAGGCGATATCGAGACCAAGCTGCCTGAATTGCGGGCCATAAATATGCCATGATTGAGACTCAGAGACGCCTCACCAATCATTGAGTCATAGACCAACCAATTTAAAGACACATAGCGCTCAACATGTAAAGATGCGGACGACTTTTTACGTTCAAGTGGCTGTTCTAAGCTCCGAAATGAATTAGCACATTGCAACTCATGGTATGCTAGATTAAACTCACGAGCATGCTGTCAAAATCCGTGTGTTCCTAGATGGATCATTAGCTTGTCAAGTCCCAAAAACCACGACCTCCCATGCAGACTCCATAAACTTTAATTGAAAAGACTCGAGAGTCAAAAAGTTAGGATTGACCAGCGTAGTAGATACAAAAACTCTATCTGCTACGACAGACCATGCAAGAGTTGCTTCTCTGGCTCAACATCCATCATACGTGCGGCAACAACGCCAATGCTCGGACTCGGCGAGTCATCAACCTGCGCAGCAGGACGATCAGAAGATGATTTGACGCTCATCTGCGACTTGCTCTTGGCTGTCACAGGTTCGCCATCAGCGGATGCCGCGGCCGCTTTGGAAACAGCATCTGTGGTTAGTGCCGAGCCTTTCAATTGATTGTTGGTAATCATTGCGGCCACGGTCATACGATAGCACGCAAGATCGCCAAGAGCTTCGAGCCAGCCGGGTCGGAACGAGCGCAGGGTGGGCTCCTCAAGAAGCCTGGTGTAGAAGGTGTAGGCATAATATATAAAATCTTGAAGGTGTTCAAGAGCTAGGGGCAAGGAAAACGAGGCACGTCTCAAGGCCTCGAGGAGTTTATGGAATGCGTGTGTCCAGAGGCGGATGATGATATTGTACTTGCTCAGGATAACGCGAAGGGAAGCCGGAACACTTGGGGCGAGGGAGATCTCCATCAGATTATGCATCATCTCAGCGAGTCTACATACTTTCAATCAATAATATCACGATGAAAATTGGAGAGTCACTTACCATTTATGGTCTGAGGATCTTGGTTTCGAGGGTGGATATACTGCGGTACAAAGGGGAATGGTGGCGCAAGAAGGAAGAGCTTGCAGCGAGGTGTCACGAGTGGCTTTGGTAGAAAGTTGCGAACACCAGCAACTGCATAGATGATGCACGAGGTTAGACTTAAGTGCTCTGCAGGAGGGAGGTGGCAAAACGGGCTCACAGACGGAATACTTCAACAGTGTGGACTA
This sequence comes from Suillus tomentosus, assembly GCA_016647685.1. NCBI lineage: Eukaryota > Fungi > Basidiomycota > Agaricomycetes > Boletales > Suillaceae > Suillus > Suillus tomentosus. The sequence continues at coordinate 295,959 of JABBWJ010000041.1, forward strand.
AGGTAAACCGCGACATGCCCTGTCGGCCAATGGTAGGTCGCGAGACATTGTCGTTGATTTGGAGTGGGATATGTGAGATCACTGAGATCTGGCCAAGACCGACAATGATAAGTAAACTAGAAAGCAATAGTTCAGTAAAATTGAGTGTACCTCACTCGTTGCACTCACTGTGACTCATGTGGTGCTCGTTACGAGCATTCTGTTGGTGCGTAGAGCATGTTGCATGCGCTGGACAACGTCGAACGATTCATTTCCATTATCGGAATTAGCCGGAGACTCGACTGCAGCCGAGCTTTAGGAAACCGTAAACTTCGGTTCAAAGTCCAACAAATTACTTAAGCTGTTTAGTCAGCTCAGCTCAGCTAAAATTCGGCTCGGCTTTTCTGGCTCACTGAACCTAGCCGAACCATTGGCAACACTAACTTACAGTATGACATGTGGGGGAGCGATTCCAACGGTCAAATTGCACAATTTCTCTGTAGGTCCTATATATATTTTGATTTTGATGCTCAATACTGACATTATCATAGCTACTTTCGAAAGATGCTCAATATTTTCTCGAGCCACCTGTTCTACACTACCCATGTCCATCTTCCCACTGCCGACACACCAGTCTCCATGGAAATCCGCAATAATCCAAAGCGGTGGCCCTATTTCAAGGATGCCATCGGAGTGATAGATGGGAGCCATATACACGCCTTTCCTCCTGCATCTGAACACCACCTCTACCATAATCACAAAGGATTTGTATCCCAAAACTGTCTCTTTAGTTGTGACTTCGATATGAAGTTTACCTATGCGCTTACTGGTTGGGAAGGATCCGCTACTGATGCGCGTCTCTGGGATGAGGCACACGAGGGGGGCCTAAAACTTGCACCTGGTAAGTACTTTCTTGCCGATGCCGGCTTCCCTTCTCATCCAGAGCTCCTGATACCTTATCATGGAGTTCATTATCATCTTGCGGAGTGGGGGCGTGCAAGCGTGAGGTAAGCTTTAGTTTTATTCAAACATATATGCAATTAATGGTTGTTTTTCAGGCTGGTGAATAAAGAGGAGCTTTTTAACCTTCGTCATGCGTCTGCACGCAATGTTATTGAACAAAATTTTGGTGTCCTGAAGAGATGCTTTCACATTCTATTGATATCCCCAGAATATGGGATGGAGATACAGGCGCCTGTCCCTGCTGCTATCCACAACTTCATTGTGCTAGCCTCACTAGGTGCGTAGTTACTTGTTTTCACATCCCTAAGTTTTGGACCACATTATTACATGTATTCTCATGGTCCGCAGTACATCATGTCTTATTACATAGGACATCGGATCCAAAATATTGTGCTACTACTTTCGCCTATAGGGTTCCGGATTTCTATGTATCTACATAAATATTGGACTCCCCATAGCATCATCATCATCCGAGTAGAGGAGAGTCGTTCTCTGACACTTAGGGGTCAAATCCGATATTTCGTAGTTCTTAGTTGACATTGTGAATATCATCGTTCCTTCATCATCTGTATCCATCATTGTTATTATTGCACACACCACTCGCTTTTCCGACGCTCACTATTGCGTTACTATTAGTTTCCGATAACCCAAACCCGATGAACCCGAAACCCGAAAACATCGGACCCGACACTTTTGCATCAGACATCGTAATTATACCTTCAGACATTGTTTCCCATGCTCAGACTATTGACCCCACATCACTCACTGACCCCCAAAACTATTCCCAGACCACAGACCCCTGGGTTGAATGCACTTGTCTCACCAAGTATAGCAGACTAGGCAGTGCAAGACCACAACATAAAGATATCAGTTTGGAGCCATCTTTGTATAGCCCCACTCTGTGTTGTATTCCTACATCGGTGTAGAGAATCATGCCTCTCATGGCGTGATATGGCAGTTTCCACTAAGGGAGTATACAGCACCAACTCGCAGCACCACTCTGTGTACTGTCCACAGCAATTCCTATATAATGCGCAGCTTTCCCGCGCAATGCGCGCCATGCGCGCACCATTCCCACGCTTCGCGATGTATACGCGCGCGCGCGTTCCCGCGCTTGCGCGCCCTATAGCGCCAGCCATCCAGATGCATCTATCCACTGTCCACCAAGCTCCCTAGTGCATATATTTCCATTTCCTTTATTAGCATAGTGTTCCATCTTTATTTTTATCATGCATTCTCACTCATATATATATTTACATACCTACTCGGTAGCGCTTCGGCTCCGCATGACCGCGCTTAGGCGCGCTATATAAGCGCCAGCAGTACTAACTTACTTTTCCTACCTTTCACTTTACCTTACTTTTCACCCAATTTTACCTAGTACTTACTACCTAGAAAGTCGCAGTAGAACTCTATTCATTAGCACATCGCATCTCACATCTCTTATCTTGCTTTATATCATCACTTAAGCTTAATCTCTCATTTCTGTATACACACGCGCGCTTTCCCGCGCTTCGCGCAGTACGCGCGCGCGTTCCCGCGCCTTCGTGCCTTGCGCGCACCTGCGCTTTCTCGCGCTTCGCGTTCCCGCGCATACCTCTAGATCTTTGCTGTACTCACTTCCCCTTTAGGGTCGAACGCACTTGTCTCCTCAAGTAACGCAGACTAGGCAACGCGCGACCTGTCAACATTTATAGATACTGTCTGGAGCATCATTTGTTCCCAGCAGTATTGTTGTTTCTACAACTGGAGCCCACCGCGAGGGGAGCAGTCAGCAAGATCTAGTTTTGCGCATATTAACACATACAGGTCAATCTCTTTGCATTTTCAATAGCTAACCAGTTTCTAGTCACGCATTCTCGCGCCTTGCGCGCGCGCTTTCCCACCCCTGTGCGCCTTGTGAGCGCACCTTTGCACTTAGTGCAATTTGCACATATAAGGTCAATCTCTTTGCAAATTCAATAGCTAATCAATTTTTAGTCACGCATCCTCGCGCCTTGTGCGCGTGATTTCCCACGCCTGTGCGCCTCGCGCGCGCACCTTTCATGCGCTTCAATGCCTTATAGATTGCCCATCCGCGGCACAGCAAACGCGCCCAAGTTCGATGGTACTACAGACAACCTTGCTGAATTCATTGACACCTATGAGCAGCTAGCTGATGAAGCAGGACTCCAAGGACTCGACCGCATCAAAGGTATTATCCGCTACCTTGCACGTGATGATCGAGAACTATGGGGAGGCATGCCAGAAGCGGCAGTAGATGATTACAGCGCCTTTTTAGATGAGGTGAAGGTAATGTATCCTGGATGGGATGGTAAAAGACGCTACGCGCTCGCGGACTTGCGCGCCATCGCGCGCGAATACGCTAACAAACCGATGCCCTCTTGTGCAGAACTAAGCAGTTACTTGCGCGCATTCAGGAAGGTTATGCAGCCACTTGTAGATGAAGACCGTATTGGAAAGGCCGAATGCGACCGCTTATTCATGGAAGGAATCCCTAGCGACGCTCAGGCGCAAATTCGCTTGCGCCTGATGATCAAGTTTCCTGACCACCATCCATACGACCCATACCCATTCATGGACGTCTTTGCAGCTGCGCAGTTCCTACTATCTGGGCGTGCTTTTCCCGCGCCAAGCGCGCCAGTAAGCGCGCCAGTTAGCGCACCAATAATAGCACCAAGCATGCCAGTTAGTGCACCAGTGGCTAAGTACAAAGATTGCTATCAAGCGAGTCGCGCAACGCAGGATACGACCATTAGCGCTAACGCGACAGCTGGACTCTTCTACCACGCACCCTCAGAAGTTGTACTTGACAAAAGGCCACCAGTTCCTATTCTCGCGCCTCACGCGCGCGCCTTTCCCGCGCCTTCGCGCGATTTACGCGCACCTCCACCATCAACTATGCCAGCATGCAAAGCTATACCAGACTGTATCACTCTAGATCACGAACTCGAGCGCGCGCTCGCGAAGCGCAACCAGATGCGCACTGCAGGCGCCTCTTCACCATCATCCTCAGCAGCACCATCTCCTTCACAATCCGCATCATCACCATCACCATCAATCGCGTCAGTAGTCAGGGATGACTCTAAACATCTATTGCACACTAACGCGCCAGTTGAAACATGCGCGCCTATCGCTATCGCATCACGCGCGCCTATCGCCATCACCTCGCCAGTAGTCAGGGATGACTCTAAACATCTATTGCACACTAATGCACCACTAGAAACACGCTCGCCCCTCGCTATCGCATCGCTTAAGGAAGAAACCTCGCCAATCGCACCATCACCATCACTGCTCGCATCATTAGAGGTCAGAGATGACCCTAAACATCTATTGCGCTTTAGCGCGCCTATAGAGGAGCCTTCTGCCGCATCTGAGGCTCAAGTTACACCTCATGTCAACCAGAGTTTGTCTCTGGTAATTCCATATGTCACTAACGATCGCGTGCATGTCGCGCTTTTTGCTTCCAGTGACTATTGCGCGCCAGTAAAGCATCCATGCATCACGCCACCTAACCACCAAGCAGAGCATGTCTCAGGCGACCCTGGCGCAACTGAGGCGCACCATATTGCGCCTGAGGACGCGCAATGCGCGCGCCTAGAGGTATTGTACATTTACCCTCGTCTCATTTCGCGTTTTCTGTCTCTTTCATGTTTAAAGCCCTTAAGGAGCTATTTGACAATTCCAATCACTTTAATTTCATCTTTGCACCACCCCTTGTTCACGCGCCATGATCACGCGCATTCCCGCGCCTCGCGCACTCATAATTTTAGCAGAGTTTTCACGCTACCGCATTTCTATCGCTTCTCCCCTTCTAAATTGCATTTCTATCATTCAACACAAGGTATATTCCAATCAGACATCCAGGCGCGACATAGGCGCGCGCCTGACACATACATATGCGCCTAACCCCCCTATCATCACCTTTAACTTCACACTTCGCACATTTATTCACATTCTTCACGCTTTTGCTTACCATGTCAATTTCATTCCTGCGCGCTTTGATGCGCACTATTCTCCTTCACCTATGCGCCTACTGCGCCTTGATATACCACCCTTACAGCCCATTTGCGCAACATTTGCGCCTAATTCCACACTATATACATTTCTCGCTAACACATTTGCAGGAAAATGGCCGTTCCTCGCGTGTTCGGCCAATATAATCAAATTCGCGCGAAATCGCCCCAAGGCGCGCACATCGCGCGCATCCTATCAGCTTGTAGGGCGCCCCTACACCCCTTGCAGCGCCTCCCATTGGCGCGCCTTCAACCTGCAGCGCGTTGTGCAGGAATTCATCCTGCCAGTTACAAGCCCCCCCAAGCGCGCCAGCCTCGCTCATTCCAACCCTACCTTGAGTAAAGCGTCAGCTCGCAAGAGACGTGAAGCGCGCTAGTTACGCGCTCAAGGAGGAGGATCAAGCGCCTCAGCCGCGCATCAAAGAATAACATATAACATCGCTGTTTCATAGGATATCGTTCGTTTTACCCTGGGTTTCGTCCAGCGTGCCTTCATTTTCATTTTCTCTCATTATAATGCCATCCAAGGAACTAATAACACACTGATATATATGCATATAGGAATCACTTAGAAGAACATAGAAGAAAAACAACACAACAACCTTAGATTGTGCCCACCTAGCTCAATAGTATATTTTCTCTTCGCACGCATGACGCGGCACCATGCTCCTTTTTACCTTAGAACGCGCACATATGCGCGCAATATTCCCGCGCCCATATGCCTCATGCGCCTCGCGCGTGCGCGCTTCCTGCGCTTCGTTTATAAGAAGGTATAGATGTTGACAGCTGCATGAAGAAGACAAGTCAGATAGGACATCTGCAAGTTACTATTTTTCATTCGCATTTTCACATATAGTTTTACTCACAATGTTCAAACCTTTAGCATCTAATATTTAGCGCGCCTAGCAGGACTTGGTCTGGACATGGATTGGATCACTCTTGGACAGCGCGCGCCACTTCGCATCATACGCATGCACGCAGACTGGACTCCAGGATTAATGCGCAATAGGCCCACAGAATACAACACATGCGACACTCACGCGCTTTCTCGTGCATTGCACGCGCGCACTTTCCCGCGCTTCACACCATATGCGCGCATCCCACCCATGCCTTGCGCACCACATCCATATCACTCTCACATCATCGCCTCACACCCAGGGAACACTATTCACACCAGAGTCACCCTTGCGATTCACCATGCTATGCTTCATTCCCGCGCCTTCACGCATAGCGCGCGCACATCCTCGCGCCTCGCGCATACCATGCGCGCGCACCTTCCCACGCCTTCGCACCTTGCGCGCGCCTGCACTTTCGCATACATCGCACATTACGCGATAATTCCTGCACTCGCACATTCATCGCCCAACAACCAAAGCATTGTACAAGCATCGCACTTGCATACTCTCACGCAAAATCCTCACCACGCGCGCGCTGAGTGGGGACACTCAGAATTTAAAGTCCCTGGGAGATGTAGAGACTCGTGCGTCTCATGGTGTGATATGGCGCTTTACACTAGGAAGTATACAGCACAAACTTGCAGCACCCCTCTGTGTGCTTTCCATAGCTATTCCTATATGAGGCGCAGCTTTCCCGCGCACCATTCCCGCGCTTCGCGATGTATATGCGCGCGCGCGCGCGTTCCCGCGCTTGCGCGCCCTATGGCGCCAGCCATCCAGAAGCATCCATCCACTGTCCACCAAGCTCCCTAGTGCGTATATTTCCATTTCCTTTATTAGCATAGTTCCACCTTTATTTTTATCATGAATTCTCACTCATATATATCTTTACACACCTACTCGGTAGCGCTTCGGCTCCGCATGAGCGCGCTTAGGCGCGCTATATAAGCGCCAGCAGTACATACTATTAAAAAAAACCTACTTTTCCTACTTTTCACTTACTAGTTACTACCCACTTACTACTTAGCAGAATATAGTAGAAGGCTATTCCTTTACATTTTGCACTCTTATATCTCTTATCTTGCTTTATATCACTACTTAAGCTTAGTTTCTCATTTCCGCATATGCGCGCGCGCTTTCCCGCGCTTCGCGCTAATACGCGCGCGCGTTCCCGCGCCTTTGTACCTTGCGCGCACCTGCGCTTTCTCGCGCTTCGCTTCAGCGCACACTTCTAGATCCTTGCTGCACTCACTTCCCCTATAGGGTCGAACGCACTTGCTTCTCAAGTAACGCAGACTAGGCAGCGCGCGACCTTACAACTTTTACAGATACAGTCAGGAGCTTCTTTTGTTCCTCATTGTATTGTTGTTTCTACATCGGGTCGAACACACTTGTCTCGCAAGTATAGCAGACTAGGCTGTGCAGGACCACAACTTATATTTTGCTAGACACTCACTTTATGTAGTGTCCAGCAATTGTTGTATACCTACAGCGTGTTTGTACAATGAGTCCAATTAGCTTCAGTTTTCTGTTCATAGTTTTGGTAGATGCATGCAGCCAAACAAGAGAGTCACAGTTTTATGAGAAGGCTCTCTAACATTATTTCAATTTTTGCTAGAGGTGCACAGAGAGATGACTCGAGCAGCCAGACACACAGCAAGGACAAGAACAAGTGGGTGCCCACTTATTTTCAACTTCTAGCAAAGACCAAAGATAGGCAGAGGCCCACTCACATGTATCATCAACTAGCATCAGATTCAGAATAGGCGGGCGCCCGCTTATTTATGAGCATCAGCAAAGATCAAAGACATCATCAGCATCAGAGTTGATTAGATGGACAGGAATCTGCTTGTTCAGTTAGTCAGCCAATGAGAGCAAGCTGACTAATCTGTTTGTGCATGTTTGTGTCTCAGCTTATATACACAATTGAAAAGTGTGGCTGCATCAAACACATCTCTTTCTGCAATTTATACCTTCCAAATAAGGAAATTTTCAAACAACCATCATAGTAAGTTTTTAGAGCCAACCAAAAGAAAATAAGAGCTCAATCTCTTATTTTCTTGCTTTCTGCAGGCAAGCACCAGCACCAATCAGAATGCAAGAAATTCCATTTCATTCATAGACACAAAGGCTGCTGCAGCAGTCATGGTGAGTGCAGACAGAGTAAGCATCAAACAAGTGGACATCTGCTAATCTATGAATTTCAATCCAACAGTGCTAACACCAGCACAAGGGGCAAGGGCAAATCCCTTCAAGGATGCCTGCAAAGGTGATCTGATAAATAGGGCTAAAGCTGAACTCATCATCTGCAGCAGAAATAAAAACAAGCGGGCACTCGCTTATTTTCATTCTTTTGTTTCTTTTAATCCAAGCACACATCTTTCAGTTTTACAAACTCATCTTCAACAATTTGAATTTGAACCTCTGACCTCCAAAAACAAGTCATACAAGGTTTGATATAGATGCTCCTTCAAACCACACTTGACTGGAAGGATAAAACCATCCTCAAAGGAAAAATGCAATTGATCAAGCAAGCAGCTTCATCAATCTTGACAAAGCCCCATATGAGAGACCTGCCAGTGACAGAAGCTGGCTAGAAAATTTGTTCTATTGCACAAAGTGGCTGGTGCACTTTGTTGACCAAGGCAAGTAGAAATAAGCTGGCGCCTGCTTATTCGTTCTGACAAAGCACCAAACACATTCCAGATATAATTGATGAGTCAGAAAATTGCACCCTCCTGGAGCACACACTGGCCAGCAATGTCCTCTGATGAACTTGCCAGACAACAAAGACAACCAGCTTGCTCAAATACTAACTATCCTCCATTACATCCTGCCAGAAAAAATGCAAATCATACATACAAGAGCTGCTAAAGAGAGAGGGAGTGACATCAAAGTCCTCAAAGATTCCACTGATATTGGCAGACAAAGTGCTCTACATGATGCATTTTTTTCCATGAGATCCATTAGCATCATGTAGAGCACTTTGTCTGCCAATATCAGTGGAATCTTTGAGGACTTTGATGTCACTCCCTCTCTCTTTAGCAGCTCTTGTATGTATGATTTGCATTTTTGCTGGCAGGATGTAATGGAGGATAGTTAGTATTTGAGCAAGCTGGTTGTCTTTGTTGTCTGGCAAGTTCATCAGAGGACATTGCTGACCAGTGTGTGCTCCAGGAGGGTGCAATTTTCTGACTCATCAATTATATCTGGAATGTGTTTGGTGCTTTGTCAGAACGAATAAGCAGGCGCCAGCTTATTTCTACTTGCCTTGGTCAACAAAGTGCACCAGCCACTTTGTGCAATAGAACAAATTTTCTAGCCAGCTTCTGTCACTGGCAGGTCTCTCATATGGGGCTTTGTCAAGATTGATGAAGCTGCTTGCTTGATCAATTGCATTTTTCCTTTGAGGATGTGTAAGGATACTATATCCCTTGCACTCTAACCAAACTTCAAACTAATGCAAATGCAGTCCATGTGTCTCAATGATGTGAAGAGCTTTACTCTTCATATCTGAGACATGTGGATACATTCCTTCATTTATGTTCACTCTTGTATTCTAGAAATACCTTATCTTATATCACCTGATGGTGTCACCTTGTGTAGAACACGAGTCTTCTTGTTGCGCTCATTCAAGTTTCAAGTTTCTTTCATCAAATTACCCTTTGTTTTGCTGCACACTGTACCATATATTGAGCCACTTGGCTACCCCTTTCACACTTGTATGTATATATATCTTTCAAATATTCATGTACTCCTCATGAAATCCAGAGTTTTCACCAATAATGTCGCAAAGTCCAAGAACACCTCAGCTCAAATGATTCCGTCGCACTATCATCTCATCGCATTGTGACACTTGGAACCTCCCTGGGCTCAATCCCTTATCTGTGTACAATATGGTCTATGAGATTGTAATTGTGCCAAAGGCTATACTAGGAATCTTAAAGTGGTGAACCATGTATTGAATGCAGCCCCTTACTTGTAACACCCTTCATCAAAAGTTTGTGGTTCATATTTATTTTTATTACTATCTTACCTGTATTTTTAACAGACATGAACCTCCATTGGTGACACAAAACCAAAAAAAATTATTGAAACCTCTTTTCATGATTTTTTCAACATTTTTCAAAAGTTATGTGTACTTCCAGTGTTAAGATTTTGCGTAAGATAAATCGGTCTATATTTTAAACCCGCTCCACATATCCATTCTTCAAGAAATCCCGCACACAAGATCCATGATCTCTATATCTTGCGATCGAAAATTGTATATTGTGCTCTGTCATCATGAAGGCAGAATTGATTCTTCGACGACCCTGGACTCGACCTTTCTCTTCACAGTCACACTGCCGTCCTGCAATATTTTGACATCAGACGTCAGAGATATAAATAGACAAGATACGCGTTCACTGACCTCGTTACCAAAGTATGCGGCCTGAGCCATATCGCAGAACAAACCAACTTCCACGACACCTGTGAGCATTTTGATTTTTGCCAAAATCTGCAGTAATTGCCATTAGTACAAGCCTGAGGCAGTGGCAGAATTTCTCGTACAGTAGAAGGGTCCTTCATGATCTCTCTGGAGAAAGGCGCATCGATGACGAAATTGCTATTGTCTGTCACCACAGGACCGGCTTTGGCCTTTGCCATGCGCAGGGTAGCGTTGGGGGAACCCAAAACATCGCGCAATTTACGCAAAACTTGGGCGTATGCGAATGGCACGACTTCGACTGGAACGCCAGGAGTGAACTGCGAATGATGATTACGACATTCCTCACTCGGAAGACCAGGCACGCACGTTTGTCCCGAGGTACTCCGCGTTTTTGCGATAGTCGGCTACCACGATAAATCTACAGTTCACTGATAAGGGAACTGAGACATCAAATATGATTATGGACGTACGTATTCGCAGCCTCCGCGAGTACCTTTTCCCGCAAGTGACAGGCTCCGCCACCTTTAATACAGTTGAGGTCAAGGTCAACTCTGATAATGGTCAAGCTTGACGACTTTTCTGAGGAATCGAAAAAACTCACTCGTCAGCACCATCTATAGTGACGTCAATGGTAGGAAATTGATCAACGTCGCCTAGGTTGAGGTTCGACATGACGATGAGTTCCTTGGACTGGAATCCAGTCGGAATGAACACCCGATCCTTGTTAAGTTCGCGCCCCTGTGCGACGATTCGCTCCACAACATAGGGCACAGTAGATCCTGAAAAGCGGTAAATAAGAGCCTATCCCAGCTGTAGTACGTGCAAACCAGATCCTATTCCGATAACCTTGCGGCAAAGAATAATAAGTTCCAAAAGACAAATGAGAATGAAGACAGGACTCACTTTATGTTCTGGGAGAATGTGTTTGTCCACAGCAGTGTATGCCGCTAATCGTTTGGACTGCTCAATGGCACTGAGCGTGGTGGTAGCTTTCATGGTGGTCAGCGTTCTAGTCGTCTTCTACGAGCAAGATACACACCGATGGGAACAGCCAATACCGGCATGGTGACGGGGCGAGGGACGGGAGTTATTCTGGACCCATCAAAGTCAGCTCGGTTTTCAATCGATAAGCTTCAAGGGGGTTCCGGGAAGCGGTTCGGTGCGGCAACATGATGCGAAACATCAAGCTAGTCCCAAATCGTCCACTCAAAACCGTCTTGGCTCCAAGTTGAACAACTTCCCGAGAAGTCGGAAACTGCGGGTCTAGTGGGTACACAGCAAAGTAGATCACTTACGGAGTCTGTGCGGACGCCAAGTGCGTTTTCGCTGAAGAGACCGGGCGATGGTGGTCGATAAATATTCGAAATGATGGAGCGCGCGAGGGGTAGCATAGGTACTTATGAGGATTGCATAGATATAAGGACATGCGTGTGCTCGACGGGTCTATTCTCGGTCAGACCGTAACGCTTGTGTTACTCACGCGCCCATCACCAACTTCACTGCTTTCAGTGCATTTCACGGCAACGCTGAGAACAACTCTGTCTTCTTCTCATTGATTACCATTGGCGTGTTCCACAACTCGTTTCTGGGAAGTATTTCGCACATACTGGTAGCCTGGACTGTGGAGTTGCGTGGAAAGTCGTGAGCACTGCTGTCACAGACTCGGAAGCGGTCGTCAAACATGAGAGCCATTAAAGGTGCGTTCTTGTATTCAAGCTCCTTTGAGGAAATTCACAATGCGCAGGGGTGCTTTTAACTTGGTTTGCAGTCATTTTTCGTCTTTCAAAGGAACTATAGACTGATCGTTGGGCACTTACGCTTGCAGTGACTCCGCTGTTAAGCAAATACTACTCACGATGAACGAGAAGGATCCTTTCGTTATTGAGGATTTAGATGATTACCATCTGGTTATCAAGGCAGACGAGGAATATAGAGTGAGGAGGGAGCTTGAAGCTGAGGTGCGAATTTTGATGTATCTGGAAATCTATCTGACAAGGAATTGTTGCAGTTGGAGAAGAACACATACAGTCTAGAAACAAACTAGTTTTGCACTTTCATTCTACAGCATAAGTACTTTCCCTACTGCGGCCTTAGGTCTGTCTGTGACGCTGCCCATAATCTATCGGATTGGGCTCGACGTTACGGTGGTGCCATACCGGTTAAATTTTTCTCGAATGAAATCTCAAGGTGCGTCGTTTCTGTACTGAAATGCATATCATAGGGACCTGCGTCAGGTAGACGAAAGGAATTATATGATGGGCCTTATCCGTGTTCCGGGAGATCTACCTAATAACTGATCTTCCCCAGGGAGTTTCATTCAGTTGACATGTGAACAGTGGTCACGAACTTCTCCATCCATACGGTTCACCCATGCCAAATCACAAACAAAACTATTTCCTTCATCCAGGTGAAACACGAATGTATATGTATGTAACCAGCTCTGGCAGTATCACCTTCTAACTGCTCGAACCTGGAAACGTGCGCTCTGCGACAAATAAGCCATTCAGGCACGATGAGGCGTGTCCGAGCGTGAAAGAATGCAGAAACCAGTGCAAAGAACTGGGCATTTTCTTACCCATATCTTGAATTAGCACTGCGTTATCAGGTATCCAAGGGCTGGCCATACGATTACTAGGCCGCCGAATTCGTGCAAGCGAGTTGCTTGCTCTCAGAGGCAATGTCATCCCCAAAACGCACTAATGGCACCGCCACCCTGTTACAATGGCAATTAGAGAGGAGTACACGAGCAGAAGACTGAACCTAATGCGGACCAGAGTTCCCTACGACCCGAAGTGAAAAGCGAATTGCGATATCACTCAGGCTGCTGTAAGGTGCCGTATAAGAAGTATCATATAGACATGCAGGCCAGTTATCTACTTCCCATCATGTGGTATCAAGGTATGCTGACATGTGCTGATCTCACATGTTCATCTTGAGTGCATCGTCTATATGTTTATCACAGCCACTAGTGCCGGTGGTTCCTCGGCGCGGAAACCAGCGACAACGACGGAGTCTGCTCTGCCTTGGTCTACACTATTACCATGGTCATGTCAACGCGCACACTAACCCCATGCCATTCACCACAACGCCACCGCCGCCTTAGGTCTAAAATATTGTCATCGTTTGGGACCCGAGCACGCTGCACTGCTATAGACCAAACCCAGACCCGGGGTGCCTAACCTCAAGTTATGGAAGCAGCACCTGAAGTCTTTAGAACTGAACCTTCAAGTCAGCAGGTCTAGCCATTATCTAAATTTCGTTATGCAACGATGCTAATCAACATGCCATATTTTTGAGTGAGCGGCGCATTTATGAACATAATTTGACTACAAGTACAGCTGGCTGGCGCCTCTCTAAGGTTAAGTTAGGCACGAGTCTAGGTTTAGCGGCATTTTAGAATTGAGCATGCATCAACCATTAGCTTGAGGCTAATGGTCATCGCTTGTTACTTCGGTTCTAACGTGAAATAAGATGAGCCGGTTGTCAATTCGCATCTGAGCCGATTTATTCCCAGATTAGGAGGCGATGATCATATCGCTATCAGACCACATCGATCACGTTTCAGTACTTAGTACTAGTACTTAAGTATATCTCCCCTTCAAATCAGCTCGCATCGCGTCTCTTTCTTCCCTCAACTTGGTTGCAGATTGAAAGGAACATATCATGGACACTGTCCCGGACATCTTGAAAGTGTCCATTCTCGGACGAGAGTCCATCCACTGCGGTTTCCACTTGATCCCATACATTGCACGTACAGTGCTCACCACACTTCCTGCATCTGTCTATGTCCTCGTAACAGACACAAATGTAGCCCAGTTCTACCTCTCTGCCTTCGAAAAAGCTTTCAGCGCCGAGATCAACAAGGTGCGTGTCTTTTCTATTCGCTCATTTCATGTATTCGTCTTGCATTCCAATCTGACTCCATCTCAGCTTTCTTCCGCCAAACCGCGTTTCCTCTCCCGTATTATCTTACCTGGAGAGACAACAAAGTCTCGTGAAGGAAAGGCCGATATCGAAGACTTTCTCCTTCTCGAGCGCTGCACTCGTGACACCGTCATCCTCGCTCTTGGTGGAGGTGTCATTGGTGATCTTGTTGGCTTTGTTGCTGCGACCTTGTAAGTGAACCCTATACGCTTCCTTCCGAGCTATCGCGTCATCGCTATCCATCTTTCTGCGCGATTCCCATCCATCCTCGACTTTTCATATCCTTCCTGTAATATGCTTGTCTCTGACTATTACTAACCTTCTTGCAGCATGCGTGGTGTGCGATTTGTTCAAATCCCTACTACGCTTCTTGCAATGGTGGACTCTTCCGTGGGCGGAAAAACTGCCATCGACACCCCTGCTGGCAAGAACCTCATCGGCGCGTTCTGGCAGCCCGAATACATATTCATTGACGCTGCATTCCTCGAGACCCTTCCTGAGCGTGAGTTCAGCAATGGTATGGCTGAGGTTGTCAAGGTCTGCTTGTTTCTAGTTTCCTACAAGTTCACTTTATAACGTGCCTTTAAAGACCGCAGCGATATGGGATGAAACCGAATTTAATTCCCTCGAAAATAACGCTCAATTAATCTACAATGCTATTCGCACGCCTTCCACAGGCTCTGCAGGTCGTCACATTAGCACGCGCTCTACCTCTCAATCTCTCCTCCTCTCCGTTATCCGAGGTAGTATCTACGTCAAATCCCACATCGTCACCATCGATGAACGCGAGACCGGACTCCGTAACCTTGTTAACTTCGGACACACAATTGGCCATGCCATCGAAGCCGTTCTAACGCCACACATGCTCCACGGAGAATGCGTCAGTATCGGTATGATGTTTGAGGCGGAAGTCGCTCGGGGAATGGGCGTATTGAAGCAGGTGGCCGTCGGAAGACTCGTGAGGTGTCTGAGAGCATATGGGTTGCCCGTAAGCTTGGCAGATCAGAGAGTAAGCAGATGTCCTGGTGCTCGCGACCTTAGTGTCGACAGGCTCCTGGATATCATGCGCGTCGATAAGAAAAACTCCGGCCCTCAAAAAAAAGTGGTCATCCTCTCCCGCATTGGAGCCACATACGAGCAGAAAGCGACAGCCGTTGACGATGTAGTCATTGCCAAAGTCCTTTCGGAGGCTGTTACGGTCAAGGTTGATCTCAGTGCTTCGCTGGGAACACAACATGTCAAGATGGCGACGCCGGGCAGCAAGAGTATCTCTAACCGTGCTTTAGTGCTGGCTGCGCTTGCGCAGGGCACATGCAGATTGAAGAACTTATTGCATTCGGATGATACGCAAGTGATGATGGCGGCATTGCAAGAGCTCCAGGTCTTACTGTTTCATCTTCATTCATTATTGTTGTTGCTAACTCGCTTTGTATAGGGCGCCTCCTTCACGTGGGAAGATGGGGGTGAAACGCTGGTGGTCACAGGCGGCGCAGGAGCCCTTCAAGTCCCCAAAGCAGGACAGGAAATTTATCTTGGGAATGCAGGCACCGCTGCACGCTTCCTCACCACTGTCTGCACGCTCGTGTCTCCCTCCGCTGCTGCCAATGCCGGGACCACCACTGTCATAACAGGCAATGCTCGCATGAAACAGCGGCCTATTGGCCCTCTTGTAGATGCCCTGCGCGCCAACGGATCTGAAATTACCTACAACGAATCCGAGGGCTGCCTGCCACTAAGCATCGCGCCCAAAGGACTCCAAGGCGGCGTGATCCGTCTCGCAGCAAGCGTGTCGAGCCAGTACGTCAGCAGTATCCTTCTCTGCGCGCCGTATGCGAGGGAGGCGGTGACTCTCGAACTTGTGGGTGGCACTGTTATCTCTCAGCCATACATCGACATGACAATCGCGATGATGCGCACATTCGGAGTGATTGTCACGCGTGACCCGGGAACCGACGTCTACCGAATTCCTCAGGGCACATACGTGAACCCCGCCCAATACGCGATTGAAAGCGACGCGAGTAGCGCAACGTACCCGCTTGCTATTGCTGCCATCACAGGGACAACATGCACGCTCGAGAACATCGGAAGCGGAAGTTTACAGGGTGATGCTCGTTTTGCCGTAGACGTGCTTGCACGCATGGGGTGCGATGTGGTACAGACTGCAAATGAGACGACCGTCACTGGTCCGAAGAGGGGCGAGCTGAAAGCGATTGGAGAGGTGGATATGGAGCCGATGACGGATGCGTTTTTGACAGCGTGCGCCCTTGCTGCTGTTGCGCAGGGCGGGGAGGGGAACACGACAAGGATCGTTGGGATTGCGAACCAGAGAGTGAAGGAGTGTAATCGTATCAAGGCAATGATTGATCAATTGGGTGAGTTCTTAGATTGCGTCTAATCGCTGTTCACTCTCATGACTGACTAAACATTCACAGCCAAATTCGGCGTGCAGACCAAAGAACTGGATGATGGACTGGAGGTGTATGGTCGTCCATTCAACACCCTCACCCGTGGCGCGAGCATACACTGCTATGACGATCACCGTGTCGCGATGGCGTTCAGCGTCTTAAGTACCATCGTACCCGACACAATCATCGAGGAAAAACGTTGTGTCGAAAAGACATGGCCCAACTGGTGGGATGATTTGGAAAACAAGGTATGATTCACATCTTTCTTCGCTCTCCCTCAAGCTTGGTCCTAACATGTACACCCAGATAGGTATTAAAGTTGGAGGCATCGAGCTCCCGCATGCTGAGAGCTCCACTGCTGCTACTTCTGGAACACCCTCCCCTGCAGCCTCTGCATCCGTGATCCTCGTTGGCATGCGCGGTTCAGGCAAGACACACATCGGAACACTCGCGAGCGCTGCTCTCTCTCGCCCATTCATTGATGCAGACCATTTCTTCGAAGCCAAACACAACATTGGCGTACGCGAGTTCGTACATGCCAACGGGTGGCCTGCATTCCGTGCTGCAGAGGCGGAAAACTTGAAGCAGATCATACAGGAGGCTGGAACAGGACACGTGATCAGCATGGGCGGTGGGATTGTGGAGACTCCTGAAGCCAGGGATATTTTGAAGAACTATGGAAAGACGGGCCCGGTCGTGCATGTCCTGAGGGACATCGAGGAGATTGTGAGCTACCTTGGCGATGAAAACGCACGTCCTGCGTACGGCGAGCCGATTACCGAGGTATTCAAACGACGGGAACCATGGTTTATTGAATGTGCCAATTACGATTTCATCAACCATATAACCGCTGACGGCGGCGAGGCAACCAACGCAGAGATCTCTCGTTTCTTCAAGCACATCACAGGCCAGCCGAACCTCGCTGGGAATGTTGCTGCTGGGAAGCGTAGCTACTTCTTGTCGCTCACATATCCTGATGTGGTACCCGCTTTGCGCCACATGCCAGACCTCACAACGGGCGTTGATGCTGTAGAGTTGCGTGTAGATCTACTGCGCGCCCCTGGCACACTAGGCTCCATCCCTTCGCAGGCTTACGTTTCCGCACAGGTCGCTTCACTACGCCGGGCGACAAGTCTCCCAATCATATTCACCGTGCGCACGATAGGCCAGGGCGGCGCGTTCCCGGACAACTCGGAGAAAGACGCGTTCGAGCTCCTTGGGCTTGCGTTGCGACTTGGAGTGGAGTATGTTGATGTGGAGATCTCTGCATCTGAGAAGCTCATTACAGAACTCGCCGCTCGCAAGGGATTCTCCCAAATCATCGCATCGTGGCACGACTGGAGTGGAAAGATGAAGTGGAACGAAGATGTCGTGAGAAGCAAGTACACGCTTGCGAGCCGGCTCGGAGACATTGTGAAGATCGTCGGAAAGGCGGACACTTTGCAGGACAACTTTGCGTTGCATGATTTCGTTGCGAGGGCTAACCTGCAGCGGGGCGCAAAACCGATCATTGCGATCAACATGGGCGTGGAGGGTCAGATGTCACGTATACTGAATGCGACTTTGAGCCCCGTGACGCACCCTCTTCTCCCCTCGAAGGCAGCACCTGGTCAGCTTTCCTTTGCGCAGATCCAGAAGGCGCTGAACCTGCTGGGTCAGCTTCCTGCGAGACGCCACTTCTTGTTCGGAAATCCCATAGCTCATTCTATGTCCCCGACTCTTCACAACACTGGATTTGAGGTCCTGGGGCTTCCCCACACTTATGAGCTTCTCGAGACAGTTAATGTTGGTGAGGAAATCAAAGCCACCTTGGCTGCTCCTGACTTTGGAGGCGCCTCTGTTACCATTCCCTTCAAACTCGACGTCATACCCCTTCTTGACAAGCTTTCGCCAGCCGCTGAAGCTATCGGGGCTGTGAACACCATTATACCCGCCATCGAAGGAGGAAACCGCATCCTCCGCGGTGACAACACCGACTGGCTCGGCATTCGTGAATCCATTCGCTCTCGTGCGCCATCCATCGGCGCGCCTACTGCCGCCCTCGTTATCGGCGCAGGAGGGACTGCCAGAGCCGCCATTTTTGCGCTTCAGTCCTTGGGGGCTCAACGCATCTACCTGTTCAACCGAACTGCAAGCAAGGCGCAAGTGCTCGTCGAAGCGTTCCCTGACGCCCCCGTCAAGCTGATCGAGACGCTTGATGTCTGGCCTGCTGAGGGACCTGCACCAACTGTCATCGTATCCACCGTCCCAGCAAGTGCGACAACTACCGACAGCACTAACCCAGGTGCCGTACTCCTTCCGCTGGCGTTGTTTGACGCGACCGTGAACGGCGTGGTCGTGGACATGGCATACAAACCCGCAGAGACACCTCTTCTCACGCTCGCGAAGAGTGCAGCTCCCAATTGGGCGAGGGTTATGGGGGTTGAGGTGCTTCTGGAACAGGGTTATGCGCAATTTGAAACTTGGACGGGACAGAGATGTCCGAAGCATGTCGTGTCGAAAACTGTGTTGGAGAAATATTTTGCAGCTGCCTAGGTGGATCTATGTCTGGATTTGGATGTTAAAAGGTTGTTGATTAGCTTGGTATCAATACATGTATGTTGTACGATCTAGATGGCTATTGATGCACTTTATTTCAAAGTTCCGGACTCTCTACTACACAGGAGGGAGGGCATTTATCTTCGGCCAATCCAGGGTAGAACACTCCTGCATCGTCCCTTCTCCCTTTCCCTCCCGTTTCATTCTCTGTTGAGCCTCCGATATCATCAACTCCAAAACGACTGTCTTCTTTCTTTGTGTCCTGGCTAGGGGAGACTAGATTAACTCACTACATTTCTCCTCTATCAGTATGTTTTGTAGACACTCGCTTCTTTTTGCTACGCTGCCTATCATCCTAGTCGTGCCCGTCGTACCCGAGGTCCTTTCTGGTGCAAAGGTACAATGCGTAAATGAATAAATGACAAATAAGTTATACCTACCTCGGACCTCCAGTGCCTGGGCCGTCATACCAAGCATATATTATGAAGTCGGTCTTCAGCTCCTCGCGCTTCTTGTCCTCTTCTATGAGATCACGTTGAAAGTTTGTGTCAAGTTCTCCTCGTTCCCGTCGCTCAACTGAGTGGTACATTGGCATCTGAGTGAATATAATACTGCTGATGATCGTGAATACTCACAAGAACGTTTTGAGATGGCTCCAGGCATGGGTGACGCTGCAGCAAGAATGACGAAAGATGATATAAGTGCGCTCAGGAATACAGAAAGCTGCATGTTTAGGGATAAGAGGAGGCGACTATTCGTTCGGATGAGGATTTTTTATACATTCTCAGGGGTCCGCTCGATTTTAGCCCCTTCCATTGATGAAGAGAGAAAACAGCCGTGATGAGTTGCGTGGCAATCGCCTAGTGATTGATGCAAATGAGTCCGCCGCGGCGGAAGCTTCAAAAAAGCCGCCACGTCGTAACGCATGCATGGATGAAAATCCAAACATGTTGTCATGATTCCCAGCATCTTTTGCAGTCATCAAGTGGAGTTTAGTCTCGCCAATCTACAATTTCCAAGTCCGAAAAATAAGCATGAAAAAGTGAACTCGTGATTTACTGATGACTGACTGGAAGGATAAATCGTGCGCGTGATGGCCAAAGGTTATGTCTCCACACCTTGTCGGAGCGCTACTAGTGAACATGACATAGGGTTTGCCACAGGTCTCCGAGCAGGACACTTGGAATGGCAGCATGCTAGTGAGCGACGTTTGAGATTCTTCGGAGCACCACGTCAGCCATGCGTTTGAGAATAGTAAGATCTGTACATCATCTCGTTCTACAGCAAGCTCACATCGGGTGAGAATTTATCGAGACCACCATAATTATGAAGGAAGTTAGCAGGCGATGGCGCACACCAATCGGCGATAACCATTGGGTTTAGTGGCCTCGGGAAACAGAATTATCCAGGAGCAAGTGTCTGGGAAGCGTTTCTGCTGCGTCATTCTTGTCTTCTGGCCTAGATTTGTAAGCTTCTCTGACATTCTGGATCACATAAACCTACATCTCGCTCGTTTCATCTCCACGATAATGCGGCAGTTATTCTGAGCTTCTCGAGACAACTGACGTTGGTGAAGAAATCAAAGCCACCTTGGCTGCTCCTGACTTTGGGGGCGCCTCTGTTACCATTCCCTTCAAACTCGACGTCATACCCCTGCTTGGCAAGCTTTCGCCAGCCGCTGAAGCTATCGGGGCCGTGTGGGGGCTCAACGCATCTACCTGTTCAACCGAACTGCAAGCAAGTCACAAGTGCTCGTCGAAGCGTTCCCTGACGCCCCCGTCAAGCTGATCGAGATGTTTGATGTCTGGCCTGCTGAGGAGCCTGCACCAACTGTCATCGTATCCACCGTCTCAGCAAGTGCGACAACTACCGACAGCACTAACCCAGGTGTCGTACTCCTTCCGTTAGCGTTGTTTGACGCGACCGTGAACGGCGTGGTCGTGGACATGGCATACAAACCCGCAGAGACACCTCTTCTCACGTTCGCGAAGGGTGCAGCTCTCAATTGGGCAAGGGTTATGGAGGTTGAGGTGCTCCTGGAGCAGGGTTGTGCGCAATTTGAAACTTGGATGGGACGCAGATGCCCGAAGCTTGTCGTATCGAAGAGTGTGTTGGAGACATATTTTGCAGCTGCCTAGGTGGATTTGTGTCTGTATCTGGTTGTTAAAAGGTTGTTGATTAGCTTGGTATCAATGCATGTATTGTAAGGCTTTCGAAGGAGAAAGTGAACGAAGATAAGTTAGATAAAAGATGAGTGCAAAGATAATCGAGACGAGTGAGAGAAGGCTTGAGACGGAGACTTTCTGTGAGGTTTTCGGTCGTACTTTGAGCGGGGATCTTGGGTTAGAATTCGCTGTAGATATCAACTGTACATAGGCTAGTTATAGTCGCGAACCGTAAGGGTCCTCGGGTATAGCTAGGCCGAATGATTAGGTGAAAACGGAGTTAGAGAGTGAGTGTCATTGAATCCTAACAGGGTGTACTAGTGAGAGCGAGAAAGAAAGTACGAGAAACTGAATAAGTGTCGTACGAAAGGGTTCGGTTTGGATGGAGTGACGAGACTCGCATAGCAGTTTTGACATTTATCGGTACGGCGAAAGGAGAATGTAGAAAACAGTAACGAGAGAAAAGATTGAGGATCAATATCGACGAAGGGTGTCATGTAGGAAGAGACTAAAGACCGTGCTGGTTGTTGACGATAGTGAAGGTGAAAGGAAAAGGGATATGTCCGCGTGACTTATTTGCATCAGCGAGTCACGTGAACTGTTGCGAACGATGGTTCTAACATTTCCTTTTTGAGGTGCCGGCCGGATGGGCCATCCTTGCAGTATGTTGTACGATCTAGATGGGTATCGATTCAAAGTTCCGAATTCTCTACTACACAGGAGGGAGGACATTTATCTTCGACCAATCCGGGGTAGAACACTCCTGCACTGTCCCTTCCCCCTTTCCCTCCCGTTTTATTCTCTATTGAGCCTCTGATATTATCAACTCCAAAACGACTGTCTTCTTTCTTTGCTTTCTGGCTAGGGGAGACTATATCAGCTCACCACATTTCTCCTCTATCAGTATGTTTTGTAGACACTCACTTCTTTTTGCTACGCTGTTTATTATCCTAGTCGTTCCCATACTCAATACCCGACCCGAGTTCCTTGCGCTTCTTGTGCTCTTCTAGGAGATCACGTTGAAAGTTCCTGTCAAGTTTTTGTCGCTCAACTGAGTGGCACATTGGCATCTGAGTGAATATGATGATGATCGTGGATGCATGTTTACTAGGGATAAGAGGAGTGACTACTCATTCGGATGAGGACTTTTTATACATTCTCGGGGGTCCGCTCGATTTCAGCCTCTTCCACCGACTAAGATCGCACACATGTCCAAAACGTGGTGAGCAGATCTCAGCCACGGGTGTAGCACCGTAGCGATACAGCATGCAATATCTGACATGGAGCCGAGACACAGTGACAGATAAACAGATTCGGGAAAACAGCTGTGATGGGTTGCGTGGCAATTACCCAGTAACTCATACAAATGAGTCCGCAACAGAAGCTTCATTGTCATCAGTAGGTAATGTTTTGTAATGTGTGAGGAGCCGCCACGTCGTAAACCCATGCATAGATAAAAATTCAGACATGTTGTCATGACTCCCAGCGTACTTTGTAGCCATCAAGGGGAGTTTAGTTTTGCAAATCTACAATGGAAGAATAAATCATCATGACCGAAGGTTAGGTACTTAGTCACCCCACCTTGTCAGAGCGTTACTGGTGAATATGTCATATTTGCCGCAAGTCTCCGACCAGGACACTTGGAATGGCATCACACTAATGAGCGATGCTTGAGATTCTTCGGAGTACTACGTCAGCCATACGGTTTAGAATAGCAAGATCTGCATAAGTTATGTGATCGTCTCGTTCTACGGCAAGCTCACATGAGTCGAACGAACCTAGGAACAAAGAAAAGATAACTAGTAACCCTAAAACATCTTGCGTACTCACACTGTTGATGACTCTGCTGTGAACCCCATGCCAGGAACCATCATAGTACGCCTCGGATACTGAGAATTCGTGGCCGCCGACAGAATGTGTTAAGATGTAAGTTCGTTGCCAACAATGTTTAACAATGATTTTCGACTTACTTAGTACATAAGTTTATTTCTTTACGCAATTGTTACAAAATTTCATAGTCAAAATCGTTTATCATTTTATCCTCTGAATTATCCTACTGACTTGGTGCCATGTTAATGTTTGCATGTGGAATACATAAACCTCAGTGTTACACAACAACCCTTTGCGGGGAGACTCTATAATAATGCGACAGTTATTCTAACCAATAACTGCTTTCCTCCCATAGTATTCTTGAACAAGTGCAGTGAGCAAGTAAGCAAGCACTACGATATTTCTCATTCCTCATGCACATGCACATGGCCTTGTGGTCTTGGGAGGTCAACCGAGTCTGGAGAGCGAGCGACCTCGGTTTCAGCGAGGTGGATGGAGTTCTTGATAGACCAATCCCAGATTTTGTCAAAGTTCCTGCATCGATGACGGGTGTTGAAGTTAGGTAAAGGGGTCGTCTCTCCTTGAACCCAGTACCATGAGATCATCGTCGTGTCAGCACGGCACATAATATTCTGCCTTATCATTTCGATGCAGTGATCTGGACCGTAACGATATTCCATAAGCAATAGTGCTTCGAGGCAGAAATAATATTCACCGATATGCGCACGAACTACTCTTGGGGTGGTTTGGAACACAGGTTCTTGAATGGACCCATAATACTCCCACCAAGAGGCTTGGCGAAGGAAGTTCTACACTAATGTGAGCCAAGAATGAGCATATTGTCGGTGCAGTATAGCTTACCACGCAATGCAATTGGTGGATGGCTTCCATAAAACCAATGTACTGTCCACCAATTTTTTCCGGATACCTGGCTTTCCAAGGCAATTCTGCCTCGCTTGTACCTCCTTTGAGTATCTCTTCGCGGGTCATTTGAGTTACTGGGTTTTACGGAGGTGAACGATTTATAATTAGCATAGCGAGACAACAACGCACAATTATTAGCTATCCCATTCCAAGCGGCATCAATTTCTGGCGAAGGTGGACCACGATAGATAGAAGGAAAGTCGAGGGATCCGTTAAACCTTATAAATACGGGCTCGACAGCAACATTTGCTGGAGCTACGATGGGTTATAAACTGTACTCTTCGATGCGATCTTTCCACTTACAGTATATATTAGGTGTGTCGTTGATCAGCTGAGTCGAAGGCGTACGCATCCATAACGCAAAAGAGAGAATCGATGTGCAAATAAGTACGCCATGGGACAACCACAGGCGAAGGGTATGTGACTTGAGACGAGATTCTTCACTGAACCTTTTTGCTAGTTTGTCGTCGTCGTCGACAGTATCTATAGGAGAGTACTGCGAGAAATATTTGATCATGACCTTTGGGTGAGGTAGCTCCGTTTATTACTGCCAGTGAATACGAGGGACAGGGGGCAGAGCTGGGGTTGGGGTTTAAGTTTAGCCTTTAAATCCGTGTGGGATGAGGGCTATCGAAAATATGCTGCACATGGTCATCTCATACGTAGCGTACATTGTATGGATGTGGATGAATCATGATGCATGAATCACGCGCACGGCCCGGGGTGGCTTGGCACTTCATAACCAGCTATGTCTCAACACACGTGGTTGATGCCAGCAGAGAGAGTACCAGATAGCGTCAGAGTTGACGCGTCTATTTGATACAAACGCTTCCTTTCGATTCGGAAGTGGCTGCGTACTGCCGAAGTGGCGGCTATTCAAAACGTTACGCTCCCCGAAGTTATCGTATAGTTGATGTAACGCTAGACGCCAACTGAGACAATTGTCTGCAAGCCGAAGGAATGATGAACCGTTTTGTTCGAGAATGTAAAGATTTTATAATCATGAAACTGAATTTGATGATCAAGGCCGTCACAGAAATCACGAAGAAGTTCTTGATGTGTGAGCAATCGTTCCTAGGATGTCCTGGTGTCAAGCTGCTGACTGAAAGTGTCCATGCAGAGGTCTTCTTCCATCAATAATCGCCGCCAACTTTGTCACCCTTTTCCGCCTCGTTCACTCGTAGTTCAGTACATGAATGTGTGTTGCCGTGGTGATTTTCTTTCGTAATAGGACAAGAGGGAACGAGCGGACGGACTCGGGCAATTGGACTTCGAGTACTACTTATGCAGAATCATCCGATGGTAGTTAGATCTGCCAAATCGTGCCCATAAGCATACGTAGGATATAAGAGCTGGTTGTCACCTACAGTGTTCCCCCATCCTTAGATATCATCCTATTCACTCCTCAGGATCCCATATCACCTCGTACAGAAGATGCGTTTCTCCCCTGTCGCCGTTGTTGTTGCTTTGACAACATCTATGTTTGTCGGTGCATGTTTGAGCAAGGGCAATTATGCATAATAGACGAGGCTTGCTGCGATAACCTGGTTTGTGACTATGGTGGCGTAAGTATGAACAGGTCGCTGTGCAACCAGGATTTAACCATATGACTCACCTGCACCCCTTAGGATGGAGAATTGATTTGCATGCTGCCACCCTAGCCGGTTGAAAATTGAGCTGGCAGCCCGAGCGGCATGTTGCGACAGTGTGTCTTTGTTATCACGGTTGATGCCATGGTGCAATACCCAGTTCGGAGTCAACCAGTACAGTTGTTTTTTTTGGGACTGCTCGAGTACTCACATGAACGTTTGAATTTGGAAAACCTTGCCCTTGAAATCGAGAAAATTTTCAATAAT
Organism: Suillus tomentosus; assembly: GCA_016647685.1. Taxonomy (NCBI): domain Eukaryota; kingdom Fungi; phylum Basidiomycota; class Agaricomycetes; order Boletales; family Suillaceae; genus Suillus; species Suillus tomentosus. The sequence continues at coordinate 321,884 of JABBWJ010000041.1, forward strand.
TCCTAAGATTTTCAATGATTAATCTTCTTTTGCTGTTTTATTTGCCTAAGAGGAATTTGTCCCCGACTCCCACGTTAGTGGAGGAGGGCTTTGTCGAACGACGAACACAAACGAATTCCCATGCATTGCATCACCGATGGGCAAAGCTGTGCACTTGGACAGAATCTGAACTTTATTATCATCTGCTGAGTGCTCTACAATTTTCGGCAAAGCGACGGCAGTTCTACATCTGTTTTTTTTTCGTTTTCACCGCGATAAGGAATTTCCTGAAGCAATTGAATAGGTTGGTCCTTGGCTCATTCAATGTCGTCTTCAGCCTGGTCCTTTAATTGTGAGACACTACAGACTTCACAGCACGTCGATATATATCCTGAACTTGAAGTACGATGACACGTTGCAGTGCATGTCATTTTGAGAACGAGCAGGCCGGAATCAGGAGTCGGGGACTGTGCGCAGGCACCGTTACGATAATGACAATGTCACTTGCAGCGGGGTGCGAAACTGATCATTGGGATTAACAAACATCATGGGGTGGTCCGAGGTCGACCAGTCAGATCTCAGCTTCCTGCGAGACGCTACTTCTTGTTCGGAAATCACACAACTCATTCCATGTCCCTGACCCTTCATAACGCTAAATTTGAGGTCCTCAGGCTCTCCCACACTTTTAAGTTTTGAGTAACAGCTGATGAGTCGGTGCAAAACTCCAAAGCCACCTTGGCTGCTCCTGGCTTCGGAAGCGCCTCAGTTACCATTTTCTTCAAACCCGACGTCATTCCCCTTCTTGACAAGCTTTCGCCAACCACTAAAGCTATCTGGGCTGTAAATACCATGGGCCATACCGGTCATCGAAGGAGGAAACCGCATCCTCCGCGGTGACAACACCGACTGGCTCGGCATTCGTGAATCCATTCGCTCTCGTGCGCTATCTATTGGTGCGCTTGCTGCCGCCCTCGCAGGTGCTCATCGAAGCATTCCTCGACATCCCCATCAAGCTGATCGAGGTGCTTGATGCTTGGCCTGCTGAAGGACCTGCACCAACTGTCATCGTATCCACCGTTCCAGCGACCGTAACAAATACTAATAGTACTAGCCCGGGATCTGTACTTCTTCCGTTGGCGTTGTTTGACGCGACTGTGAACGCCGTGGTTGTGGACATGGCGTGCAAACCTGCAGAAACGCTTCTTAAGCTCGCGAAGAGTGCAGCTCCCAAGTGGGCGAGCGTCATGAAGGTCGAGGTGCTCTTGGAGCATGGTCATGCACAATTTGAAACTTGGACGGGACGCAGATGGGCTTGAGGGATGTCGTGTCGAAGAGTGTGCCTAGGTGGATCTGTGTTTGTTAAGAGGTTTTTTGGTGTATTCCGTACGATCTAGATGCAATTTATCAGCATGCAGTTTGTTTCAAAGTTTCGAATTCTCTGCTACATAGGAAGCAGGGCATTCCTCAATCGTTCGATCTTAATCCAGGGTAGAACAGTCCTGCACCGCACCTCCTCTCGTCTTTTATTCTCTGTTGAGTGTCTGATATGATGCACTTCATGATGAAGAAGGAACCTGTCCTCTTTCTACATGTTCTTGCTAGGGGAGACTAAATAAATTTACATTTCTATCCTATTGAGGTGTTTGTAGATACCCTCACCCCGATTCATCGCACTCCTTGCCTGTACAAAAGGTACCATGAGTAAATGAGTAAATAGCAAATAAGTTACCCCACCTCCAGGGACGTCGTCGTCGGAGTAAGCGAGGTGTGTCGCAAGTTCCCTGCGCTTCTTGCCTGTACAAAAGGTACCATGAGTAAATGAGTAAATAGCAAATAAGTTACCCCACCTCCAGTGCTTGGGACGTCGTCGTCGTCGTAAGCGATGCGTGACTCAAGTTCCTTGCGCTTCTTGCTCTCTACTAGGAGATCACGTCCAAAGTTCGTGTCAAGCGTGTTTCCCTCGACTGAGTGGTGCATTGTGGCATATGAGTGAATATAATACTGCTGATGATCATGAACACTCACAGGAACGTTTCGAGATGGCTCCAGGCGTGGGTGACGCTGTAGCAAGAATGACGAAAGATATAAGCGCGCTTAGGAGCACAGAAAGTTGCATGGTCAGGGATGTATGAGAGTGATGATTCACACTGAAAATCTGAGGGAATCTTTTATACATTCTCGCAGGGCCGTTCCATTTTAGCCTCCTCCACAAAAGATCGTACACATATCCAGACCGTGGCCAGCTATAGCAGACCTTGGCGAGGAGCTGTCGGGTGTAGTACCGCCACGATACAGCCAACATGGGAATTTAGACCAAGACCCAGTGACCGATGAACAGAGTAGAGAAAACAGCCATGACGAGCAATCACTCTAACCACTGAAACACTGCCGCGTTGTCCATGTAATGACGAGTTCTGTGGCGTTCATCACGATGATCATGCTGAAAGAACCACAAGGGGAATCGCCACGAGGGGAAAAATCACGAGGGGAAAAACCACGAGGGGATAAGGCTAACCTCGTAAGTACACGGAACGTCCAAATGAATTGCTCAGTTCGGACTGATGCGAATGAGTCCGCCACAGAAACTTCATCGTCATTAGCAAGTAACGTTTGGTAGTTTGTGAGTAGCCGCCACGTCGTAGCTGGGTCATGCATAAATAGAAATTCAAACATAGTGTCATGATTGCCAGCATCTCTTGCAGTCATCAAGTTTCGCCAATCTACAATGGAAGGATGAATCGCGATGGCCGAAGGTTAGGTACTTAGGCTTAAGTCTCTATACCGTGTTGTCGAAGCGTCACTGGTGGACGTGTCACATTTTCCAAGGGTCCGACTACAAGCAGGATAGTTGGAATGCGTCAGTGAATTATGTTTGAGATTCCTCGGAGTACCAGCATCAGCTAAGTAAGATGTAAGTTTGTTGGCGGCCAGGTCAAACAATGTGTTTATGTAATAATAAACGATTTTCAGCTTGGTATTATTTCCGCACGTAATTAATTTACAGAATCTTAGAAATGATAAATTCAACGGCTCAAGTTGGAAATGCTAGACGTGTTTGATTTACAGTGTGTTGCATATGAGATTGCAGTACGTGTTTTTCAAAACTCGGCCTCGCTAGTGGAACCGGCACTTTTACACCCTAATTAGGTCAAGGGGTGTGACATATCACTCAAGCTACACGGCCAATCGGAAAATTCATAGCATTTATGTCCAAAAATAGGGTTATCGGTCCTATGTTGACATGATCTCCACGCATCAACTTTCGTCGCGTGTATTATATATAATTAAATAATACAATTTGATGGATTCATAGGCTGACATAACATTGGTGACGCCAGAGTGTGAAGGCGATGCTGGTAGGGTATAGGTCCATCGGCTGTTTTCGGGTGCGCATTATGTACTGAGATTGAGCACCAAAATTATGCTTGGTTGAAAACATAGATCCTATACTGAGACCTAGGTATTGGTAGTATACTGGTTGGCTGATGTACAAGCTATATAATTCTGGCATACATATGACACTTGAGCATACTGTAGAGATATGACACTAACTTCGTCACGCGTCACAAGCGGCCGTGAATTGAAGCTATTCAACGTGACTGTCACGGTGATTTTTCATAACTGAAGCTATTTTGTGACATGCAGTAAATTCAATAAAAAACATATAGAGCACCTCAATGAGACCAAAAGTCGGTGTACATCCTATTCGCAATCCGTCTATGCTTTCCACACCCACAATCTACCTTTGGAATGCTGTCAGCTTCGCCATCAATGTCACCCTGGCCAATATCATAGACTTTGGATTGTGTTGCAGAGGCAAGACTGCCATTGGCGACATCCAACACGCAACCAGGATAGGTTTGTAACCCCTCCGAAGCCAGATAGTCGGTTAATGTGTACAGAGGCACATCGCTGGCATTCACACCCGACTGAAGCTATTTTGGTCAAGTCACAGGTCACACCAACATTTGAAGCTATGAAGCTAAGTGTAAGATGGTCATGGCTGAATGTAGTTGAAGTTAGTGTCATATCTCTACAGTATGTAGAGTGCACACCCATCAACATGCTGTAGCGGTACTACCTGAATATTTTTGCACTGATATTTGTGCCATCAAGAGATCATAGAAAGCACGTACATATTATTCTTGTACCAAATGATGACAGGTATGATTAAAATGAGGGATGTGGCAGTACAGGAGCGGTGAAAATGAATGGAAATATTAGGTGGTCCAAATAAGCTTGGTCTGAATAGCAGTCTGCCAACAAGGATTCATCCTTGAAATTAACTTCGAGACCTTCTTGCCACCAGGAAACTCGGCGAGATCAGCTTGGAATATTTCAATGAACAACCTAGCCGAACATCAGTGTCAATAACTGCATGAGCCAACAAAAATGCACTTCTGCAACTCCTTCTCTTGCTCGGCGGGAATCGAGGAGGCTTCCTTAAATATTTGGTGCATGACTAAGAGCGAGTGGTCGACAAAGTTCCAGAATCTGATGGTATTGGTGTACTGTGCTGGAGTACCTTCAACCATTCCAAATCTGGAGTCCATTGGATCATCTAGTAAGACTGCGGCAGTTTTGACACTGTTCCCGAGCCCATTCAATTCCTGGGCGGACTCCGGGGCCAGAGTCCGGACTCCGGGGCACGTGAATATTTTAGTCGGAGTTTAAATTGGTGAGTTGACGTATCATGTAGTACTACAAAGAAGTTTGACGACAAATATAGGCGGGCAGAACAACCACACACGTGAGAGAATGGGTTTTGCCGTGTGTTCGCGCTGAGGCTGCGTATTAAGAGGAATGCAGGTAGGTATTGGTATGCGGGAGGCCAAGCGCTGGTTACTATAAATGGACAGCGACGCTGCATCAAAGAAGGTACGCGCACGCAAAGGGGACGGCAAAGGCAGCGGCGGGAGGAAGGAAACAATGCATCATGGTGCATCACAATTCTAAAGGGCTGACAGCGCTGATGCATTATGTATAACCTATTAATATATCATGCATCATAATGCACAAGCCGAATGCATCATGATGCAATGTATTTGCCTGCGTGTAGACTGTAGCATTGTTGCATCACTTGATACCTTACAACTACAACGATTTCTTGCATCAATATGACATATGTCTTACCAAGTTAAAGCTCCGCTTAGGTCAGCCGCACTGGCCGAAGGGCCCCGAACTCTGGCCCCGGAGTCCGCCCCGAACTTTGGCCGCGGAGTGGCCAGATCCCAGACATTCTGCTTTAGGCACGAACGGAGAAAGTCGAAGTCTTTGAGTGAACATTAAACGTAGCTTTCGCACCTCTTGTTCATCTGCTACGACGAGTCACGACTGTCCACCTTACCTTCCTATTATCCCTGTCTCATCGCACGGCGGCACAATTCAGCGCCTCGCCGTCGTCCATAAATAACGAATACAAACATATATTTTGGGCCCTGAAGGGATAAATTAGGCAGGATAATGACAGCGAGGCGGCCCCTCCCGTCCCCGCAGCCGACCTTCTCCTCTTCCTAGGCTGAAACCCCATCGAGGTCTGGAAGTGACAGCCATTCGCGGGGGAGACTACATCGAAGTGCGACTTGAACGCGGCGTATCGTTCAGCTCGCCGTGAATGCAGGTGCCCTGCATGCTCCTGCATGTGTATATTTCCTTTTCAGCTACTCACGCAGTGGAACGAGTGCCCTGAAATTACACAAACGAGGAGTGTCATCAGTTCCTTTGCAAGCCCTGGTAATATTTACGCAAGTAGGTTCTCATTCTGCTTTGCAAAATGTTTAAGGCCACATTCCATCCATCACATCGTGATCTACTCGAGAACCATCATCGGGTGAGAATTTATTGAGAACACCAGGGTAGCAGGCAATGGCGCAGATCAGCGACAACCATTGGGTTTAGTGGCTTTGGGAAACAGGATGATCCGGGAGCAACTTAGCAAGTGTCTACTAGGAAGCATCTCTGCTGCATCATCCTTGTCCTTTGGCCTAGATATACAAGCTTTTCTGACGTTCTGTATCATATAAATCTATATCCAGCTCGTTTCATAAACTCTCAATGCGACAGTTCTTCCAAGGTACCAATAATCACCCTCCTTTCATGGTATTCCTGAACAAGTGGGGTGAGCAAGCAGGCGAGCAGTGTGATATTCTTCATGCGTCACGAGGTGGTTTGGGGAGGTCAATCGTATCCTCGAAGCGAATCAACTTGGATTCATCGATGTGAACGGCATGTTCGAAAGACCAATCTAGAATTTTCTCGAAGTTCCTGCATCGATGACGGGTGTTGAAGTTAGCTTGAGGGGCATCATGTCCCTGCACCCAGTACCATGTAATCATCGTCGTGTCGGCTTTGCACATAATACTCTGCCTTAACATTTCGATGCAGTGACCTGGACCGTAACGATATACTGTAAGCAATATTGCCTTAAGGCAGAAATAATATTCACCAATATGCACATGGATTACGTCCGGAGGGAATTGGAATGAACGATCTGTAGACGCCGAGTAATGCTCAAACCAGGAGGCTTTGCGGAGCAAGTTCTATACAAGTGAGCCCAGAATGAATAAATTGTCGGTGTAGTATAGCTCACCACACAATGCAATTGGTGGATAGCTTCCATAGAGGCCATGTACCCCCCACCAACTTCGTCCGGATATCTGACTTTCGAGCGCAATTCTGTCAAAGTTGTGCCTGCTTTGAGCATCTCCTCACGGGTCATTCGAGTTGGTCCCACTGGGTTTCATGGAGGTGGACAATTGATAATTAGCATGACAGGACCAACGACGTACCATTACGAGATATCCTATCCCAAGTGGCGTCCATTTCTGGGGAGGGGGGGCCACGATAGATAGAAGGAAAGTCGAGGGTTCCGTTTATCCTTAGAGTGACGGGCTCAACAGCAACACTTGCTGGAGCTGTGATAGATCAATAACTATACTGTTCGATGTGATCTGTCCACTTACAGTATATACTGGGAATGTCGTTGCGCAGCTGAGTCGAAGGTGTACGCATCCATAGCGCAAAAGAGAGAATCGATGTGCAAATAAGTACGCCATGGGACAACCACAAGCGACGAATACGTGACTTGGGACAAGATTCTGTACCGAACCTTTTTGCTAGTTTATCGTCGTCGTCGACAGTATCTATAGGAGAGTACTGCGAAAAAAATTTGATCATGGCCTTTGAGTAAAGTGATTCCGTTTGTTAGTGAAATACGAGGGAGCACTCAGCAGGCTCAGCAGGGGCAGAGTCGCGATCTGGGTCCAAGAGCCCTTAAATTGTGTGGAATGCTGCACCTATAATGGTGTGCTGCATGCATTATGGGGATGTCGATTAAGCATGGTGGATGAACCAATTAATCATTGATCTGTATCACCAACCCAACACCAACCAGTTATATCTCTCCACATCTGCGCCAGTAGAAAGAGTACCAGATGGCGTTGACGCGTCTGCATTATGACAACGTCATGAATCATGATGCAGTTTCTGCCAACTGGCATGCAGTGGTGCAAACAGGTCCTTTCAAAGTTAGCCTTAGTGACGTGGCAGCTATTTGAAACAACATGGCTCACTGAACGTTATCGATCGTTATCATTACATATAGATTATGTAACACTGAAATTAGTTGTTTTCTAACTAGTTAAGGCTTAGAACTAACTAAGCTATGTAAGTTAGTCCACGCGTGCATTAGGCGATCACGAGCTTCAATATTGCAACTTCTTCCCACTTCGCAGACACTCGCAGCCTTGAAATCTCTCGTCTCAAGTACTACGCACTAGTCTCAGTCTTTTGCACTTACCCACCACTCCCCGATCATCGCGCAGATAAATGCTCAAGTTTTAGTTTTCAACACCTTGATGATGACCGACAATGGATCGGACCGTACCATAGCATCTGTCCGACGCATTGGTAACCACTTCCTCAGTATCACAGATGCGGCAAGCTGATGGGCTTTGCAACGCTGCTGAGTGTCGACGTATTTAAGCCCCGAAATTTTGAAGGTAATTAGAATTGCTATTCTCCGGATCATGAGTCACGGACATATCGATTTATTTGACCTACAGGAGCCTACAGGTGGGAAGCTGCAGGGTCCATTTGTAACCAATTTGTGTACCCGCAAGACAAATAGATATGCCAGCAAGACCACAGGAAATCATGTTGTCCTAGGAATCTCAAAAGTGCTGCTCCCACGACCTAACTACGAAAGTTTCAAGGCTGGGGTAGTCTGAAGCGCAATAAGAGGAAAGGGGATAACGAGTCGCCATGTCATGAAACGTGGCTTCGAGACCTGAGAAAGGGTCTGGGAGATTAGATAACGTACTCCATTTGCTCTCTTAGTCCAATGATCCAGAAAGATTGTACCAGATCCTCGGCGCCGCCCACTCAAGCCTCACGAGATTCGCCGAGCACTGTCACAACTTCTGGGATAAATAGAAGTAAGCATTTCTTCACAGGCACTTAATCGTCCAAGCTGTCTGGTTCACACTTGACCCATCCACTCCGGATCCTGATTTTATTTCGCGACTCATGAATGAGGAATACTACTCTCAATACTCTCATTTAGATGGGATCGACGATGACAATACCAAGCTCCTTGGTAGTGGTATAACAATCAGTCTTCCACCAAAATCACGCTTCCTTCACCTGTGGCCTTGGCTAAGCCATGGTGTACTGATGTCCATAACTCTGTGGTTCTTCATACAATGGGCACGATCACCTTCGATGGATGACGTAGTTATATATTGTACGTGGATGACTAGAGTCGGCGCACAAGACCTTACTTACCCATCACAGCTCCAGCAAACGAGGCAATTGAATCCATCGGCATCATAAAGTTCAACGGAACTATCGTAGACAAACCTTCCATATATAGTGGCCCTCCATCCCCAGAGCTCGACGCCATTTGGGATAGGGTATCTTCTGATGGTTGTGCCCTATGCTTCACTTACATCATAGACATCCACTGAATATGATATTTCCCAGTGCGCCCACTCCGTATGACACATGAGCAACTGCTCAGAACGGGGGAGAAACCTTCTCCTGCCATGGCTAGATATCCGGACGAATACGGTGGAGGTTACGTAGCAACTGTAGAAGTCATTCACCAGCTCCATTGCCTAGTCAGTTGTAAAACACAGAGGCTGGTCGATCTTTGCTTAAATTCCTGTAGGACATACTTCGCAAAGTCAGCTGGGGTAACGAGTACCATGAGAATGGGGGCATGCATAAATCCCACGAACTCTCTCGTCGCCATGTCGGTGAGTATATTGCTTCTTGCTCTGCCCACAACCTGCTCATGTCGCACCTTAGACCACTGCATTGAGATACTCAGGCAGTTCACTATGTGTAGTGGTGATGTTACCCTGATAACTCATGATTGGATCGAGGGAAGGACAAATCCGCTCGCTGATTTCAATTCTCCTCACGAATGTAGAAACTTTGAGAAGATTTTAGATTGGATCGACGAGCATCGTGTGTTTATCCCTAGATCCAGTTGGGTCCGCTTGGAGGATAACGTGGACCTGCCCTATCCCCCTTGATCGCATTCTTGTTGCATCCTCTCCATATGATGGTGGATGTAGTCACAGAAGTGTTTGATATTCAATTTGATTTCTATCCCAGGGTACCTATGTTCATGGCGGGCCGCAGTGTAGGCACTGTCAAGCAATTTGCAATCCATTTTACATGCAACTGACTGCTCATCTTGCCGCTGTTTTTTTTCCACAAGCTGTCCACCCCTCGTTTGGGCGCCGGGCACACTTCTCGTAGTAAGATAGCGCCCACGGAGATAAGCGTCAAACTCTGCGTGAAAATTATTCCATACTGAATGATGTCAACCGGAAGTAGTGACCACGTATCAACGGAGATACGGCTAAAAATGCATAGTTGTGCGGTCATCAATCAACGGTGGATGGTATGAACCTCATTGCTTTGGGACATCGATTTTCGACTTTAACTTGAAGTGCCGAATCTAGATTACTAACGCACCAACGACATGACAATTCTAACAAGCTCCCAAAGTTTGCAAAATATTTGGGAAGACATCCGTCGACAATAGTGTTAAGCGAGTAGCCTCTGATTTGTTTAATGGAACAACGTGCTTGTTAGCACAATGCAAAATTGTCTCATACTCCATTGTACCCAGTCCCATGTTATCATCGTCACGTCAGACACATGTTGTCAGCCTGATCATTCCGATGCAGTGATATGAAGCGTAACAGTAGCATATCACGAGTACAAGTTACCACCTGGTCCTCAAGTCAGAAAGACTATTTACCAAGATGCATACGGACTACTTCGGGGTGCCTTGGAATGAAAGACCTGTGGGCTTACGATACTCCAACAACCAAAAGGTTGTGCGAAGCAAGTTCTACACATGTGTGAGCCAAGAACGAACGCAGCGTATGACTTGCCAGATAATGTATTTGGTGAGTGAATCCCAAAGAGACCACGAAACCTCCACCAATTTTGTCCGGATACCTGACTTTCGAACGCAAATCTGTTATGCATGTTTTGAGCATCCACTCACGGTCATCCGAGTTAGTCCTGTTAGTACAGGGTTTCAAACAATCACTGAGGGGTGCATGATGGGACAAAACGGAACGACGCACTATGATGGGCCATTTTGGTCCAAGCGGTATCTGAATTTCTGGGAAAGGAGGGCCAGACGCGGCGGTAGACAGAACAGAAGTCGAGCGCGCCATTGAACCACACGACCATGGAATTCGTAACACCACTTACTGGAGTTGTGATGAATCATTGAAACCATTCGTTGGCTGTTCAAATGAAGGCCTGTTCACCTGCAGTATAAACTGATACAGGAAAGTCGTGGTGCAAGGGAGCTGAACGCCATGGCATAGCATGGAAAAGACCATCGATGTGCAAACGAATGCGCCATTGCTCAACCAAGTCCATAAGCAGGGGTCACACGACTTTGAACGAAATTGTGCAGCATCTGTACCGAACCTTTCTGGGTCACCAAATGGTTTCCCATCATCGCGAAAAATATTATGTCCGGGAGAGTACTGCGTGGAATCTTTGACCATGACGCTTAGGGAAAGCAACTCCATTCAGAAACGCAATGGTCCGAGAATAGTACAAGCACTGGCGACTTCAACTGTAGGGCAATTTCTAAGACGCCACAGTGACAAAACAGAATATCGCCGCGTCAGTATTAGCCTAACGGTATCACACCTAGCAATCATGATCAGCTGAACCTCTTTCAACTGATTCTGAAAGACTTGGAGCTACTTACCAATTGTGAATTCAAATATTCAAGCCCACACGCATCGTGGCATGAACTGCTACTAGTCCAAGTCCAGGTCAGGAAAGCAGAAAGTTTCCTTTAACAGACTTGCCGGCATTTTCCGGACAACCATACTTTGACACGGAGTCTGTGACTTGTCTGCATAGACCTTACGCAGACCGGCCGTACTTTCTGATCTAATCATGGTATGTACTTGAAGATGAGTATTCTATAGATTCCACTAATCGTCTTTTTTACAACTAGGCCCGCAATGAAGAGAAGGCACAGTCAATGCTATACCGTTTCCGCGAGGCTCAAGCAGCTGAGCTTGGCCTCGGGACGCGTGCAGATCGTCGTCCGAAGATGGCCAGCGCCTGCAAGAGTCTAAGAGAGTGCGAGCGGTGGAGAGGTGAAATCTTAAGAGAGCTAAGCCGAAAAGTGTCCAAGATTCAGGATGGCGCGTCACTTCGCAGGAGACTTAAAATTCGGATGAGCTGACATGAATATTTGTTAACAGCTGGTTTGACCGACTATGAAGTCCGAGACGTGAATGACGAGATCAACAAATTGATGCGCGAGAAGCGCCACTGGGAAAACCAGATCATTGCGCTGGGAGGTGCCAACTATCGCCGTAATGTAGCCATGTTGGATGACGATGGGAAGGAAGTGCCTGGGACAAAAGGATACAAGTACGTCTTTTTGAGTTTTAGCTTGCCCTATGAAGTTGTCACTGATAAAATGTTAGGTACTTTGGCCGCGCGAAAGATCTCCCAGGCGTGCGCGAACTCTTTCAGAGCAAAAAGAAAGAGGAAGAGGAGGAAAGTGAAGCGCTTTCATTTTACAAGAAGTTCACGAATCAAGGCCCCGCATACTTTGGTGACCTGGATGAAGCAGATGGAAAGTTATTGGGATATGAGCGTCAAGCAGAAGAAACAGGTACGTCATGTCCATGAGTGTAGACAGTTTCATTTTCTTACGTGCATCAGAATGGAGAGACGAATATACGAACGTCCGGGAAATCCTCGACCTCCCTCTTGATGACCCAATACCTGAAATACCTCGTGGATCATTGGCAAGCTCATCACCACTCCCACCAAACGGGCTCTCTCCACCTCAACATCTATCAAATACTAAACGCAAAGCTCAGGAAGAAGATGTCGAGATGGACGCGGCAAATACGGAGGCAGAAAAACGGCTTCGCAAAGCCGAATCAGACAACACAACGAAGGCAGATGTCTCCTCACATGGTGGCGCAGACTCAATACGCGCGCACGCGACTACAGCCGCTGCTTACCTGGGCTTTTTGTCGCCAGAAGACCTGATGCCACCGACACTTCCGACTAGAGAGGAAATGGAGGGCGTGCTATTAGCCCTCAGGAAACAAGCACTGGTGGAGGAATATTTTGGCGAGTAGTTATAGTGTCCTTGTACGAATTCTGTTGTATTGTGAGTGGTTCTACTCAGGTCACCGTTCTGGAGACTCTTCCTGCGTACATTATATGATGAGGCTGACACGATGAGATTTGGTGCGACACCAAAGGCTTACGCGCATAACTGGCTCTGGGGAAGTGGCTGGTTCCTCATAATTGCCCTGCGCACATCATCAACATGGTGAGATTTCATGCGCGAAATAGGGCTTACCACGGCATCGCCACGCTTGCAGATATTGTATGTCGATGTGATAAGGTTTGACGCGAAATGAAGCTCACCGGTACTAAGTGCCTCAGCTTTGACAGCTAGCCGTCGAGTTGAGGAGAAGTCCTACGGGTCCAATATCGAGGACCTCTCAATTCGCTGATGTTGAGCCAGAGAAATCTGAAAGACAACGATAACGAAGCGAGTGGAGACTGCGCGCATAGTCACAATAGAGTTCAGATAAGTGATGCAGAACGAGTCTAAGTGCCTCCACAGCGTCAAGAGACCTTATTTTGGGACGTACATCGCCGCCATTGGAATTGATGTCTGTGAGCAGTGTACCACTTGCAACGAAGGTAAAGAGGTCTCGGCCGCCCACTTTCAACATGATCATGCTGCCTCGCTATGTGCACTGACAACGATAGTTGATACGAGATTTGTAAGTCCTCTCTTCATGATCGTTCGTCAGCACAAATTATAAAGTTTCATTTTTTTCAAACATGACGATATGAATTCTTGTCCAACTTGGTAGTCACTGGATCGTACCAAGTCGATACAAGCTTATCTATCAATAAGTTCCATTTCTTGCGGAGGGCGCGGAGCTACTCGATGCATGCCAGCGTATGAAGGAAGGGAATTTGAATATTGCGCGTATCGTGTAAGGTGATATATCCTATGATCGTGATTGGAACTTGTTACGGACCTCTTTTTTTTTTTTTTTTGCAAAGGCAACTAGTTATAACGGCGGTTGGGTTCGGGATCTAAATCATTAAGGAATCATAGCTAGATCATTGCCAGGATGTTCGTCGACAGCCAATTCCGTGAGTTTCCGTGGTTCTGACGCGCTTGTCGGGCGGTAGAGAACGTGGAGTCGAATGTATTTCAACATGTCAAACCCGCAAGTGCTACTAGTTAGCTACGCTCGCAACGCGGGTGAATGAATTATTGGCGAAAGTAATTGAGTAAGTACTACACATCTAAGTTAACAGACTCCGCTTGAAGTTGCTGGGGGCACCTGATCCCAGGCTTAGACATGGCCCGAGGGCTGGGAGTCTGCAGCCAAATCGGTTTTGCGAGTCCTAAATCGAACCTCAGTCAGGGTATCGATCTTTCAAGCCGCATGGATGTCACCCAACAACAAGCGCAGGACATCGTCGCCCAAACCGAAGGCGACGATGCTGTGATCGAACAGTTTCAGGAGATCTGCAATAAGAGATTTAGGTATGATGTATCAATCACACGCTTGAAGGGATTATCGCTACATGCAATGCTCCAGTTACACTTCGTGTATCAGGTTTTACAAGATCGATATCGTGCTCCGCAATGCATCATACCTTCTTGCTACTGCTCCCAAGACACCCGGCTCTGAACCGGCCTCCGAGTCAGTGATGCAGCCACTCTCCCTTGGCACAATCCGCGATCTCCTTTCAGAAATCTCTAATAACACCAAAATGCCTGTACCAGAACCTAGAAGCTTCGATGATTCCCTCGCACGTTACCCATTCCATTATCTCCTCCTCCGCCTGCCCTCACCAAACGCCCAGTCCCTCTCATCGCTGCGATCGAGCGGAACTCTCACTCCGCTCCAAGATACTCTTCTGGACCTTAAGTTAGGAACTTTCCTTCATTCCATGCACTCACTCCAAAACGATTGGTTTGGTGTCCCAGGAACACAGCCAGATGAGGAACTATGCTATAGCTGGCAGGATACATTCATGCTGCTCCTTGATGGGCTGTTATGCGAGCTTGAAAGCTCTGGAGAGATGCAAAAGACGTTGGTGGAGGAAATAAGGCGATATCTATCCCGCGCCATTGGGTCATTTTTATTTGAAGACGCAGAAGTGCCTACATTGGTCTGGCTGACAGGTTCGGCGGACGATGTGTATGTCCAAGTTTCGGAGCCTTGTGGGCCGAACCAGGAAGAGAGAGTTGACATTGCATATGTGCTGCCGACATTTGATCGGGTGGTGTGGGGAGACCCGATGTTGGAGGCATTTTTTATGCCGCCAGGGCCAAGCAAAGCGTTGGAAGAAGGGTACCTGGAAGGAGAGGGCGGTACGTTGATAGTTTTCCCGAGGCAGAGAACGAAGAGGATGTGGTACACACTGTTCTTAGCTCTAGTTATACTGGTAGAAGTTAGGAGAGATAAGGAAAAGGGGGAAGGGGACAACAAAACGCATGAAAAGCTCTATTGGGCAAGGGAGAGTCTCCCAAGATGCGTTGAGGCGTTGAAGAATGCACCCTGTCACTAGAATGATACAAGTACCAAAGTCCTGTAACTCTAGAGTTCAGCTATATATCTGAAGCAAAAATATAGACGTTATACCTGCCGATAGGTATATCATGACGAAGCATTAGCAGAGGCCATTTCAACATCTACTAGTACTGCGGCTGGGGAAGCAACTGGTGTCGGAGCATCGTTTCCCGTGAGTTCACCTTCTACAATATCTTCCTCATCACTACTTTGTCCTTCTCCAAGTTCTCCATTTTCGGGAGTCACTGTCATTTCTTTTTCGTTGGTCATCTCAACGTCCTCGTGTCCCATAGTACGTGGATCCCATTCAAGTTCTTCTGGCTCCTCCACCTCCACTTCGACGCGCTGCTTCCACTCAAACTTATCTCTAAGCATCATCACAGCCCTGACAGCGCGCTCCACACGATGATCATGCGCACCCCGTATCTCTTCACATTCATGCAGCACATCCTCGTGTGTCACCCGACCACTGGTGGTAGGGGAATGGTTGGTCTGAACGCTATTCGTGGCAATGGCGCCACGGGTGGCCATACACTCCGCCAGACGCCGAACAGTAGCGGTTTCCATATTCAATACATCTGTCGTCTGCTGATTGCGCAAGAGAGGGATAAGGTCATTGTCGAGCTGATGATCCGTCATTCCGATGCTAGGATGGAGAGCGATGTTCTCGTACATGCCGGAGCCGAGCCGAGCTTGCGCCTGGCTTATTTGGGACTGCGCCTGAGGCGACGATAGGGATTGGGAGAAACTATGTGTTTGGGAGAGAATGACATTGTATTTAGAGAGGATGTCTGGCCAAGCGGGCATGGCATTTTGTCCGCCGACCTCGATTGTACGCTGGAGTGTCTGGATAGACTCAATTATTTGGTTAGCCTTGAATTTTAAGAGTTCAAGTTGAGCGATTGGAAGGGACTTTGAATCGAAAGCAAACTGAGGGTTATTCGTAGTCATGATGGATTGATTCCAAAGAAGGGAATTTTAGAAGCGTAGTAGTTCACGAAGCTCTTGCACAATAAGACCAAATAATCTTCAAGTTCTGTTACCTGTACCAAGTATTACTACTAGTCTCCTCTCCTCCTGTTCTTTTCACCATTTTTTCAGTATGCTCTCGCTTTTTGCTCGCCATATCGCGTCCCATCTTCCCGTGCTGCGCACCAATGTTTTGTCTTCGTCGGTGTTGACTGCGTCCGCATTCGTTGCGACGCGTCGTACATTCTTCACTACGCGCCGTATCCAGCTGCCGGCCGCTGTATCCAAAAGCGCTTCAACCCCAGCGAAGAAAACCACAAAGAAAACCACAAAGAAAACGACAGCCACAAAAGCTGCTCCAAAGAAGGCGAAAGCCACCAAGGAAGCAAAGTCCAAACCTAAGTCAAAAGCAATATCCAAGAAGACGGTCGAGCGGCCCCGTGAGTAGAGCTATTGGCTGAGCTTGTAGTCAAGCGCATGTTTATATGTGTCGCTATAGCACCCAAGAGGGTGCCCAAGTCTGAGCAGCCTCCTTCGCGTCCCCCTAACGGCTATCTACTTTTTTTCTCGAGGCTCGTCCAAGACCGTAGGAGTGACATCAAGACTGCTACGGACACTCAGGATTTGGCAAAGGAAGCCGCAACTAAGTGGAATGGCTTTACTCTTGCGGAGAAACAGGTCATTTACATCGCCATATCTGCAATGTGTCATGCTAAAATCGCTCCTCAAAGCCTTACTACAACGAGGTTGAAGTCTTGAAGAAGCAGTATGAAGAGAAGCTAGATGAATATTGGAAGAGTGCCTCTCCTAAAACGCTCAGGGAAATCAATGCGCGCCGTAAACATGACGGGAGAAACAAGATTCACCGACCTCATCAAGAGAATCACTATAAGCGCCCTAAGGGGCCTTTCTTCAGGTCAGTTTATGTATCACGGTAAAAATATGACGACTGACAACAAAGAACGGTCCACACAGATTCATAGAACATTTCCGTCAATCAGATGACGGTAGAACTATCCAAGAAGCTGGAGTCACTGCCACAGGTAGAGGAGCTGTCAATGTTGCTCGTGAGGCCGGTGCACGGTGGAGGGCAATGAGTGCCTCTGACAAGGCCGTAAGTGAATCCGACTGATAATTATTCTTCAATGACTAACGATATGTCATTTTAGCCCTATGTGGAAGCTTACCAGAAAGAACATGCTGACTGGCAAGCAAACCACCCCAGTAAGAGTGCATCATCGTAGGAGCTTACATGCCAGGGAGCAGAAATGCTAGCAATTCTGCGTGCATCAGCCCTGTCCTTCCGTTATTATCCAGTTTTCATCGTCACTTACCCACTTCATCGCTCACATTCAACCCATTGAGTTGATTTTTATTGCAATGTTTATAATTTCTGAAGCCATTCGCATGACCCTCCAGCTTCATATATGTACGATAGGAGTTCCTGGTCATGTTCCTTTTGACTTGCGAATTCTCTTCGTCGTACCTCTCGGTCACGGCGTTGACGTGCAAGTTTTTCAGGCACGCGGACCTATAGTTGATACTCGCAATACACGACAACTCTCATACGAAGACGCTCCGGGCAGTTGCGCATTATCTTGAGTACGCTGTAACCATATGTCTTCCGTGAATGACATCAGTCGGCTACTCTCATTTCAATCCCCATCTTGGACAGTGGACGCTATCTCCCTTTGCAGACCGTGTCATATCATTAATAAAACATGACTTGCACAACGAGTTTGATGCGTATGTTAGACTCGTTTGCTCTTCCGACTGATATTTCAGACGCTCACAATGCATTGCTAACATACAAGGTTGCATAGGCGCATTCGGTCACTTCATACAGTGATTCCGAACCCTGACTTCGGTGTTTGTGATTTTATATACCTCTCCGCCCCTCATCGTCGTTACGAATATCTCAACAGCCAAACTAAAGGGGAAGCCAAGTTGATGACGAGACTTCCAAAATCCCTTTCTGCCCATTCTGAGTCATCTTCATACACGCTTGATCCGACCACACATCGATGCATCAACATTCACCCTTTGTTTTATGTATCTAAACTTCAAGTACTACGCCCAGACGACACTGACCCTCTCCCGAGAACTGCCGTGACCTAGTCCCGCCGCTACCCAAGACAGTCTCGAAGAATGGAAGATGGATCGTATTTTCGATCAGCGTCCTCGCGGCCGCGGCTTCCAACACCTCGTTCTCTGGCAAGCAGAAGACTTCTGGCTACCAGGTTATGATCCGAATGTCCTGCTTTGAACGACATCCCACCATGCTCGATCATTCGGAGGTTAGGAGGGTGTAAGCCACGCTCTTACGCCGTCGACGCACGCTCATGAGCAGACAAAGCTGCATGTTATAGCGCGGAACAGTCCAACACATCAACATCAAAATGTTCATTTGCATGTGAATTTCGTTCAAGATATCGTCGTTCTTTGCAAACTACACACCACGGAATGCCAATCGAAGTCCGAGAATCGGTGCATGGAATATTCAACGTTCAGGTACATCATCCTCGAATTTCAGCCAAAAAGTGATTTCTGTTGACGAACAAAACACAAATAGATTGATTCCGCAAGTCGCGGTGGTTTTTGGAATTCGAGGACAGATTTCAAATTTGACGGCACGTGAGACACGGCGAGAACGCACTTTTGTCGAAAACAACACGTCCTTTCTTCGCAAAATTCCTTGGAAAAATCTGGGGACCTGAAAAAACCCAGATGGCCTACCGCGGCTTCCAGTTCATCACCATTAGGATTAACTTCTAAAGAGTTAAGCCTAGATTTTCCTAGATTCTTGTGGTAGGTATTTTTAGCAGCTGGCGGTACTTGCACCGCGGCAGTTCCCGAATCAATGAACTAGATCATTGTATTCGAATGCAAAATGCAGGTCAGTGTGCTTCACCTCTCATCACTTTCTCGCATCGGAGGGCCCAGATGCAGATGCGCTGATTCGATTTGGAGGGAGACCTTGCCTCGTCGCCGTTGGTGAGCTTCTCGTCGTCCCGATTGTGCGTACGTATTAAATGGTTTTTGAAACTCAGAAAATCGAGGGTCAATTTAACAATTAATTACCGCCTTCCTTTGTAAAAATACGAATGGAATAAGCTATTGCTGCGCATTATTAGTGTAGTGACCATGTGGACTGTATGGTGGGTGATAACTTTATCATGACTGTCGTAACACATACATGGTGCTCTCGTTTTCCAGCAAGGTTAGTTGACTCTGCCTGCGAGCGGATCTACGAAAAGGTACGAAATCCTTCTTGAACATTCAATTATAGTGCATACTCTCCTTAACTCCAACATGAAGCTTTCTTTCGTCCTCGGCGGGCTCGCATCTATCGTGACTCTTGCTACAGCCGCACACCTCACGCAATACGGTCTTGTGAGTGTCCATGACTGCCAGCAACCCCATACAATATCTGGAGGTTGACCTGCTACCAAATGCTGAGAAGCGCGAGGAACTTGATGCTAATGACTTCAATTACTTCGATTACTGCACGTGCCCTTGACGTTCTATATAGGTGAGTTATAGCTGCTTGTCTCGTTGGAGTCATCCATTAAACCTTGAACCTTTCTAGGTGGCCACTAATTGCTTTGCCCACAAGCCATATCGTTCGTTTACAATTTCACATCGTTTCGTCAACTCGACTCTATTGCTTGGTTACTTGATTTCCGACGTTCTGCAAACCCGTGTAATGATATTGCAGTTATGTCACTTCTTGAATTCCGATTTGTGTCCATTAACACTTTCCGGACCCCCGTTGTCCCTTCTGATCTCTGAAGTCGCTAATGCTCTTATCAATGAGGGTTTCCCCTATCAGTCTGCCGTCGGAGTGGTCAGTTGGCTTGCGGCGATGGAACGTATTTTCTCGTCCTCTTTCGCGGAGTGTTACAGGAATGGATTGGAGTACACGATGCTTTCATTACTTACGCAACTACAGATCAAGTGCTCGCAACATCGCGTGTTGAATTGTCTGCAGTTCTCTAACTTGAGTGTTCACCTCGAGTTAGCATAGTTAGAGCTGTAACCAAATTTTTACACTGTCATGGGTGGTCTGAGTGATGATCAACAAATGTCCGCTACACCTTCGCTCTTAGAGCTTGAGGGCTGTTTGTTTAGCACCCTATCAACAATCCAAGAGATTGGCCTCATATTACTGAGAATATTATCGTAAGCACTGTCGCAGTTCATTGAATGGCATTGTTGACAGCAAACATAAGCGAGGTGTTCGACGACCAGAAACCTCGAACGTCGTGAACAGTATACGAAAATAAGTATGCAAGCTCTCACTGACAGGAGCACGACTCGCATTCCCCATTGCTCGAATTCGAGTTAGTTGGGCATGAGACGCGACGCAGCTAGAGAGTTCTATCCACATCGATTCGAACGACTGCTTGACATGTGAGAGGAAACGTAAGCGGGGCTGAAAGCACAGAATTCTTTGGCAGGAGATGACGAGTGTAACGGCATCGTTCAAAATGAACAAGCACAACCCACATATCCGACGAATGATGCAGTCGACCTCGCCGCAATTACTGTTACCATGGTCAAGTTCTGCGTTGAAAATCTTGGACGTTAACTCCACCGCCTATAATAAAGTTATTACTCACCACAACATTTCACGGCCGTTCCAGTATAGTCATGATGGACTGCGGAGAACCCATCATGACTCAGATGTCGATACGAAGGCAAGGTTTGTAGTACGGAACTGAATTTTATTAATAACTCAGTTATTTAAAGCACGGCATCAGTTTGAAGTTCATCTCCTCACCAATAGCATATTTAAATTTGCGTTCAATAACATGGCACGGCCACAACGTCGTTCCTACCAGTGGCCCCAAGGTGGTCACTGTGCTATCACCGACTGATCGAGGTTTATTTTCTATCAGAAGAACTTGCAAAGTCCGCGGTTTCAACACGTTGCAACACTCAAGTTAGCCACGTAACAGATACAGTAGAATGGATAGAGTTGATCAGCTGATCTCGAGTTCAAATCCAAATCGTGGCCAAATTCCGGGGCCCCTGAGTCATCATATGAGTAATATTACACTATAGACAGACCATATAGATACCGTTTGGTTCTTTTACTATGCTTCAGTGATATGAGTTTCCGTACGGCAGTTCTTAAACGGGGATGCACCGATGAGTCCGTTTCAGAGCTTGTTGCTGCGCATGCGGCATTTCTAGTGCCGTTGCAGCTACATTAATGGAATATCGGGAAAACTGTAGGAGCGCTGTCAAAATGATCACAATATTAATTCATTCTGCAGAAATAATATTTCCATCCGACGTTTCAACCTGTTGGCTCTGCTACATTCGTCATATCGCGATCTACGCGAGAGCCGTGAGAATACATCGAGACTGCAATCAGGGAGGGGAAAGCAGGTCCACGTTACCCTCCAAGCGGACCATCTTGGATTTAGGGACAACAACACGATGCGCATCAACCCAATCCAAGACCTTCTCGAAGTTTCTGCATCGGTGAGGGATTCTAAAGTTAGGGAAAGGATCTTTAACTCCCTCCACCCAGTCGTAAGTGAGCATTGTCACGTCGGCACGACACATAATGTTCTGCCTGAGCATTTCGATGCAGTGGTCTGAGGCGCAGCATAAGCAGACGGGTTCCGGGCAGGAAACAGCGTACCTACCGAGATGAATGCGGAAGTCTTCGGGGGATTCGTGGGCGCTATGATCCGAGTGGTTACCACCCCAGCTGACTTTGCGAAGCATGTCCTACGAGGGAGTGAGTAAATTTTGACCAACCTTGTTGTATTACGACTGACTATGCAATGGAGCTGGTGAATGACTTCTACAGTTGCCATATAATCTCCACCGTATTCATCTGGATACCTAGTCATGGAAGGAGAAGGTTTCGCCCCTGTTCTGAGCAGTTGCTCGAGTGTCATACCGATTGGGCGCGCTGGGAAATATCATATAGTCAGTAAATATCTATGATGTAAGTCAAGCATGGGACGCAACCATCAAGAGCTATCTGATCCCAAACAGCGTCGACTTCTGGAGATGGAGTGCCACGATATATAGAAGGAGTGCCCAGAGTTCCATTGAGTCGTATAATACCGATGGATTCAATGGCCTCGTTTACTGGAGCTATCACGAGTAAGCAAGGTGCTGTTAATTGACGCTGTCCGTCCACCTACAGTACAGAACTACGTCATCAATCGAAGGCGCCCGTACCCATAGCACGAAGAACATCATTGTTATGAACATCAACACACCATGGCTTAGCCATGGCGACAAGTTGAGAAGGCGGAATTTTGAAAGAGGCCTTGTTTCTGTATTGCTATCAAGGAGTTTCGTGTCATCACGATCGTCGACAGGAGAATACGATGCAAAATATTCCTTACGCATAGCTAGCGCAAGAAAAGAACTTGAAGTTCGTAGGGTTTCCGAGTCAAGCCTTACACTCGGGATGCACTTGGAACAAAGCTGTACACGTGTGCAAGTTGTAATCCTGGGTACATAGAGACCGGGGCTTGAGTTTTACTACCTGAGCATTAAAACATTAAGATATTGATGTAGAGATGGGCCAATACTGTTTAGCAGCCATGGCTTCTGATAGTTCACACAGTTACTGACGTCACGTGATAGTCACAAAGTGGGATATTCTCTCTCGAAAATTATTGATCCAAACCAAATGGCCTCTCCATGGAGATCTCCGACAAGCACATACGACCGTTGTGGCATCACCTGGCATCACAAAGGCGTCACTTTCATCTGCATATATCCACATCGATTCTCGCACTGCCAGCCAGGTATGCCACAGTGTTCCTGAAATCCAGCTGGCTTCTTACTTCTCCGATCATTCCGGGCCTATGCTTCCCCTTCCTGCACTCCGCTAAAGGCATGTGACTCTCGCACCAGCGGTATGATACCCTAACGCATTGAGACACAGCCGATTGGGGGACAGGATCGAAATTAATACACATCCTAAATATTTTTCGCATCTGCCCTCGCGTATTCTCAACTATCCACACACCAAGTTCATCGAAGTTCCCTCAGGGTCATGGTCAAGGATTCCTTGGAGTACTCTCCTGTCGACGCTGTTGACTATGGTAACGAGGAGGAATCATTTGATGATGCAGAAAAGTTCCGTGCAGGACCTCGTTCTAAGTTTTATAGTAGCCTTCGCGTGTGGCCTCTGGTGAGCCATGGCACGTTGTTATGCACATCGATACTCTTTTTCGCGCTATGGATGGGCACGCCTTCACCCCACCTGCATGACGACGTTCCTGTATACTGTGAGTGAGCGGACATCCTCGGACAGTTGACATATAGTATTGATAATTTGTCACAGCTCCAGCAAGTGGTGCTATTGAATCCATGATCATAAGATTCAACGGAACGCTCGACTTTCCTTCTATCTATCGTGGCCCTCCTTCCCCAGAAATTGATGCGATTTGGGCCAGGATAGCTCAGGATGGTGCGTCGCCCAATTTTTTCACCTCATCCTAATTAGTAATTGTTTGCGTCCGTGAAACCTCAGTGCCACCAACTCGGATGTCACTTGAGGAGATTCTCAAAGCCGGCGAAGTAGATACGCCTTCCAAGGTCAAATATCCACCCGAATTTGGTGGGGGTTTCATGGTATCCATGGAAGCCCCTCACCAACTCCACTGTCTGGTAAATTATCCTACATGCACCCAAAGTCCAGTCGTTCTTGTCTCACGTTTTGTAGAATTTACTTCGTAAAGCCTCGTGGCCCAAGTATTACGAGCCCATAGATCCTTCGTTCCAGGACACGCCCGAAGTAGTCCGCATGCATCTTGGTACATTTTTTATTTATTTATATACGCACTTCCTCATCGTATGTATCACAGATCATTGCATTGAAATGCTCAGGCAGAATACCATGTGTAATGCCGACGTGACGATGATAACATGGGACTGGGTTCAGGGACACAAAATCCCATACCCTAACTTCAACACCCGCCACCAATGCAGGGATTTCGAGAAAGTTTTGGACTGGACTGTCGAGCATGCTGTTCATATCCCTCGATCAGCGGTTACTCGTTTCGAAGATACAGTTGACATCCCCTTACCCCCCCATCTGGTGCACAATAATGTATAGGGAAGAACGTGA
Source organism: Suillus tomentosus (assembly GCA_016647685.1). Classification (NCBI taxonomy): domain Eukaryota; kingdom Fungi; phylum Basidiomycota; class Agaricomycetes; order Boletales; family Suillaceae; genus Suillus; species Suillus tomentosus. The sequence continues at coordinate 346,079 of JABBWJ010000041.1, forward strand.
ACCTTTCTCATTACATACATTCACGAGTACTTATCTTGCAAGAACAGCGATGATCAAGGACAATATCCTGAAACTGTTCTGAAACCACCCATCCAGCGCAGCAAAGTCCGGCGTGCACTATGGCAAGTCCGGCAGAGAGCGGCGGCAAAACTCGTGGCTAACAGACGGCACGTCGGACATTGAAAATAAAGGTACACCAGTGCGGCGTATACCGTATGCTTGAACTTTACTGGGAGAAGTCGTCCACACGCAGGCTTCGGATAGCTATTGTTGGAAGGCGGTAGCTGAGCGCTGAGATGCGATATCCATACAAAATGAGTGTATTACAAGTAATGTAGGTGATAAGATTAGTACCTAGGTTATTTGAAAGTCCGCCCCCTGGCGTCTGTTTGCCGTCGGACTGGTTTTTAGCCGAAGATATTACCTTTTGAATAATATGTTTTGCCGTCTCTTCAAGTACGAGAATTCAAAGTAAGCCAGGAACACGTCGTCTTATGATATTTGACAGAGTCGTACGCTTTGCTGGTCAATGCTTTCAGGTATTTTGCTACTATTGGTTACGTATCAGTACTCATTCCTTTCAGCGTCTACTAGGTCGTTCGATCTGATAGAAAAATGACAATACTAATGATAGTTTTAATCATAGTATCTTGCTACGGCTATAATTTACTTCCATGGGACAACATTTATTAATAGTCTCGGGTCACCCTCGAACGTGGAGCTGACTCGAGCCTGGCCCGAGGCAGACGATCGGAACGAGACTTTTTTCGAGTTGCTCCTCCACCCTGACGTCACATGCATCATGACCATGTCGAGTTCTCCGAGTCCATTCCAGCAAAAGCGGTGATTAACGACATAAAGTTCGCGTTTACAAAAGGTTTACCCCTGCAATCAGAAACTGAATCCTGGAACCGAAACCTCATTGCAATCGTCATGATCAAGATCTGTTTTTAACACCTTGATTTGTTATAGTGCAACAAGAATAAAACAGTCATCATCGGGGGTGCTGATTACGACTGGGAAGAGTGAGGTGCATGCTGGCAGGGGCCACCATCTGACCTGGATGCGAGCTGCGCATCGGAGAACCGAGGAGTCTTCTGGGGTGCGTCACATTTATTGTGTGGCCTTGACGTCGTAATGGATGACTGTATGACATTCTCAGGCTCACCAGTCTTCTGATGTAGTTCACATTGACTTCGTCTGCCCCTGAAACGCGTACCGATGGTGGGAAGGACCTGGAAGAACTCGTACGCGGTTGGTACGAGTGCATAGAACGGCACGAATCACTGCCCTTTGGATACCAGTCAAAATTCAGGGAGAACCAGCACACCGAGGTAGGCTTAGGCAGGTATCTTTCGCGCCCAGTATCGACTCGTCCAAACATGGTAGGATCAGCAACAAAAGAACTATTACTGGAATACCAACAAAACACAACGGCATTCCGGGCATCCCAGGGCCTACTTATTGAATGGTTAGATTGATGCTTCCAATGAGACCAATTTAGACCGTTGGACGCCCACTTTTTCGCTCCGCCAAAGAACCAGAGAGCCAGACGGTGTTCTAAAATTAGCCGCACTACGTGTCCGTCCTCTGTCTCTAAAATAAGTATAGTCTTTTATTTAGTCGAGACCAGGCTCACCATCACGTGTATTTTCAGGCACCTTACTCGACTTACGTTAAGTCAATTTATTACATTAAAACAAAAATAAAAGAAATCATCTTCTCTGTCGCCAAGATGCATTCGTTCCCCCCGAGGCACAAACCCAAGATCGGAACATCAACCGTGCTGCGGATTGCGTGAGCACCCTGTTGTTCTTTTTTTTTCTTCATCTCTAGATAAATCCCGTCTAACCACACGCGTAATGTAACCATTTCAATCGACTGAGATAACGCGAATTGAATATGCACGAGTAATTTCACAGATACTGCTGGCAAAGGATCTCCAGTTGGACAACGGGCAAACGAACACGCTCCATGATATCTGAAACACTTGCGTAAACCGCACGATGACAATGGGATCTCCATCATTGGGCTTTGATCAGACGCCACCACCTTTAACAGGACGCACGCAAAGCGTCAAGATCGGAATGCGAAGATGATGAAGCCCCTAGTTTCAAAAGATGATTGGTTCTTCTGCCGATACCCTTTATGTATAGGGGCTTATTTGCTCCGTATAGTCAACGGTGCTTGCGCCGCGACAGTTCCCGAAGCGGCGATGTGTTCACCGCTAGTCACTTGTTTTCGCCACGGCTTGGCCGCCGAACGGTGGCTTCGGGATTGGTTACAAGTCACTACACACTCTCCTCGAAGGTGCTGACGGTCCTAATTTACGAGTAACTACTGGAACGAAGATGGAAAATTGAGGTGCTCCGTCGGCACTGACGTTATCGATGCATTGAGTTATCGCGCAGCATGACAGGGTGCACTAGGTGTTACTTCACGGCAGGGTCTCCGCAATTCGGCTGCTCGTTTCACTCCCCGAGCCAGGCACAGCATACAAACCTTACTTGACAGTTTATTTCGGACAAAGAAACAAACTGGCGAAATAAACGGTTATTGAGTAGGGTCATAGATTCAAAGAATCTCTATTTACCTATCTGGATTTCGACATCGGCGGTCTGTTCGGTCTCCGATTTCCAATTTGCGAATGCGAAACGGGGCTGCCGTCCCTCAGACCTCTTGCCAGCATGGGCCTATGAACTAAGTTGATCCGAGGTGTAATCTGGACTTCGGGTTGACGGTCTTACCTTGTTGGGATTGTGGGTGTTGAGCGATCTTTCAATTCGGAGACTGACGGCTCATTAAGTCCACTTAGAATAGCCCCTCACAAAAGTTCTGAGTGGATAAGGCTTCAGCCAACCTAGGTCAAATTTAGGTGACCTGGATCATGAGCCGACATACGAAAAGGTATAAAAGCCCTCTGGAATATTTCAATGTGGTGCATCGACAAACGTACCAGTCGCATCTGTCAACTCAAACATGAAGCTTTCTCTCGTCTTCACCGCGCTTGCATCCATGGTGGTTCTTGCTACGGCGTTCCCTGTGGACGGAGCCATTGCGAAACGTTCCTGTGAGTAGTATTCACGCCACTCATCACCATGCGGAGGTTGATAAGCGTAACTTGCTATTAGATGCAGAGAACCGCGCTGAGCTCCTATCAAATGTAGGGAAGCGCGAGGAGCTTGACGCTGATCACAAGAAGCATCCTCATGGTGCGGAAAAGCGCGAGGAGCTCGACGCTGATCACAAGAAGCATCCTCACGGTGCGGAAAAGCGCGAGGAGCTCGACGCTGATCACAAGAAGCATCCTCATGGTGCGGAAAAGCGCGAGGAGCTCGACGCTGACCACAAGAAGCATCCTCATGGTGCGGAAAAGCGCGAGGAGCTCGACGCTGATCACAAGAAGCATCCTCATGGTGCGGAAAAGCGCGAGGAGCTCGACGCTGATCACAAGAAGCATCCTCATGGTGCGGAAAAGCGCGAGGAGCTCGACGCTGACCACAAGAAGCATCCTCATGGTGCGGAAAAGCGCGAGGAGCTCGACGCTGACCACAAGAAGCATCCTCATGGTGAGAGAAAGCGCGAGGAGCTCGACGCTGACCACAAGAAGCATCCTCATGGTGAGAGGAAGCGCGAAGAGCTCGACGCTGACCACAAGAAGCATCCTCATGGTGAGAGAAAGCGCGAGGAGCTCGACGCTGACCACAAGAAGCATCCCCATGGTGAGAGGAAGCGCGAGGAGCTCGACGCTGACCACAAGAAGCATCCTCATGGTGCGGAAAAGCGCGAGGAGCTCGACGCTGACCACAAGAAGCATCCTCACGAGGGGAAGCGTGAGGAAGATGACGCTGACCACCGGAAGAAACACCCTCACGAGGGGAAGCGGACGGAAGATGACTTCAATTAAAGCTCGTACTGAACTTGACGGCAGGTTCAATGCGGCAGGTGAGTTATAGCCCTATGTCTTGTCTTTTGTGGGAGTCTGAATTATCCATCGTATTAGGTCTGGAATCACCGCAGCCTCAATTACAAGTAACTCCAATGTACATCTACATATCTCGATTCCCTTACCTGATCGCTTGTTTTCTGACATGATGGATGCATATGTAGTACAATCCCAGTTGTTTTACGTGCTCTTAAAAGTTTTCACTGAAATACAGCCAGTGTTCTTGCCACTCAGTTATGATCTAGTGACATTGCGTATTGCATTTTCCAACTCGTGTGCTGTCACCTCGAGTTCTCTCAACTCCCATCTAAAATGAGACGGTATACAACCTGCTCAGTGCTAGCTGGCTCTCGTCCGGGCAACAACTATGTCTTTTTTAGATGATCCTACGGCAGGAGACTACGTGTTCCTCAGTAATAGTAGCAGTATACGCGCATGGCTAGAAGATCAAAATACAACAACGACAGCTTAAGTGAAACATTAATAAACCCGATTGAATTTTTGGGCGTCATTCTATGTCAGTTACAGGGACTCTAGCAATTTCTTATCGACTCATGCAGCTGAGGTCATGATATCGCCTTGGTGCTACTCAATTCTATCACAAGAGGAAGCAGCGATACATTCTAACTCGACGCGTAGTATTGTATGCAGTCCAGATGAAACTTGTATGACAAATGTCAGCCGGGAATGCTGTAACCACGCACGTGAATCAAGTAACATCAACTTAAACCAAGAAACCTTGAAGCAGCGTCAGAATCTCACTTTCCTGGGCCAAATACCGCACGCATGTACCTACTGTAGATCAACTTCTGAGGGATCATGTAGACTTTCTGGACACGTGCCCAAAAGAATGCCTGTTGATGAGTGCCAAACTGCTGAGGATATGTGCGCGACCTCCGACCCAATCATCTGATCATCGCACTTCCAGGCGTACTCCCGCATGATAGCGACGTGTCGCACTGTACACTTCCTCCTTCACCAAGTCCGCCAATTCAGCGCTTCGAGTGACTCGGCTAGTACTCCCTTATCAAATGCAGCCTTTCTCTTGATGGCGTGTTGGACTGTGGCTTCATACTAGCCATCGAGGTGCTGCCGTGCGACGTACGCCATGTGGATATTGGTGTCGGACAATCGTATCGCTGAGGTGCTGTCAGCGAGATCAGTACGTGTCATCTTGACTACGAAAGAGGTAAATGTCAAATGATGACTTACAAAGGGAAAAAAAAACTGGTCTCGTCGAAGTTCCAACGGTCTTTCGTAGGAAATTCAGCCAAATCCATGTTGGCATCGATCATCGAGTGCGTTCGCCGGGCTGCAACTTTATCGAGCTAATACCGATCCGGCAATGTTCTCGGATTTTATATGTCCGACAGACGGAAGTTAAACACATCTCCCGACAGCCCTTCTTGCTTTGGCACATCCTCAAACTTTCTCACTTGGCTCGTAGCATTAGTCCATTCAATTTCTCCCCCTTCGACTCCATATGTTTGATCCATACAAGTATTGAGGCACGTTCTACATCCGGCCTGGTCTCAATGCGAGAGCGCTTCGATGCTGCAGGGTCCATTTGTAACCAATTACGAGTCGCCATGTCATGAAACGTGGCCTGAGACCTGAGAAAGGGTCTGGGAGATTAGATAACGTACTCCATCTGCTCTCTTAGTCCAATGATCCAGAAAGATTGTACCAGATCCTCGGCGCCGCCCACTCAAGCCTCACGAGATTCGCCGAGCACTGTCACAGCTTCTGGGATAAATAGAAGTAAGCATTTCTTCACAGGCACTTAATCGTCCAAGCTGTCTGGTTCACGCTTGTCCCATTTACTCCGGATCCTGATTTTATTTCGCGACTCATGAATGAGGAATACTACTCTCAATACTCCCATTTAGATGGGATCGACGATGACAATACCAAGCTCCTTAGTAGTGGTATAACAATCAGTCTTCCACCAAAATCACGCTTCCTTCACCTGTGGCCTTGGCTAAGCCATGGTGTACTGATGTCCATAACTCTGTGGTTCTTCATACAATGGGCACGGTCACCTTCGATGGATGACGTAGTTATATATTGTACGTGGATGACTAGAGTCGGCGCACAAGACCTTACTTACCCATCACAGCTCCAGTAAACGAGGCAATTGAATCCATCGGCATCATAAAATTCAACGGATCTCTCAACTTTCCTTCCATATATAGTGGCCCTCCATCCCCAGAGCTCGACGCCATTTGGGATAGGGTATCTCTTGATGGTTGTGCCCTATGCTTCACTTACATCATAGACATCTACTGAATATGATATTTCCCAGTGCACCCACTCCGTATGACACATGAGCAACTGCTCAGAACGGGGGAGAAACCTTCTCCTGCCATGGCTAGGTATCCGGACGAATACGGTGGAGGTTACGTAGCAGTTGTAGAAGTCATTCACCAGCTCCATTGCCTAGTCAGTTGTAAAACACAGAGTCTGGTCGATCTTTGCTTAAATTCCTGTAGGACATACTTCGCAGAGCCAGCTGGGGTAACGAGTACCATGAGAATGGGGGCATGCATAAATCCCACGAACTCTCTCGTCACCATGTCGGTGAGTATATTGTTTCTTGCTCTGCCCACAACCTGCTCATGTCGCACCTTAGACCACTGCATTGAGATACTCAGGCAGTTCACTATGTGTAGTAGCGATGTTACCATGATAACTCATGATTGGATCGAGGGAAGGACAACTCCGTTCGGTGATTTCAATGTTCCTCACAAATGTAGAAACTTTGAGAAGATCTTAGATTGGATCGACGAGCATCGTGTTTTTATCCCTAAATCCAGTTGGGTCCGCTTGGAGGATAACGTGGACCTGCCCTATCCCCCTTGATCGCATCCTTGTTGCATCCTCTCCATATGATGGTGGATGTAGTCACAGAAGTGTTTGATATTCAATTTGATTTCTATCCCAGGGTACCTATGTTCATGGCGGGCCGCAGTGTAGGCACTGTCAAGCAATTTGCAATCCATTTTACATGCAACTGACTGCTCATCTTGCCGCTGTTTTTTTTCCACAAGCTGTCCACCCCTCGTTTGGGCGCCGGGCACACTTCTCGTAGTAAGATAGCGCCCACGGAGATAAGCGTCAAACTCTGCGTGAAAATTATTCCATACTGAATGATGTCAACCGGAAATAGTGACCACGTATCAACGGAGATACGGCTAAAAAATGCATAGTTGTGCGGTCATCAATCAACGGTGAATGGTATGAACCTCATTGCTTTGGGACATCGATTTTCGACTTTAGCTTGAAGTGCGGAATCTAGATTACTAACGCACCAACGACATGACAATTCTAACAAGCTCCCAAAGTTTGCAAAATATTTGGGAAGACATCCGTCGACAATAGTGTTAAGCGAGTAGCCTCTGATTTGTTTAATGGAACAACGTGCTTGTTAGCACAATGCAAAATTGTCTCGTACTCCATTGTACCCAGTCCCATGTTATCATCGTCACGTCAGCATTACACATGTTGTCAGCCTGATCATTCCGATGCAGTGATATGAAGCGTAACAGTAGCATATCACGAGTACAAGTTACCACCTGGTCCTCAAGTCAGAAAGACTATTTACCAAGATACATGCGGACTACTTCGGGGTGCCCTGGAATGAAAAATCTGTGGGCTTACGATACTCCAACAACCAAAAGGTTTTGCGAAACAAGTTCTACACATGTGTAAGCCAAGAACGAATGGAGTGTATGACTTGCCAGATAATGTATATGGTGAGCGAATCCCAAAGAGACCACGAAACCTCCACCAATTTTGTCCGGATACCTGACTTTCGAACGCAAATCTGTTATGCATGTTTTGAGCATCCACTCACGGTCATCCGAGTTAGTCCTGTTAGTACAGGGTTTCAAACAATCACTGAGGAGTGCATGATGGGACAAAACGGAACGACGCACTATGATGGGCCATTTTGGTCCAAGCGGTATCTGAATTTCTGGGAAAGGAGGGCCAGACGCGGCGGTAGACAGAACAGAAGTCGAGCGCGCCATTGAACCACACGACCACGGAATTCGTAACACCACTTACTGGAGTTGTGATGAATCATTGAAACCATTCGTTGGCTGTTCAAATGAAGGCCTGTTCACCTGCAGTATAAACTGATACAGGAAAGTCGTGGTGCAAGGGAGCTGAACGCCATGGCATAGCATGGAAAAGACCATCGATGTGCAAACGAATGCGCCATTGCTCAACCAAGTCCATAAGCAGGGGTCACACGACTTTGAACGAAATTGTGCAGCATCTGTACCGAACCTTTCTGGGTCCATCGGGAAAAAGCTTCTTCACAAAAACAAGGTAATTTCAGAATTTTTTGGAGAATTCCTCGTAATTTCAGTGAAATCCAGTGAAATCGAGTACGACCAGATTTCTCAAGCTCGGTCGTAGTTACTTCGAATTACTTCGAATTTCTTTGAATTTCTTTGAGTTTTCAGTCATTATTCCTCGAATACCATCAAATTATTTTGAATTCGGTTGAAGTCGACATACATGAACATTGATTAAAACGAAATATCACAATCAAAAGATGTGAAAAGAAAAGAAAATATCAGCAAACTGAGAAGCAACTGACTTGGTGCCATATTCATAGCTTGATTTATTCTTCGACCATTGCATCGAGATCGAGATAGTCGCAAGTGCTTGATGAGGCAGTGGACGCCGAGTTCTCGATTGCACTGGTGTTGAGTTAGTCAGAGTGCCCAACAATGAAGAATGGCGCAAGCAAGATGCACCTGACTGCCTTTTTTTTTTTTTTTTGAATCAAGTTTTTGTCCATTGGGGTAGTCTACCCTATGTCGGACAATTCTATCTAGTCAATAAGGCACCTGTGCCCTACGTCGCATCACTAAAATCGCAGATGCCCCAGTGTGAAGCGTACTCCCGCTGGTCCGCCATTCCCGCCGGCTGTTTTAGGTGCGCATTTTGGATGATGATGGACGGACATGAAACTACTACGTATTTGGTACGGGGTTGCGCGCATGAGTTTAATCTATAGCGGGTATTTGACCGCCGAGGCGGTGCAAATACAGGAGACTATGGAGGGGAAGCAGAAGGATGGGGTTGATGAGTTGGTAGGTAGGTAAGTGCATTGGGGCATGGATTAGTGCTGCCGAAGTCCGGTTCAGTCCGGTTCTTGGGCCAAATTTTCCGAACGCCAAACCGAACCATAGGTTCGGTTTAGCCGTTTGGTCGAACCCTGGACCGAACGTCACCGAACGCGTTCGGGAGGTCCGGTTCGCGTTCGAACCGGGTTCAACCAAGCTTGCAGACAATGGGCTGGAGCTCCACCACACCATCCCCAACACCACGAACGTCATGCGCAAACGCCCAGCGCACGTCAGCAACTGCTGACATGGGTCAGACGAGTGCGGACGACAGACGAGAGTAGGAGGAGTAGTGTTGCCATGAAGCGAACTGAAGTGACAGATGCTGGTAGCAGAATCGAGAATCAAAAGATCCAATGCATGAACTTGAGCTGCTCCAGATGATGAGAGAGTTCATCTAGTGAAAGGCGAAGCCAAGACTCATGATGGCCGAGGATGCAGATTTCGGAGTAGAGAGGACGTTAATGACACAGGAGAGCGGCGGAGTGCAGCTGCAACATTACCACCATAAGGATCATCAACCCAAGCGGAGACCTCTGTAGAAGACTGAAGGTTCTGTGAGCACAATGCAAAAAGTAAATCACAATGGATTAAGTGCGGTGACAGACTCAAATGCAGTGAATTGAGGAAGTTACGCCAATGAAGGGAAGATGATGGGCTCACAGAAGGAGGCATGGGGTTGGTATCAGCGTCCCAGAAGCCATTGCCCTGTGCCGCCGCTGCTTGGAGACCTAACTAGCATGCAAGATCTGACGACATGAATAAGTGAATGAGCAGAGTGTCAAAAACGGTGTGATGAGTATGAGGGTTGAATACAACCGGTCAAGAACACGTACTCGAAGTGGGACTGAAACGGCCATGAAAAGCGAGTGAGAGAGCACCGGTGGACGTAGAGTCAGGGAGCGTGGAGACAGACAAAAAAAATCATTAAGACGGGTCCAATTGAAAAAGAACGTACAACATTGGACAACAGTAATATTGTCATGAAGGATGAAGACAAAGACAAAGAACATATCAGTCCCCCATCCAGAGTCGAGTCTACATGCGCAACGTACCTCGAGACAAAACTACGAGCCAATAGGAGTCGGGGACTTGCAGCAGCAGCAGCAAAATTGAGGTAGTGTAGGCGCTGACAGATGACAGTCGTGGTGGGGTTCGAACGCGTCCGAACCGGTTCTGGTTAGCTCCGAACCCTGAACCGGACTTAAGGTTCGGTCCAGGGGCCATGCCGGACCTGTGACCGGACCTTGAGTCCGGTCCGGAAAGGTTCAGGTTCGAACCGAGGTTCAGAACCGAACTGCGGCAGCACTAGCATGGATGGGTCAAGGGGCGTCCATCGGGGCATTTTTACTGGTCCTGTCTCGTCTTCCGTGCGTCTTTGTGCATTTTGAACCCCGCTGGCTTCATCAGCAAACTACAACTTTCCCCACAGAAGGTACACGACTTATGTTCCCATGACAGCTGATCACAGATTTCACAGTTCCGCCAAGAGTCACAGCAAATAGTACCACAAGGTATACATTTATTACAATCACTCACAGTTCGACATGACTCACAGGACTTTGCATTTGAAAGTCGAAGGAGTCCGAGTTTGAATAGCTACTAGTAGTAAGTCGTATATACTAGTACTAGTAATACTATAGAAATGCGAACTCGATCTTTTATTTCAGACTATGGATGGACTTCGGACAATGCAAAATTACATTCAAACACCGAGATAACAACATGAGCATAAACATTGTATGAACTGTAAGGAAAACGCATAGTACTAATAGTGCTACTAGTAGTACACGAGGCGAATATCATAATGTGACATATAGTAGTGCAAACCGTCCATGACAAACAGGTCAGTCAAGCTGGATAGTGAGAGCGCAGCCACTTGGACCTTCTGTCGTAGCAGATGATGAATTTTCTGCACTTAATAAGTACGATTGCTTTCTCTCACAGATCATAACCTTACCGGCACGCTGATGATCACTTTCGCATTGTCTTGCAGATAAATGAGACCAGCCATGCTGTTTGAAGGCAAGTCTCATGCACCCCAGGCCCATGTCTGCATTGTCTAGCGTCTTCCCCGCGACATCTACTCAAAATCTGAGCAAGCTCGATAATACTTCGCTTTCCTGTAGTAAACACTCTGCAAGTGCCTTTTGTGCCTGAAATACTTCACACTTGGCTCGTGCGAGGTCCATAACAAGTTTCGCTTCAGAATTAGTTGGACTCTGTATCGACTGATGAAATTTTAGGTGCCTTCAAGAAATGAGAAATGTAGAATTGACTTTACCAAGGAACTAATAGCTTCAAGAAGCTCATAAAAGTCCATCCCGCGTGTCCCTGGTCTCGCGTCATCATGGTGCTGAAGAATGTTGTCAGCCAGACCTGACGCTTTTGTCGATAATGCGCGCAGATTGGTAGTCATTGTGTATTGAGAGATAGTTTCGGGAAATGCCGGTATTAGTATCAGCCATATTACTGAAGTGTGTTTCTTACTAGGCTGACCGTCTTACTAGTATGTCTCATCATGATTCCAGCTGCCCCTAATGCAGCAAAATCTTCAAAGACCACACTTCCGTTGCTCGTCATATGAGCCAGCCTCAGTCCGGATGCAACACGTGGTTAGAGGATATGATCAACACCATTTCGCCCGGTGTAGGTAAACAACTTTTGGTGGGCACTACACAAAGTGAGTGCATAGCAAAATATAATAGTTGTGGTCTTGCACAGCCTAGTCTGCTATACTTGCAGAACAAGTGCATTCGACCCGAGAGGTTGACTGTTGGTAGTAGAATAATTAGTTATACTAAAAGGAAGATAATCCGAAGTGCAGGAAACAAAGTCCGAAGGTAAATCGTCGGGTCCGATGTTTTTCGGGTTTCGGGTTAGCGGGTTTTGGCGGGTGCCGTCGGATATTGTCGGGTTAGCGTCGGGTTAGGAAGGGAATGTCAGGGATAGTGAACGGCGGGTTACTGACGGTGTTTCGGAGTGTTTCGGATAATGAAAGGATGATATTTGTGGAATTCAGTAAAGAACTACAGATATCTAATGACCTCCTCCTACTCGGAGGTAGAAAGGTAAGATAAGTAAGAAGGAGGTATGCGAAATATATAGTGTCTATGTAGAATTTCGGAGTGCTATAGGCGAAAGTAGTAGCGCTAATTTTCGGGTCCGATGTCCTATGTAATAAGACATGTGGTACTGCGGACATGTGATAATGCGTTCTACAATGTTAGCGATGTGAAAACTGAAAACTGCGCACCTAGTGGGGATAGATACGACAGGACAGGACATAGGGAGAGCAAATGCGCGGGAAAATATCGGATCCGAGGCGGCCGATGCGCGGGAAGATCGGGTTTGCATCGGGTTTGCATCGGGTTTAGCGGATAAATGTCGGATTGAGCGGGTGAGTGTTGGATAACATCGGGAAGTGGTTCTTTGTGTGACGTGCATCAGAAAATGGCTGAATACGAGCTCAGTGCTAGCTCGAGTGCTACACCGGTGAAGATCATAACATGGACTCTGCGGACGACGAGGACTTCGCTGGACTTCCTCGTGATGTTTCTTACGACCCGGGACTTGGAGGCGAGGAAGATTTTCATTATTTCGGTGGAGGAGGAGAGGACATCCCTGATGGAAATGAAGTGCACGCCGGTGAAGTAATCGACTACTTTCCAGAGCCTCCTCTGGCCTATGAGGACGGCTACACATTTCTGGGGCTGTTTGATGCAGATGAAAACAGCGTATATCGGAAAATGAACCTCTATTATCCATTTAGCAGTCGACGAGATTGGCAACTTGCAGCATGGCTCTTATGTTCGGGCCTAAGCATGGGGAAGATCGACTCTTTTCTATCACTCGAAATGGTCAGTTTGTCTACTTCACTTTCACTGCTAATGATTCACGTCTTTTTAGATCAAGGATTTACCCTTGTCATTCCGCTCCGCCAGAGAACTACACGGTCGAGCTGAGATGCTGCCCAGCGGTCCGCACTGGAAGTCTCAAGTTATCAATACATCGCATCCTACAAAGTCGCCAGTAATTCTGTACTGGCGTGACCCTATTGAATGTATCGCCAGCATCTTTAATCACCCACTATTTCACCGTCATATGGATCTCACGCCTCGCAAGATTTACTCTACTGCAGAGAGACTATGTCGTGTATACACCGGATGGATGTCAGGAAACGATGCATGGGATATGCAGGTGAGTATATAGTCGAATATTGAGGTCTGGCACTCATGTATTCTTAAAGTCAGCGATACCCAAGGGTGCAACCCTCCTTGGCACCATTCTCTCCTCTGACAAGACAAACATCACTGCATTAACGGGGGATCGCATAGCTCATCCGCTCCTAATTAGCCTCTCCAACATCCATATGAACGTACGCTTAAAATCCTCAACCAACTCTTTCGTTCTCGCTGCCCTGTTACCAGTCCCCAAGTTCATTCACAAGAAAAAGCGAATGAAGGGCATGTTGGAGGATCGCCTTATACATCAATGCCTCAATATCGTTCTTGAGCCGCTCAAGCAATCCGCTCGACATGGTGTCATGCTGTCTGATCCTATCGGATGCAGTCGGTATTGCTTCACTGCTCTCGCAAGCTATATCGCCGACACCCCCGAGGCCATGATGCTGGCAGCTGTTGGTGGAAAAACGTCACCGGTGACGATGGCAATGTATAAGCAGTTCGGGGATGCATTCCGTCATGAACCCCGGACGAAATCAACGACGATTGCACAGCTCGCTGTTGTGCGCTCACGTGCTGATCCTAATGATATTGAGGCATATTTCCGTGAGGCACAGAAATTCCGACTGAATGGCGTCGACAAACCATTCTGGTGGGACTATGCACTAGCAGACCCCTCCCGGGTTCTTACACCGGAATCACTCCATCATCTTCATAAAGAATTCTTCGACCATGACGCCCAATGGCTCATTTGCGCTGTTGGAGATTCTGAAATAGACTTCCGATTCTCAGTGTTACAGCCCATCACCGGTTATCGACACTTTTACGGTGGCATCTCCAAACTAAAACAAGTCACTGGTCGCTGTGAACGAGAAATTCAACATTATATCATCGCTATCAGTGCGGATGCAGCACCTCCTCGTGTCATTGCTGCTGTACGTGCGCTTATGCAGTTCCGGTATCTCGTACAGTCGCCACGTATTGACGAGGAAGATCTTGGGCGCATCTCAGGTGCTCTAACTGAGTTCCACACGAACAAGGATGCAATCCTTGCTGCTGGGGCCCGTCGGGGGAAGGGCAATAGACACATCGACAACTTTTATATCCCCAAGCTGGAGCTAATGCAGAGTATCATTCCCAGCATTCGCAACTCTGGCGTCATAGGACAGTGGTCTGCTGACATCACTGAACACGCTCACATTACGGAGATCAAAGATCCTGCCAGATCAAGCAATAACAACAATTACGACACACAAATTTGTTGACACCTCGACTGTGCTGAAAAATGTCGTCGTTTTGAGCTCGCCACTAGCCTTCTGGATCACGGACAGAGGGGTGAGGAAGAGGGGTTGGACTTGGATACTGAAGATAGCGATATTGAAGCTGATGTTGAGACAGAAGATGTTCCTATCGACCCGACTCAACACCCACGCCAAACTACAAATTATTTTGAGATTGCAAAGGCGCTTCAGCACCGAGAAGTGGGTTCTGTGCCTGTACCACCTCGCTCCTTTGTCAACAAACGCACTGCCTTTCATCTTGGATATGACCCCTCCATTCGGAGCATCACCATTGATGAAGTCGCGATTAAATTTGGCTTACCAGATCTACGACCAGCCATAGCTAATTTCCTTCAACGTGAGGCGACTTATGGACACCAGCATGTTCATTCAATAAGCGGCCCTAGAAGGGCTGGATCTACTGCTGTCCTCCCATTCGACAAAGTACAAGTCTGGTTCAAAATTCGCTTGCAGGAGATGGACTTCCACGACACTCACACAATCAAACCAGCTCAGACACTAAATTCTGTACCACCAAACAACCCGTGGATTCTAGGCCGTTATGATACAGTCATTGTTGAGACCAGTGCAGGCTACCCATGGCCTAGTAGTCGTCTTTCGGGTACTTTCTGTCTTGTGTTACAATAAATGTATGTTCACTCACTGTTACAGGTCATACAATCGCGCAGATAAGACTCATTATGCGACCCATTGGCAAGAGTGGTGTACAATGGTCCTGGAAGGATCAGTTCCTTATGTATGTCCAACGTTTTGATCTTTCAAATGATCGTGATCCAGCCACACGGCTTTACGCCCTGAAGCAAGCGAAGCGCTTGAATGGAAACCGGATGGGCGACATCATTCCGGTATCTCAATTAAGGGCTCCTGTTCAACTGGTCCCTCGCTTTGGCGCTACTGCTGACAAGCGTCTCTCGGCCTATAACAGTTTAGAGCATGCTGCTGAGTTTTGGCTGAATGAATTTTGGGATAAAAGCACCTTCTTTGCGCTATCAGCCTGAGATTTGATACAAGATAGGGTCATTTTTGTAGTAGACATGCCAAATGGATCAAAGATTATTCTCGTACCTGTATCCACGCATTCATACTAGCGCTCCCTCATGCCACTCGGTAAACATTTCTGTTCAGTGGGCCTCGGGATGAAGCTGGCATCTTTGATGTCAGCTCCTGAGGTTCACGACGTAACAACAATGGATAGACTCACCAGCTCGGAACTTATTCGCTTGATTTTGCAGGAATCTTCACCTGCCAACAGTGACGAGCTCGGCCATGTATTATCGCTAATTTTCAAGTCCTGTACGACTGAAGTTCCCAAAGCAAAGGATCTCAAAGTTCCGTTGAAGAAAATCCACCCTGATACCAGGATCAAAGCATTTCAGCACATTGAAGATGAAGCAACCCTCGTACCACTCTATGACACGCGCGCATGCCGTTGGAACTGGCCACTCCCAGAGTCACATTTGGACAAACTCGCTACCAGTGGGGAGAGAAGTAGTAATCAGGCAGGAGAGAACAGTAGCACGGACCAGGGAGAGAGGGAAGGAGAAAATAGTGGTGCTACGAATCAGAGGTCGGGAGATTGGGTTATCGTCGATGACACTGACGCACCCGCTGGCTCTGAGTCACAGGTTGAGAGTGTTGGCCAGCCTGAGGATGATGTAATGTCAACAAATGCCAGCTCTGCCAGTAGTGACAAAGCCCCAGTGCTCCATGAAATCGACCACGATTCTACAAAACCATGGACGACTGAACAGGTTTTTGCATCCTTCAATAACCTCCTTACCTTTGCCCTCCTCCTGCAGAAGCCTGCACTCGCTCAGAAGCGTAACTTATCTCGTATCTGGAGCGCATTGAACTTTTCATCCGCAATACGTGGTGATGAAATCGCACGCAAACCAGACCTCACCCTACTCGATGATATCGAGGCTAGATGGGATACAATCAAGGCCGTATGTGAGCTGACTTCAAGTGCCTACTTACCTTCACATCCCCTTGCCAAAACTCTCGACACCAAGGCTTACCTGCTTCTCAAACACCAACCATGGAGACGCTTCGCACTGTTGGTCTCCATTTGCAATGGGTATCGCGAGCTTCGCGTCCATCTATATGACCACTCGGGCGGAGTTGTCAGCCCTTGCACGCATATCGATCGAGAGCCGGACAAGTACTTACAGATATTTTCATCCATTGTCTTCGGCAATCTCGAGTGTATTGGACTCGACCCCACGATCACTATCTTAAGACACACGCTTCATCACACGCTTCGATCCCCTGATTTCCGTGTTGCCAAACCCTCACCTTCTCCTCACCAGACTGCCGAAGCGATCCCAGATGCGCTGATCATGGAGAGTGAGACCACCGAGATCGAAGAGATCGTGAGCGAGCCCCCACATACCATAGAGGACACAGTGCCCAACCCCGCAGCCAACATCCCTCCAAACCCGGTTCCCCTCATAGACGAAGTCCCTAGCGATTCTTTGAGTGAACCCCTCCCAGAGCCGATAGGAAAGATACGAGTAAATGAGAATACGTACGATATCCTGGATCTAATATTCTCCACTCAAGGCCTTGTTGGTCGTGGCACAGTGTGCTATCTGGCGAGGAAGGATGAGGAAGAGTATATCGTCAAGGATCACTGGGTCCTCGGGAGTAAATCAGAGGTCCTGAATGAAATTCGTATGATGGAGAAGATGGATGGGATTTGTGGTGTTCCTCGCCTTGTCGAATATTGGCTTGTGGAGATGGAACCTGGCGAGGTTGACGAAACAGTGAAGTATCGTCAAAAGGTCCCGCGCAGCATAAAGGGCACCTCCCGTACGCATGTTCGCCTGGTCTTGAAGCCCCGCGCGCGACCCTTGTATGAATTCCATTCGCGCGCAGAGTTCTTGACCTCGATATTGGATATTATAAAGAGTAAGTGATTTTGATCGTATGTACCTAACCATTGCACTCACAAAATATTCAGTTCAGAAGCAAGCGGTAGAGCAGAACCGGGTTCTTCATCGTGATTGTAGTTTGAATAATGCAATGATTGAAGACGACGGTGATGGCACCCATGGGATGTTGATAGATTGGGAGTTTGCTGTAGAAATTGTATGAGGCGATCAGTACGGTGTTGGGGGCACGGTTAGTGTTTTGATTCGTTTCTAATATGAATTTAAATCAATATCATTTTACAACCTCAGGGCACAGTACCTTTCATGTCGCGGTCCCTTCTCTTCCAGCTTTACCTCCACACACTGGATCCATCCGATGAGCGCTTGGGTACACGCGCCTCAGGATCAAAACCATACCCACCCCCCATGGTCACACATGTCTATCAGGACGATCTCGAATCGATGTTTTACGTTTTCATCTGGGTCTGTATCGAATTCAGGGGCCCTCTCGGCATGAAGCATGTTCTCCCTACTATTCTCCCACAGTATTCATTACAGCGCGTTAAATGGATAGCGCAAGAATGGTCCGCGTCCATGTACCAAAAGTGCGGGGACAGCAAGACTCGATTTTTTCATCAATCTGAACATTACACTAAGGAACTCTCCCAACAATTTGATCCCTACTTCGAATCTCTTCTTCCACTCACGTTAGAGTGGTATGACCTCGTTAAAAACCCTGATCGGTTGCTCTTCGACAATGTAATTGATCTGCTGGGTAGACACATTGCTGCACTTCCGAAGGAGGACTCCGCTGGGCTCCTAGTCTCCAAATGGGTAATTCTCTCAGCGGCAGGTTCGCTCACGCCTCCCTGGAACAATGAGGAAAGTGCGTCACCACCTGTAGATGAGACGCGACAGAAGCAAGTGGTTGATCACTGGTGGACGATGGAAGCTATACCCAAGCCGAAGAGGAACAAAACTAGGGAGTAGAGTTTGATCGAATAGTAATACATACCTGACACGTTTACATATGTTGATATCCGATACAAGTATGAGTCACATGATATCCCCATTATGTACTTGATGTAAAATAAAGCATGTATCATTACTACTACCTTCGACATGCTCAGTCACACTCTCTACATGCAGGCAGCGCTCGACTCATATTTCCGAAAGAAATTACATTCAGCTTTGCAAGATTCTCTCACGTTACCTGCAAGCACCGGAGATATTCGACATGTATTTGCGATTGTCCAATTATGAGTCGAACTTTTCCGAGCCTTAAAAGTTGGTGTGTATCTCCCAGTGATTTACTTGTACTGATTGTATCACTATCTCTACTCTCAGCGTGGTCCAGGTATGCCTCCCCGTGCTAGCCAGAAGAAAACAAAGCGTAAAGTTGTGGATTCTGATGGTCAAGCAAACTCTGCAAAGAAGTCGCGTGCGGGGGCCCAGGCATCTGCGGTGTTGCAGGAGCCAATTCTTGCAGACAAACCGTCAGCTCGACGTTCTGGGCGTCCTGGGGCAGGAAAAGGAGGTAGGGCAGAGCAGCTGGAAAAAATTGGTGCTCTCTTGGATGCCCCCGCGCGGACTACTCAGCCCAAGGGCTCCACCTCCCTTGACTTAGATGTACCAACCAATCCTCTTGCACCCGAACCGTCTCGTAAGGGTCGTGGCAGTCGCTCAAAGGCAAGTCTGTTTTTATTGATCTTAGATGGTAATGTTAAATACAGACAGAAACCTCCTCTGCCATATACCGTCTCGGAAACAGTGGTCGATCCTGCAACTTCTAAAACAGGGAGGAAGAAAGCTACCAGTAAAGTGACGAAGAACGCTCTCACTCCTACTACTGACGTGGATGCGTCGAATACGCAACCCACCTTTTCTCACTGCCAACCTGGTGGCCGGTTTGGCTTTGCACAGTCTATCGTCCCTCCCGGCACGGAGCCCGACTTGCAAGCACTTAATAACCCCTTTGTAGCGGCCGCTAGGGAAAAACGTGCTCTGTCAGTTTCCTTGGATCCCAACAGGCGTCTTCTTCCCACTGACACCTCCAGAAACAACGATTTGGTGCAACCAGCACCTTCAAAATCCAGGTTGAGTATGCAACCTAACACTACGTTCCACAAGAACCTGGACCCTGCTCTATTGTCAGTTGGAGATGTACATTCGGGAGCTGGATATACCGGATCCGAAAGTTCAGAGGCATCTACTGACGACAACGATGATGATGGAGGTCACGCTGATGACGATGAAGAGGAGGATGAGGAAGAAGAAGAAGAAGGCGATGTCGAAGGCCAGGAGGTCAGATGGGGAGCAGCGCATGGGTGCCTTACTGCACATCCTGGTAAGTGATTCACTCTCACAATTTTGATCACACTGAGCACGAGACAGGTTTTTCAAAGGAAGTTGAGCCCTCACAACCTCGGGTCACCACTGCTCTTCCAACTGATTTCGAATTTCAACACTCACACGATGAGGATGATAACATGGCTGATAAGAATTTAGCAGCTGGCACGTCCAGTGACGATGACAATATTCCTGATGATGTTCTACAGCTTCACCACAAGTGAAATGGACATCCCCGCCTGCCTGATCCTGCGGTCCTCGATCTTTTGCGTCATGCTGAGACCAAACCTCCCGATTCCAAGCCGAGTGATACAAATATCAAAGCTCGTAAGGTATCAGCCAAGATAACAGGTGAAGGTCCTAAGGCTACGCAGCTGGGATGGTATGGTCCTTGTTGGAAGAGGTTCCTTGAGGAAACGAAGGGAGAGTGCCGTGTTCAGCACGCGATAGAAAATCTGTTCCCGACCTTCGTTGATGGCTTGTCGGGAACCATCCCTGAGATCCTTACAGCTTCGCTTGTACAATGGCTCGAAAGCAACCAACAAGTCGAAGGCAGTGAGTATTTCTTTTCCCCTCGAAACAGCTTGCTCACTCGTCTATTAGATATTTGGCCTGATTACAAGCCTGAGATGGCCAAGCTCGTGTGTCTGTGTTTTTGGTCGCATGCCTGTATCTGACGTGCTTGTTTTTATTTCAGCTGTTTGAAGATCTATCGACATGGCACTCGGACCTCAAGAAAATCGCCATCAGTATCACACCCTCTATGTATGACCTCGTCCCGCCATCTCATGTTCCCCCCAAGAACATGCTACGTGGGTCGAGGAACGCGCTGCAAAACTACTTGAATCGTCTTTTTTTCTCCGCAATGGTGTTGATAGTCTCGGGAAAACTCGAAATGTTGCTCACCCCGCACTCCACGAAGCTGTCATTTCATTCTTCTATACCGGGTCTTATCATATCGCTCACAGGAGACCTGAGGTTTTCCGTGAGCAGCTACCACTGGAGTGCTTAGCTTTGGTTTGCACTGCGGTATGTTGTGATACTTTTACTTGACAATATACTGACACTTTTCAAGTTCAATTGCGTCCTCGACGGTTTAGTCAAGAACGGTAACGGAAAGTTGTACCCGAAGTTTTCCGCCAAAGAGTACAAGTCAATCTATATCAAGATGGTTGGGCTACTAAACGATATCATTCGGGATCCTTATCACAGACCCAAGCTGGTAGAGCAGCTTCGTTCGTGGGCTGCATCCAGATGGCAAGTTTTTTTTTCGAGTTTTTCAATACTAATATATATATTTTTTTCACACAGGGCGCAGTCCTTCAAGGTTGACGGCAACGACGTTTCAAAGCATCATCATCTACAGGTTCTGCTTGATTAAGTTCCTTTACTACGAGTCCTTACTTTTAGCATACCATGCATTCATGTTTTCTGCCAATTGAATACATATCACGATTGTTGTACATGTGAAGACAGTTGGGCAATTGATATGACATTGGCAAACTCTGTACGTGCGAAGACAGTTGAGCAATTGGTATGTTATTGGCAAATTCTGTACAAGACCTTCAATCTGGGTGTCTGTGAATGTCTGTACAAAAATTCCCAATGCGATGTAATACTGTAGTGAACTGTCCAGTAGGGACCAAGCTGTGGCCCTGTGACACTGTACAGCTCTGTACAGATCTGTACAGAACATTGTAGTTTACTGATGTTGGTGCCAGTGTTCTCCTGTATTGTAGGGATTGAAGGTTGAGGGTTTGGTTTGGGTGTGGGGACTTGCTACCAATGTATCTAGTGGGAAGGGACTCGTGATTATTGACTTGTACTGATTAGGGTGGAAGTAGGACCTCACCGAATGTAGTCTTGAATCGTCCTGTGCTGTTTATATATTGTAAGAAGTGTTCGATTGTGTGAGGGTCTGCGAGAAGGAAAGGAATGGAGGTGGCTTTGTGACCTAGGGCGTTTGCGAGGACGTGACGCTCGTGATTGTATTGCGGACATATGAAAAGAAAGTGGTTTATCGTCTCGTCAGTGTCTTTACAGATAGGGCAGTGGGGGGATTTGTTGTGATTTATTCTGTGGAGGTGAACGTTAAGGGCGATGTGTCGAGTGCGGAAGTACATGTATAATCCTATTAGGCGTTTGGGTAGTTTGCCGACGAGTTTGATGAATGATCGATTGAGGAGTTTGGGATCTATGGTTTTCATGCGGGTGTAACGAGGTGATTTGGACCAGAGGCGTTCCCAGCAGGCTTGGTTTTTCTTCTTGTGTACCTGTTTGATTGTGGAGATGCTACACGGTAGGCCATCTCATAAGAAGTTGGGTAGGTTTGCTTCGGGGCTATTGGACGCAGGGCTTTCAGCTGCCTTTTTCGCTTCTTCGTCCGCTTTCTCGTTTCCTGGGATGTTACTATGGCCGGAGATCCATCTGATGGTGAGATTGAAGTCGTTCTTGTTGCATGTCTTAATCAGTTGGGTCATTCTACGAGAACGGTCTATTAAGTAGTGTCCTGCTCTCGGTGTCGTGATCTCACTGGATTGTATTACTGCTTGATTGTCGACGAGGATGGAGATTGGGAAGCTTAAGTTAGGTTCTGATAGTATGAGTTTTGCTGCTAGGGTCAGTCCTACGGCCTCGGCTTCGTAGACCGTATGCTCTTCTGCTGAGCCGAGATGTGGAGGGTTCTGGGGCGTCTCCCTTCGCGTATTAGTACTGCTGCTGCACCTACCTTGTTGTTCTGACTGGAGCTGTCGCAGAATACTTGGATTTTATCTGGGATTTGAAGCTGTTCTTGGATGGCGGTCTCTCTGGTTTTTGCGATGTGGGTTTTGTAAGGACAGGACTTTGAGGGGGGGCAACGGGATGGAATGAGAGTTTCGATATCGTCGGGAATGATTCTAAAAGATTTGGTGAGGCGGTGTAAGGTGGAACAATGACGCGTGACTTGGCAGTTGGCTGCACATCTGATGGGTTTATGTAGAGGGTGGGTGTTGGGGTGGGTGGCTATGCGTACAACAGCTCTGTAGCATGTATTCTGGAGTAGGAGTGGTATCAGGAGTAAGTTGGCGTGAGCTTCGAGAATGTCTGTTGCCGTGGTGCGCATTGCTCCGGTGATAGCGATAGCTGCTAATCTCTGGACGGAGGATAGTCTTTTTGCGGTGCCTATCGAGCCTCTTTGGGGCTTGTCTGATTCTCCTTGGAACGCCGGGGGGAACCAGATATCTGCTGCATATAGCATTTTGGGGAGTGCAGCAGCCTGATACAGTTGACGGATTAGTGATAGCGGCATTCCCGTAGAGGTTGAAGATAAGCGACGAAGTTGAAGTATGTAGCTTGTTCCCTTAGCTACTGCATAGTCTACATGAGCTTTCCATCTAAGTTCTTGATTGAGGATAACTCCTAGAAAACGGTGAGTAATGGCAGGATTGATAATGTTACCTCTAATGTTCATGGCTGGGCGGGTCTTGGTTCTATTTATTGAGAAGTCCATAAGGGCGAATTTGCTGGTTTCAAACTTGGAGTTGTGGGTAAGTGACCATTCGTAGCCTCCTCCGGCTCGTTCTAACATGTCTTGGAGAATGGCGTGAGTTTCTTCGAAGGTTTTACCTGTGGCGATAAAGGCGGTATCGTCGACGAATGCTAACGTTGATTCTGCTTTGCGTCCTTTGGCAATATCTATTAAGTCAGCATTATAAATTATGTAGAGTATCATGGACAGGGGGTCTCCCTGTCCTATGCCATTAGTGACTGGTATCCAGTCGGAGGTAAAGTCATCGAATCGTAATTGAGTTCTTCTGTCCCGGAGGACTCGTTCTGTGAAGCTTATTAGTGTGGTGGGGAGTCTTCTCATACGCATATTATGTAGTAACCGGTCTGTTACCGCATTTGGAAAAGCCCCTTCGATATCCAAAAATAGGGCGGATGCTACTTTACCCGTTCGCCAAGCGTTCCTGATACTGGTTTCCAGTAGGTGAATTGAGTCCGTCGTTGAGCGTCCAGGTCTGCCACCGAAATGGGTGTCAGGTAGTAGATTGTGGTGTTCGAGCATATAAGTCATCTGATCGGCTACAATGGCTGTTAGTAATTTGCAAGTGGTGTTGATGAGGGCAATTGGACGATATGCTTTGGTCACCATATAGTCCGGTTTCCCGGGTTTCCTTAGTACCACCGTTGTGAATTCCTTCCAAGGTTCATAGTAAGTGCATAGCGTGAATGTTGAATTGAAGAGGTGCATGAGATGAGGTCGTAGTAGCGCTGAGCATTCCTTAAAAACAATGTTACATATTCCGTCTGGGCCTGGGGCTTTGTAAGGGCTTAATTTGATGATATTGCGGATGAGCTGGATGTCTGTGATGCGTTCTGCTGGGGCTATGGGTTCCGGGTAAATCATATCTAAGGGAACGGTCGAAATGTTTGGAGCGGGGGGAAAAAAGGACTTAGCGAGGACTTTGCTTTTCTCGTCGTTACTAATAGCTTCGTGTATAGTTCCTAATGCATCTCGGGTATGAAGAGTCGGGATGTGTGTCTTACCTCCATCAGTGGGATCCGCGGATATATACTTATTGGCGATCCAAATGTCGTTGCCAGTGATTTGTTCGAGCCATTCGGTCCAGTGTTCCTTTTTTGCCTTGTCGATTGCTTCTGTGTAGCTATTGTGCGTTCATTTGTATTCGTCGTGGCATGGGTGGTTTTGGATTCCTCTCATTAAGTATGATTGCCGGCTGAGGCCGTTGACTGTTTTCCGTAAGTTCATGAGGTCGCGGGTCCACCAATGTTTCGAGTGTGGACTGGGTCGTGAGAGTGGGACTGCTTCATTGATGGTGTCTGTGAGTGTCTTCGTGAAGGTCTTGGCTGCGTTTTGAAATTCGTCTTCAGTTACCCAAGGGCGTGGTTCTGGGAGTAAGGTTAGTTTTGCTTCTAATATTTCTTTAAATTTTTTCCAGTCTGTGTCGCGGTAGTTTCTGATAACGTCGTTTGATATTCTTGGGACTGAGAGCTCGAGTATGCTTTAAATTGGGATGTGGTCGGTTTTCGGGCCTCGTAAGGCGGGATTGGTTCTGCAGGTAGTGAATGTTTCCATCGTGTTCTCGGTGCATAGGACATTGTCCGGTCTCGTCCAATTTCCGGTGCTTGAAGATTGAAGGGTAGGTAGGCCGCGAGGGAGAGGTTGATCCATACCATAGTCTGCAATGAGGTCTAGTAGAGGTTGGGCTGCGACGATATTGAATAGATGATGGTTGTGTTCTTCTTCCCAGAGGGGATGGTGCCTGTTGAAGTCTCCGAGCCAGATCATGTGGTCGTTTATCGAGGGACGGATGGTGGCGATATTCGATATTAGGTAGTTTTCCAAGGCCGTGAGTGTGTCCTGTTTTTCGCCATCATTATAAATGTTGAAGATTGTGCACTTACCGAATGGACCAGAGAATTGGATTACGACGACGTCTGAGGAGGGGAAGTTCAATTGCTTCCAGCCGTTCTTGTCCAGTTCTGCGCTGATGAGTGTAACTGCTCGTGTTTTTATGTTAGTGTGGGTGTAATGTTGAGTCGGATATACGGTGTGCCATTTGCGTGTGGAGCGAGTGTTGCGGAGTTTGTTCGAGCAGTGTTCTTGAAGGGCGAGTACGTCCCAGTTTAGGGCTGTGGGTCCGTTGAGTAGTGATTCCTGGGCGATTCTTGAATTGTTGAGATTCTGTTGCCAAATGCGAAGTCTGACGGGGGTTTCTTCCGGTTGTTCAGACATTAGAGGATATCCAGGGATTGGCTGCTATTTGGAAGGTGGGAGCGGAGGCATCTGGGGGGAGGGACGAGAATCGGTTAGTAGTATTATTGGTGCAGGTGATATCTGTAGAGTTAGCGCCGGTGGCCGGGGAGACTGAATGATGTCGTTCTTGATTTTGTCGAGGGGTGCAGTTTATTGGGAGAGGTCTTGGTCTGACAGCTTCACCTAAGGTTAGCTGCCGGTGAGTGTTAGGGCGTGCGTAGTCTGTTGAGGGCGGTTTTTGGTATGGCTGGGCTTTTGGTGGGAGTTGTACTTGCGTCCAGGGTTCCTCAGTCGGATAGTAGGGCATTGTATTCTTGGGATAGTTGTTGTTCATGGTCTTACAGCGGTTGTCGAAGGTTGGGCAGGCTCTGCTCCAACTGGTATGGTTGCCATTTTGGCAACTGACGCACCAGGCATCTCGTTCAATGTTACTGATGCATTCCGAAGTGCGGTGCTCCTTGCCGCACGTTCCACAGCAGTCTTTCGGGAATTTGCAGTTTTTTGCGATGTGGCTGTAGGTTTGACATTTTGCGCATCTGATAGGTTCGCGTCGGTTTTTGCATACTCGTAGTTTGACACGATCGATGTATAGTCCGTCGCGAAGGAGTTGGTTGGCTGTTTCAGTGCTGTAGACTTGGAGCATGGCAAAGGCTGAGAATTGACCTCCTGGGCGTCTGTGTGGGGGTTTGATCCAGCGGATGGATGAAAGGGAGTTTCTGTTTGATTGGTTCTCTTTGGCTACTAGGTCTAGGAAATCTTGACAGTCAATTGGAAGGATGGTTGGGAGGTACTGAATTACGAGTCCTAATGTGTGTTCGCGGATGCTAGCTGGAATTTGAAGTTCTGTTAGTAGGGCTGTTCTTCCTTCTGGGGTTCGTAGCCAGTCTGTGAGTGCTTTCGTAGTTAGTTCAATGGTGATTCCTCCGTTCTTGAGTGGGGTAATTGCTTTGATGTTGTCTTCTGATAGGTTGGCAGGGGTCACTTTCTTCAATGCATCGTGTATCTTCGTGACCATGTCGGCATGGTTGGTGCCTTCGGGGAGTAGAAGGTTTCCTGGGTTGGGTTCTATTATTATTTGTCTTGCCCTGATTGCCGCTCTAGCGATGGCTTGGTCTGCCGGTCCTGGAGTGAAGGTTGGTGCTTTGGCAGCTGCCGCGCTGTATGACATTGGCATTGAGGGTTGAGCCTGTGCTTGGGGTAAGTTGGTTAGTTTCTTGGATACTTCGTTAAGTTTTGTTTGTAGGGAGTCTATGGAGGGGGTTAGGAGTTCGACAATGCTCTTTGCTTCACTGATGCTGCTGGCTACTGCGTCTGCTGTGTCTTCGGCGTGTGCTGTGACGGAAATGAGGTTGGATTTTTCTGTTTCTAGGTTTAGTTCGTTTCTTTTGATAGCGTCTTCTAGTTGGTTTGTAGAGTCTGATAGAATGGTTTTGATGGATTCGATTATTAAGTTTGTTTTCTTATTGTGGTCGGTTTTGAACAAGAGGATGGCGATAGCACGAAGTATATTGATGCAGAGTGGGGTGAGTCCTGGCGTTTGAATGGTAAAATCTAGTAGGGCTGTAGTCAACGTGTCTAAGGTTAGTTCGGATGCGGGAGTGATAAAGAAGCACTTCTCTAGTTCAGCTCTTGCTGAGTTTTCGTCTGTGACTTGGGAGTGTATTAGCAGGTCACTCAAGAGGTCCGGGATGGATCTGCTTGATGGGTGATAGTCTGCAGCATTGCATTTTTGTCTAGTTGTTTTTGGGTTTTGTGAGCTATTCGGTTCGTCTACAGGCATTGTAGGCTGGCCAGGTGATTAAGTTTTTAGATGTAAAGCTAGTATATGTGACACAATGAGGATTCTATTGAGTAGATTGGACTTGGGAAGTCGCCTTTTGGGCGACGTTGACGCCGTTGAGCGCTATGTTTGACTGGGATTTTTCGGGGTCCTAGTCAGGGTGCCACTTAGTATGGGACTAAGAAGTGATTCACCTGACTGCCTTGTAAAGCCGTGCCATCAGTGCATGGTACTTCTTTATACTACCATTGAAGATGCAGTTGAGAGTCGCTTGGTGAGCCTTGTAAACACCGACGTGGGAGGAGGCATTGAATGATTTGACTTGCGCATTTGAAGGCGGGTTGCCGCTACTCCAATCCTTCAATATCGCATAATATCGCATAAATCTGTGGAGAATGTTATGTAGTCAGTATACAGAGTTTGAAACTGTATCACAGCCGGTGCCTACCATAGTTCTTTTTTGCAGGTATCTTCCGTGCTAATTTGGCTGCAGGTGCTGATTGCAGTCCAGTTACTGTGGGTGCGCGCTTACGACTGTTGGCCGTTGTCTCATTCCAAACTGAAATCAGGTGCATTTTAGTAACTGCTTTCTAACTGTGCAAGTGCTAACCTTTCCGCTCTAAGGCCTTTATCTTCGACGACCGTTGCAATGGTTCTTGATGATTGTGAGTCCCTCACAATTTTCTTTCATGTACTACTTACTATCTGTATCGCCTTGATTTTCACCACCAGATTCTTGACTTGCCTTGGCCTTTGTTTTGCTGTTCCGCTTGTGGGCGGCTATTTCTGACGGCGTTAGAGATGCTCTGGGAGGCATGCTGATGAGGGGGCAAACGGGAGGAAGGACTGAAAAAAACTGCAAGGTTCGCAGTCCGCTGCCATTTTGAAGCTTGCAAGTTTGTTTGTTGCTGCCACAGGGCCGCATGCCATCACGTTAAATTTTGCAACTAAACCTTTTCTGACCTGGATCTTCACCAACAGGGCACGTCTGGTATTGCTTTCACTTTTGCACTTTGTGAGGGCGTGTCTGCTGGGGTACTGCTTTCACTCTTGCACTTTGTGAGGGTGCGTCTGCCAGTGGTATTACTTTCACTTTTGCACTTTGTGAGGGCGTATTAGTCCACTGTCATTTGGTTGCTGTGCTGTATGTTATCACGTCAATTTTTGCAACTAAACCTTTTCTGACTTGGCTCTATCAACAGCCCATGCACGCTATTTGGATATCTTTGTCTCTTTACGCATGCTGTTCGGATACCTTCGTCTCTTTATCTACGCCTGTTTCTCACCTGTTTCTCTACTGTCAGAATCAATCTGACTTTATTCCAAAAAGGATACCGTGTTGCGCAAGTTCGTGTCGTCTTCATGCTGACAAGTCAAGCTACAAATTTGTTATTCCCCGCTGGACCTCTAAAACCACCCACCCACCTTGCGTATGTGGAATGGTTCACACCCTTCCAGCAACCTGAATCACACCATGGGCTGTACAAAATTTGCCGTCTGATGTGTCATGGAGAGCGTCTTGCAAGCATTATCGATGTATCGGACATCCGCAGGAGTGTTCATCTTTTTCCAAATTTCGGCGCAGTAGTACCTCGTGAATGGACGAGCAGTACCGTTCTGGAGCTCTGTCCCAGCTTCTTTGTAAACTCATTCAGTGACCGACACACTTATTTAACTATTGTTTGAGGAATATAACGAGATTCGTTGAAATACTCTCGAAATACATGTAGTTTAACAGATTCCCTGAAATTCCTTCTTTTTTGAGCCATTTTGTGAAGGAGGTTTTCTCTGATGCTCACCAAATGACATCAGTAAATTCACACATTCCTTATTTGGCTTTTCCGCCACTTGCCGTTACTTAATTTCCCACAAGAAGCGGATAAGTCGCTCGCAAGGATGGTAGAAACCACTTGCCACAAGTTCAACAAGTAGATCCCTCCTCCTGTTTTACACTTTTTCGAACTTGTCCCACACTTATTTTACACTTATTCATAAAATAAAGCAATTTATAAGGGCTGGCAAGTAGATAAGCACAACAACTTTATTTTACTTATTTCCACTTAATTCATGAAAAAATGGTGGCAAATAGTACTGCTTTTCAAATTTCAAGTGCGGCAAGCGGACAAGTTAATATAAAGGAAGGGCAAGTAACAATCAAGTGCAAGTAAGTAGCAGAAGGAGATATTAGTACAATGCGGGCCGCCCGAATACTAGTAATAATAGCGACATTTCGAAATACCATGTGATGACGGTGTGAAAATACTAGTAGTACTACTAGTACGGTGACGAGAAATGAATGACTCGGAGCAACGGGAAAATGAGCAAATAAGAGCAGCAGAAAATACTAAGCACTTGAAGCAGCCTGAGCAGAGATAGCGATACTATGCAATGAGATGAGGGAGTAGTAGCCTTACTAGTAATATCACGACAGCCTGAGGAAAGACGACAACAGCATGAGTCAGTTGCAAGACAAATAACACAATTGAAAGGGCAGCACCGACTAGTAGATAAGCGCGCGCTCATCCTCGGTTTCCTCATCTAGGTCCTTCCACACACCATGCCTCTTAGTGGCAAGGTTCTGAGTTCTCTCCCAGATTTTGTGAATGACTGAGTCTCCTGCGCGGGTGATGGATTTGATGTACGACCTAGTGGGTGAACCCCAGTTGGCATCGGAAAACGCTAAAAGAGCGCTACTCTCATTGCCGGTGGATTTATTGTGCTTCTGGGGGACCTTGGAGGCCTTTCCTCGACTGTTGATTTCAATATGACTTAAAAGGAAGCCCTCCTTGGCAAAAAGTGTAATTGCGTGTTCCATCTAAAACATGAGTAGTGAGTCAACTATATGAAGAGATAGTGAAAATACCTGCCGCTGAAGTGGCAAGGCCAAGTGCCCCCTTCGCGTGTCCCAATGTTGTAATCCCTGGCACAAAGGCAAGAGCACCAGAAATAGCACAGTGGTGTTGCGCGAGCACCTGGACAATGAGGTCAGACTGGAATGGCTCTGTGTGCTTACTACCGTCGTCCTTGATCGTCCCAAACAAGAATGCACTCTTGATAAGTAGGCATGCGGAAAATTGCTCGTGGTCTTCGTCGGTCTCGAGATCAGGCTGTGAGCGCAAGAAGTTTGCAAATACGACAAGGGCAGTGGTGCCAAGGCTGTTGCGCCATTCTGACAACCGTTGAAGAGCCTGATAGAAATTGAGATGATCAGATGTGAATGGGATCAAAAGAGACTCACCACGGCAATGACGGGCCCGTCAGTAGTGACCGTATATGAAACACCTTTGTAGACGGCATCCCATATCAGTTGCAGACTAGTGCTGAGGGGACCGTCTTTGATGGCCCAGACTTCGTCCTGGTTACCAATGCAGTAAATGAGAGTCGGGATGAACATGCTGCTCCACTTGCCCAACGTCTGACAAACTCCAGGAAGATGCTTCATCCTGTACTGAGATCGAGAGAGCACAATCCTTGGTGTCTCTGTTGCCTGGGAGGGCATAGTGCTCGTGCAAGCCTGAGAGGCTGTACCTGCAGCGGAAGACTTCAACCTCTTTGCCATAGGAGCTTTATGCTTGATAGCGATACTGGTCTACATGCTTCCTAATCAGTAGAGTATTCAAATCAGCAGACAAATACCTACCACAGAAGTTTGCCGGAGTATTACTGGTTCAGGTTCCTTCTTCACTAGTACAGCTGACAATTCGTCAGGCCCATCGAGAATTTCAATCTCGGATGACGGGGAGACTAAGTCCTCTTCAGTGAGCTTGCGCTTGAGATTTTTTGGCGAGATATAATACGCTGGAGAGACATAGCGAGTCGAGGGAGGCTAAGCGAGAGATGGAAACACCCAATCAGAATTCCGATCTGTGGGTGAAGCCTGCACAAAAAGAGGGGTCTCAAAATCAGTGTCAGAATCGGATGCGTAGTTCACCAAGGGGGTGGGATGTGTGGAAGGATGGGCCTGGATGTCCTCTTCCATGTCTGAAAGCATGGTAAAGTTACCAGTGTCGTCATCTCCAGTGGCATCAAGCTGCTCAGGTGCCGGAATTGTAGCGTGTTGTACCGTATTTTGTAGTACCTCCTTGTCGTTGAGAGCAATGGGAGTAATCTTGATATTAGTGCCCTGAGACATTGATTGATGCGCTAAAGAAATTTACGAACAATTGAACTCACTACAGAAGCCTTGATTTGCGCCTCGCTAGCAAAGTTGTGCTCATTTGATTCATCATCACCATCCTCATCCTCATATAGGTGCGAGTGTCGAATCACAGCACCATCATCAGGATCAGAAGCAGTACTTTGAGGGGTGAGCGGGGGTGCACTATTGTAGCTAATAGTACTCCCCTTTGTGAGCCTAGAGGAAGGAGCAGAACCAGGAACAGCGAATTGCTGGATTTCGGAAGACATCGAAGGCGCGGCATTAGAAGGTGGCTTTAAGCGTGAAGTAGTATTACTGGTAGCAGTAATGGGCGTCCAGCCTGAGATACGCCCAGAGACTCTCCACTTTTTGATAGTAGCATTAGGTGTTTGGCTATCATTTATCGCAAGATTTAAGAAAAAAAGGGCTGTTTCGGTCAGATGGAGTTTCATTGAAGTGGATAAACAAAGACTTACACATTGGCGACAAACTTAGATGTTTGATCATCACGTGCCATTGTTGATGGATTGATAAGGCTTTCAGCGCCTACTACTACCGCTGTTTGAATTGCATCCCTTACTGGCGTCTTCAATACTTTCTTACTTCTGCCCTTCACAGGCAATGGTACCTCCAACTCCTCATCTCTTGCAGGGTTTTCAATGTTAGCACCAGCTGCTAACATACCTCTGGACCCGCCATGCTTGCCTTTGGCGCCAACAACCTTATCAGTAGCGACACCTAGTGCACCTGCCTGCTCACTAGCCGTACTCGCTGAGAGCTTCGCAGCCTTTGTTATAGGGTGAGTGCAGGGACATTTAGGCTTCGGTGCATCCATATGTGCAGCAGCTTGGTCCGTTGCCATCTGTTCCTGGAAGGTTGCTATACGCTGATGCCCTTGTTGTATAGCTTGTTCACTTGCCTCGCTTGCCTCAAGTTCGCGCTGCCGGTCAGCAGTCATTTGAGCTTTGGTACGTCTCTTTATGTGACCTTCGGCCTCGAGCACAATGCGTCCTGGATGCTGAGTTGCATTTTTAGGACGAGTTCCCATATGCTGCGGAGCTGGCTGAGACATGGAGGATTTGAGAGTGAAGCAAATGGAGGACAAGAGGATGACGAGTCAAATGTGAGTGTCACTTTCAAAAATTTCTAGCCTAAGCTGACTCTGAATGTGACATTGACCCTACTTTATGCGCCCTAACGTATTCCTAGGTAGTACCCCGATTATATTGGCAATTGCCGTCAGATTTCGAACTATGGACTTCAGACTACACCCTGAGACTTCGGGAGCCTTCAAATACTGAGGGTGTTTCTGAAGAACATCAATGTTCAGCAAACCTTTGCTGACAGCGCAACACCAGCAATTTTCTGGAACATGCGCAATATCAATGTTCACCAGAACCTTACTAATAAATTGGCCATCTTTTTGACCTTGACAACGGCAATAGTTCAGGTGTACTTGTTAAGGTTTAATGCTGGCGCCAAACCTTAGTTAGTAGCACTGAATGGCTGTGAAATAGTCTTTTGTGCTCATATTACATTGTTCCAACAGCTCAGCCCGTGCTACGGCTAATACGTACTATGCCTTGTGGTCGTCCTGTTCACAATCCCTTTCAATTTGGGTGTCCAGCTCCAAATTGCACACGCTGGTTCAAGAATCGCTCAGGTCTCACTCAACATACAAACACCTACCACCCCATCCATAATGTCACGCCGGCTCCAGGACCGCGCCTTCCAGATCTTCCTCCACCACCCCAGCCATCACCTCCTCGAGAATTCTCGCTGCGCCCTCCAGATTTCGACCCCCCACCTCAGTCATCACCTTCCAGGTATCCCAGACCAGCAGTTGATGAGGAGGCCGAAGAGGCCGAATTTATGGATGCGAGTGGGCGTTACTATCGTACGTACCACTCATTGCTCGATGGTAACTTACTTTTGATTCGATCTCTTCATGTTGACTTATCACACACCCTCAGGACGACCTTGTATGGCTGATGGAGTGTCTCTGCTGCCTGGTGTGCCCCCAACTCCTCCACCACTCAAGTCTCCGGATGATTGGAGCCCGTATCATAATGACATCGAGTTTGCAACAGCAGAGTTTGCATACAAACAACGCCACATGTCCAATGCGGCTGCGGATATGCTATTCAACTTGATGGCTGCACTTCTAGCGAAACACAATGACTCTCCTCCATTCGCTGACCATAAGGACTTACACAAGGTCATCGATGCCACACAACTTGGCGATGTTCCCTGGCAGGGTTTCTCGGTCCAATACTTAGGAGAACGCCCTGAGGACGCTCCGTCATGGATGGATGATGAATATGACATCTGGTATAGGGATCTGCGCTTGATGGCACATAACATGCTAGCAAACCCTACCTACAAGAATGAAATCGATTATACACTGTTTCGTGAATATGATGCTGCTAACGACACACGCCGATGGAAAGACTTTATGTCAGGAGACTGGGCATAGCAACAAGCTGTATGTCATTCATATATCCTTATCATTCACTATCTAACATTTCTTCAGGATGAAATATCGAAGGATCCAAACACGCATGGGTCAGCATTCGTTCCAATCATTCTTGGTAGCGACAAAACTACCGTTTCTGTGGGCACAGGTAACAATGAATATTATCCCCTGTATGCCTCAATTGGTAATGTACACACAACGTGCAGCGTGCTCACTGCGATGCTCTCATTGTCATCGGTTTCCTTGCTATACCCAAAAGTATGTGTTAATGTTCATAATATTGTTATTACTCATCTAATATGTGTCGTAGCAAACAGGAAAGACGCTAAAGAAGACATATTTCGGAACTTCCGTCGCCAGCTATTCCACCATTCGCTATCTGCGATCCTTGCAAGTCTGAGACCTGGGATGACCGAGTACGAGGTCTTGCGTTGTGGAGACGGTCATTTTCAACGCGTCATATATGGTCTAGGACCATACATAGCAGACTATGAGGAGCAACTAGTGTTATCGTGTACCGTCAAAAATTGGTGTTCAAAGTGAGTATTCCAACTTTTCATCAGTACCAATGCTTACTGGCATAGCAGATGTCTTGCACTTCGATTAAATCTTGATGGTGGCGGCATGTACCGCTGTCGTGAGCACACAGATTTAATGATAGGTGAGCTACCTGCGGACACATTGTGGTTTGAATATGGCATCAATAGCCATGTTGTCGTGAGTAGAACCACCAGAGGGTCTTAAGTACAAACTAATTCATTCTGTATAGCCGTTCACGAATGACTTCCCCCGTGCTGATATTCATCAGTTGTTGTCATTTGATCTCCTCCACCAATTAATCAAAGGCGCTTTTAAGGACCACCTTGTAGACTGGGTAGTAAAATACCTCAGAATCACACACAGTACCAAACGAGGAGACAAAATTATGAGTGATATAGACTGCAGGTATGTTACCTTACTCATCAGCTTGATAGCACTTTCTTACAACAAGTCAGAGTCGCTGCTGCTCCGTCATTCCCTGGTCTACGGCAATTTCATGAAGGTCGCAACTTCAGACAGTGGACAGGTAATGATTCCAAAGCATTGATGAAGGTTTTCATTCCGGCTATTGAAGGCCATGTACCTCAAGATATGGTGCATGCATTTCGCGCACTCTTAGAATTTTGTTTTCTTGTGCAGCACAACATCATTACTGAAGACACCATCAATCAAATTGAAGATGCGCTTGCTCGGTTTCACCACTACCGCCAGATATTCGAAACCTCGGGCACAGTTCCTCACTTTTCACTCCCTCGCCAGCACTCAATGGTCCATTACATGGACATGATCCGGCTCTTTGCCGCCCCGAATGGACTATGTTCCTCAATCACCGAATTGAAGCACATCAAAGCAGTGAAAGATCCCTGGCGGTGGTCCAGCAAGAATGATGCTCTCGGCCAGATGCTTTTGTGCAATCAACGCCTTGACAAGTTGGCAGCCTCTTGAGTGGACTTCACTATGCGAGGGATGCTCGATGGTTCTGTGTTATCAAGAGCTGTAGCTGCTCTTTGTAACTTTTTTATATTGATG
This sequence comes from Suillus tomentosus, assembly GCA_016647685.1. Taxonomy (NCBI): domain Eukaryota; kingdom Fungi; phylum Basidiomycota; class Agaricomycetes; order Boletales; family Suillaceae; genus Suillus; species Suillus tomentosus. The sequence goes on from JABBWJ010000041.1 coordinate 381,597, forward strand.
TCTGCCTCCTCGCATAGTTAATGGACAGTTGCAGGCACGAAGACCCTCTAGATGCTCCTGCTGTCAGACCGCAAACAGCAGACAACGAAATCGTTGAGGGCTCAAAGCCCTTAACAGTACTTGCAATTGTACAGCTCGCAAAGACTTATTGTAAGTGGTATTATTATAAAATTGGTCTCGATGTTCATAATTTTACTGCACAGAATGACAACGGGCACGGACAGTAGCAAAATTAGCGGAGGAAGTCGACGTACCACACCTACAATGCCTCATCCAATACTTCCTGTTCACTCAGCTCTTCCCTGATGACCCCCGCAATCCGGAAGATGTTCCCGCTGCCACCTGCCCTCGACATACAGGCAAGCTTTATGTTTTTAATTCTGCTACTGCGACTTTCTATGCTCCAAGTGATCCGAGCGGTGTTGGTGGCATGCGACGTGAGCAGGTCCGTGCTTGTCCACTCTGGCAAAATGTCTATCCGCGCAATGACTGCGTTTTCATCAGCACTGATACGGACCTCGAAGGAATGCGAGGGCTCGAAATTGCCAGGGTCAAGTGTTTTTTTTCCTTCAAATATTTGGGGAAAAAATATCCCTGTGTTCTCATCCAGTGGTTCGACAAGATTGGTGACTGCCCCGACGAAGACACTGGCATGTGGATGGTCCGGCCAGGTGTCCTTGAGGATGGCTCCCCGAACCTCAGTGTCATTCATATTGACACAGTTTATCGTGCTGCGCACCTTATGCCTGTCTATGGTCCCGATTTCATCCCCCATACCCTCAAGTTCTACCACTCTTATGATGCTTTTCGCTCATTCTACGTCAATAGATATGCTGATCACCATGCCTTCGAGATAGCGTCATGATTGTCCTGCCTATGGCTAAACCAACGATACAACAAAGTCCTTGGCAGGTCTGCAATGGCAGCTTCTGCTAAACAAGACGTCCTGATGAGCAATTCTTGTCAGCAGCAGCAACCTCAGCCATCTACTCCTGATTCGTCCCAGTCCCGCAAGTTCCTTCTCATTCGTTCTTATATTTCAAGACATACTAACACAACAACCACAGCCATCTACTCCTGATCTGTCCCAGTCCCGCAAGTTCCTTCTCATCTGTTCTTGTATTCAGGGATATCCTACTAACACAACAACCACAGCCATCTACTCCTGATCCATCCCAGCCCCGCAAGTTCCTTCTCATTCGCTCTTGTATCTAAGGACATCCTAACATCAATGTACTAGGTGAGTTAACTGTTCATCGACCGAAAATATGTTAACTTACCTTTACTTTAGCGCCAGTCCACAGGCACCCAACGTTACACCTCATGGATGCTCTCGAGCGTCTCTTCATCCAAGCAACCGAATATCGCCCTCAATCCCTTCCAAAACCCAATCCGCCTTCTAGTCATTCCTCCCCCTTCACCTTCTGGCCGATTCGCACCGTTACGTCTCCCTCGCATGTAGTAGAGATCAGTATCTACTATCTGTCGCGGATGCTCTCTGGACCGAACCAAATGCTAACGACCACATCAGCATCCGTTTTAATCTGCATACGAGACGCAGAGTCCATACCATGTTTGCGAGGCTCATATTTGAATGACCAAAATAGTAAGTTGTGTAGTAGATATTGCGCTGAACATACCACTAACCTGACTTTTGGAGCCGCCAAAATTTCTCACGCTCACAGTTGTCAACAACAACGAGCGGATAACTCTCAATGTACGGCCTGGACTCAACACGGACAACAAGGCAGGAAAAAGGACTTCCCCCAGGTTAGTTCTGCAGTCCTTTCGTTGAATGTTCATCTGACAGAACATGAGCGCATAGTACTTGCGTAGCGCCGTAATTCCCCTTACAACGACACTGAATCCACAGACACAGTCTCAGCAACAAACACGGGAGTACGTCCAACTCCATGTACTCTCTGGACATGAGCTTTGACATTATTTAAGTTGTCTTGCAGAATTTGAAAACCTTTGTGCAACGTAGAAAGGTAAGGTGAAGCGAGGTCGCGGTCTGCTGAATTGGTGGAAGAACTCCGGAGGATGGAATAATGTTTGAGGAAATCGTCATGGAGGTGACAGCCCTCATCAACAAGGGCATCCAGGATGTATGGAGTCGAGCCTTTGCATTTCGATACCTCTTGACTCTCGATGTTCTGTTCAAGAGCGGCCATATAGTAGGGCTTGCGTTTACCACAAGACTTGCAATCTGCCTTGAAGACGTGGGGTTCAAGCCGCAGCCCCGTCTTGCTTGCATCAAGGCAGGTGGTAAACCTGCGCCACACGGCATAAGGTGAGTACCATAGCAATAGACTGGAAATTCTCACATGTATGCCAACCGAATGGCAGCAGCACTTGCATAGCCGCGCTCATACATAGCGAGATCGTGGAACTTCGAAGCAGATGATCTCAGCATATCTAGTAGTACTAGTACTTATCAACTTTTTTGTTTTTGCTTCGACTTATTTACTTGTGGGACTTGTGCCCTTGTGTGTCACTCATTGTACTTGTGAAATCCAGGGCCCAAGTTAATAAAGCAAAATAAGTGCAATTAAGGTGGAAATAAGTTTTAATTTACGAAGCAAGTGAGATTAAGGAATGTGTGAATTCACTGATGGATTTCCCATCATCGCGAAAAATATTGTGCCCAGGAGAGTACTGCAGGGAATCTTTGAGCATGACACTTAGGGAAAGCAACTCCATTCAGGAACACAATGGTCCGAGAATAGTACAAGCACTGGCGACTTCAACTGTAGGGCAATTTCTAAGATGCCACACAGTGACAAAACAGAATATCGCCGTGTCAGTATCAGCCTAATGGTGTCACACCTAGCAATCATGATCAGCTGAACCTCTTTCAACTGATTCTGAAAGACTTGAAGCTACTTACTAATTGTGAATTCAAATATTCAAATATTCGAGCCCACATGCATCGTGGCATCACTAAAAACCAAAAAGCATGATATGGCCATGCTTACTATGAGGTTGGGCAAATATGATTTACCATTATATGTCTATGCAGCAGCGTGTGAAACACGCATCAGATGCCTGATCTTTGATATCTTTTGTCTTTTGCTTGCAGGCTATACTGTCATATTGATGCATAATCATGGCTGGTAAGAGACACTATGGTTATGTATGGTTGACGCTTACCCTCGACCATTGCTGCCTTTATGCATAACAGGTCCCATGATGCATAATGTTGTCGAGATCCTTGGGTGGCTCGTTTTGGTGGTTCTGATCATGGATCTAGCTTCTCGACCTGCAAATCTGGCCTTTTGGACCCTCATTCGGATGGAACCATTGGGCCTTCTCTCTTCTCCCGTCTTCTGGTTCTTCTCGACCCAAATTTGTCCATCCGCTGGTTCATACCATCACGTGCCGTTTTACTTGCTAGATTTTTCTAAGTCCATCTGTCAGAAATTTCAACGTGCAAAATTTTGGTCTTGCGGCTTCATTGGCGCGTTCAATCCGGGTGTCCCACTTTGTATAAGGCTTAATTGTGATTCATTAAGATTGTTTCAATAGATACATGATGGTGCAATGACGAGTAATACTACTAGGTAAGATAGATATCAATAATGTACTTTGTAGAACTCGGCCAATCTACTTCAATCTCCTGCTTGAACACATGTTAGGCGAGCAAATGCAGAAAAAGAAACTTGCACTTCTTTGGTGGCCTGCTTGCAATGACAGGTCCAGCAGCCCTCGCTCGCTTCATATGATTTTGGCCAATGTTGTTGGCCTGTGTGAGTCGTGTTGTTTCCGTGCGAACGCGCCCAGTCTTTCTGATTGCTGGAGGAACATCAGCGGCTGCATCAACTGTTGCCACAACACGGGCAACACATCTACTCTTCTTGACCACTGGAGGAACCACCACGTCAGCAGTGACAATTGCTGGAGCAAGATCCGAATGGTCACTGCAATTTTCGGTGGTCAGCTCTCCATCAACCAGTGACTCGGCATCTGCCAAATGATGGTCAGTGGTTGGTGTTGTGTGCTGTAGGATATTGCGGGTTTCAACTGTCACTGCTGTATTGGCTGGAGATTCCGCGCCAAATCGGTCAGTCGTAGGATGTGGGACTTCTAAAGAAGAGCCGGCTGGGACGGAAAGCAGTGGGAAGTTAAATTTTGGAGAGGCGATGAAAGGCGGCAAAGAGTAGTTCTGTCCATAATGTGCATCTTGATTCCACGATAACATTGGCGATGATGGTGAGCTGAGATAATCATCAAGACGCGAGGATGGCATCAAGTCAGATGGATAGGATCCAGAGCCGGTTGAAGTTGAGGCGACTCTGTCTTCGCACGGGTCGAAGGCTGGTAAGTGGACGTAATTGCTACCTTCGGGTGAACTAGAGAAGCTCGATAACTCCATGTGATGGCTACTTCCACATGAACCATCAAAGTTGTCTGTAGTGTTGAAAGATAGTAGAGTGTCTGGCAGTAAGGCATCTGGGATAGATGTAGATGCCGGCTGTAACACTGCATTGTTGACAGAGAGATGACCAGGGTGAACGGGAGCTGGAGGTGATGGGAGCTGGATTCCTGGCTGAGCCAGTTGTTCGGCTGCAAGTGGCACTGTATCTTCTTGAGAGGGTGTTGGGGGGACATAGCTGAGTGCACGTGTCTTCCTTGTGGATTCCGCTCTGTTACTAATCAGCATGCATCATTTATGGATGAGGGAAGTGCGCCTTATGAAAAAGATGCGAGACGAAGGCAGCAAATGGTTTAAGGTGTTGTTCATTGAAATCGGGAGTCGCTTGCATCCAGTTCTGACCGTGTTCATTGACTCCAGTATGGAAACTTGGAAAAAAGGGAAAGTCAGTATCTAACATGGCCATACAATCCATGCCACAACTCACCTGGTGACATTGATGTCGCCATTATAGCGAGGGTCAGGTCCCGCACCCATAATCGACCAATGGAATCCCGTTGTAGAGACTCATGCCTCTCATGGTGTGATATGGCACTTTTCACTAGGGAGTTCATTGCACGAACTTGCAGCACAATTCTGTGTGCTATCCGCAGGTATTCCTATATGAGGCGCAGCTTTCCCTCGCACCATTCCCACGCTTCACGATGTATACGCGCGCGCGCGTTCCTGCACTTGAGCGCCCTATAGCGCCAGCCATCCAGAAGCATCCATCCACTGTCCACCAAGCTCCCTAGTGCGTATATTTCCATTTCCCTTATTAGCATATTGTTCCACCTTTATTTTTATCATGGATTCTCACTCATATATATCTTTACATACCTACTCGGTAGCGCTTTGGCTCCGCATGACCGCACTTAGGCGCGCTATATACAGTGGCTCAAAAAAGTGTCCCAATGTTTGTAGCTTTTCATGTAATTGCTATATCATGTGTCAAGCCATGGGAATATGACTAAGCCATAGGGAGGTGTCGAAAAGGTCTGCTTCTCAGCTTCATTTCGGTTCCCTATACTGTGGAAAAATAACGACAGCGCCAGCAGTACATACTATTACTTTACTTACCTTTCACCCACTTTTAACTTACTTTACTTTACCTAGTACTTACTACCTAGAAAGTCGCAGTAGAACTCTATTCCTTTACATCTTGCACTCTCACAACTCTTGCATCATATGATCACTTAAGTCAAGTCTTTCTATCATTTCTGCATATGCGCTGTAGCACTCGAGCTCGCGCTAGGCTCGTATTCAGCCATTCCACGCATCACATCAAATGTTCATTGCTCGATATTCACTTCCCGATGCAACCCGACGCATACCCGCCAAACCCGACACTTTGACCAGCGGACCCGACGTTTTTCCCGCGCTCTTGTCCTATCCGTGTCTTGTCTCGTCAGCTAGCCCCACTAGGTGCGTAGTTAATTATTTCGCACATTTACTCACGTCGTAGCCAGCGCTATTACATGTTTTCCCATAGTCCGCAGCGCCTCGTGTTTATTTACATGTACATCGGACCCGAAATTCTTCGGCCGCTACTTTCGCCTATAGGGTTCCGGATTTCTACGTACTTATATATATATTGGTTTCCACATAGCATATTCATCATCCAAGTAGTGGGGAGCCGTTTCCCGACACTTTGTGGTCAAACCCGATATTTTCGTAGTTCTTAGTTGACATTGCGAATATTACCGCTCTTTCTATCCGAAACTCCCGTCATTATTGATATTCCGCATACCGCTCGCTATACTTGACGACCATTTCCCTAACCCGACGCTGGCCCGCTGAACCCGTACCCGAAACCCGCTAACCTGCTAAACCCGAAAACATCGGCCGACGCTTTGGCATCGGACTAACTTATTCCAATAGCAAACCCCTCGGGTCGAACACACTTGTCTAGCAAGTATAGCAGACTAGGCTGTGCAAGACCACTACAACATTATTATAGTGCTGACACTTACTTCGTATAGTATCAAGCATTGTTGTATCTTTACAGCACGCGCGCTTTCCCATGTTTCGCGCTAATACGCGCGCATGTTCCCGCACCTTGCGCACACCTGCGCTTTCTCGCGCTTTGCTTCAGCGCATATCACTAGATCTTTGCTGCACTTGCTTCCCCTTTTAGGGTCGAATGCACTTGTCTCCTCAAGTAACGCAGACTAGGCAACACTCGACCTACAACATTTTTAGATACAGTCTGGAGCATCATTTGTTCCTCACAGTATTGTTGTTTCTACATCAGTCCAAGTCATTAAACAACCTCGCTGTTCGACTCTCCTCCCACTTTGAACACCGAGACAATGACGAAGACTTGGATCAGGCCATCGCACTTTACAGAGAAGCCCTGGCTTTGCACCCAGTCGGTCACACAGATCGGTCTGCGCAACCTCGCGAATCAACTCTCCTCCCACTTTCAGCACTGAGGCAATGACGAAGACTTGGATCAGGCTATCGCACTTCACAGAGAAGCCCTGGCTTTGCTCCTGGTTGGTCACAAAGATCGGTCCAAGTCATTAAACAACCTCGCGAATGGACTCTCCTCCTGCTTTGAGCACCGAGGCAACGATGAAGACTTGGATCAGGCTATCGCACTTCACAGAGAAGTGCTGGCTTTGCACCCGGTCGGTCACACAGAGCGGTCTGCGTCATTGAGCAACCTAGCCAATCGACTCTCCTCCCGCTTTGAGCACCGAGGCAATGACGAAGACTTGAACCAGGCTATCGCACTTCACAGAGAAGTGCTGGCTTTGCTCCCGGTCGGCCACACAGATCGGTCCATGTCATTAAACAACCTCGCTGTTCGACTCTCCTCCCACTTTGAACACCGAGGCAATGACGAAGACCTCGATGAGTCACGAAAGAACCTACTCTGTGCATTGACTCTGTTGAGGCAGCATGATCCTCGTCCATCAGTAGTCCATCAGTTGCTAGCTGAGGCCTATCTATTATTCCATTGTTCAGGGCCTGACGGCACCGTTGCATGCAACAATACTGACCATCTGGATGCTGCCATGCATCATCTCAAGGCAGCAGCAAATGTTGTCTCTGGAGGCTTGTTATCCCGCCTGCAAAGAAGTCTGGGTTGGGTGCTCCATGCTAGTGAATATTCACATGGTACTCAACTGGAGGCTTATGCGACCTCTATGCAACTCCTGGATGCTTACATGTCTGTGACGGCCTCTGTGTCATCTCACCATGATATCATGAAGGAATTCCCCAGCACGCTTGCTGTGGATGCTGCGTTGTGTGCCCTTCGCAGTTCTGATGCGCGTCACGCTGTTGAGCTGGTGGAGCAAGGCAGGACCATCATCTGGACTCAAATGGCGCACCTCTGCACGCCTCTTGATAGCCTTGAGACTTGTGGCGATCATGCAGTGACCCTGATGAACAAATTTAGAGACCTCAGCTCTCTCCTTAATAAGCCTCCTGCGAGTCATTCAGAAGGCACCTCAAGAGTTGTTGTAGAAGCAGAAGCAGAAGAAACTCGATACAGACGTCTAGTGGAGGACTGGAATGGAACTGCAGAAGAGATCTGGAAGATCGAGGGCTTCTCTCGCTTCCTGCTTCCCCCTTTGTTCTCTGATCTTCAAGATGCGGGTTGTGATGGGCCCATCATTTTGCTTATCGCGAGCGAATCGTCTTGCTATGTCATCATTGTCCCTCACGAGCAACTTCCTACCAGCATTCAACTCCGTACCAATTTGGAAAAACTCGCCGAATTGGTACTCGCATTTCGAAAGGCAGTTCCCAAAGACGCTGGTCCTAAAGGGAACCAATGAGTGCTGATGGAAGCTTTGAGAGAACTGTGGAACATTGTCGTCTGCCTGGTGGTCAAAAATCTGAGCGGAATTGCCCAACAAGGTTCTCAAATATGGTGGTGCCCCACATCTGTCTTCAATTTCTTACCGTTGCACACTGCTGGCGAATACAGGAAGGACGGAGAGTCCCTTTCACGGCACTACATCTCTTCATACACCCCATCGCTCACCGCGCTGATCAAGGCTCGCGCGAGTCATGATAGGTCCCCGTTGGTGCCCTTTGTTGCTATTGGTCAGAATCGCCCAGCCGGTGCCTTATTTACTTTGGATGCTGTGGAGCCTGAGCTGGAATTGGTGCGCAGACTTTTGCCCCCTTCCCTGACTGTGTTGTTCTCCAAGATAACCAGTGTTTATGCCACAAAATTGACAGCACTGTGCGCATTGCGAGACAATACCTGGTTCCATCTCGCATGTCACGGGATGCAGAGAATTGACGAACCCTTCCAGTCGGCCTTTCTTATGCGGGACCAACCACTTTCGCTCCTCGATATCGCACAAATGGATCTGTCTCGGCATCAATTTGGATTCCTTTCTGCCTGTGAAACCGCAGTCGGTGACTTCAGTACTCCCGACCAAGTAATACACCTAGTGGCTGGCCTGCAGTTTGCTGGGGTTAAGAGTGTCATTGGGACATTATGGAACGTCGATGATGGCACTGTGCAGCATTTAGTCGAGGCATTTTACAAAAACTTGTGCAGGGATGGCACAATGAATTCCAAACGAGCTGCCCGAGCATTGCACCGAGCAGTGCAGTCATTGGCTAGTGACAAGGACATGCCCTTGGCCCAGCGCATAGTGTTCATGCATATCGGCATATGATCAATTCCGTGTGTCCTGCCACCTTATTGATAAAACCATTCTAACGACTTTGCATCTAGTCATGACCACGCGGAACCTGTTACCAGGGACTTATCTTATTCCAGACTTCGAGACTGTATACCTCTACTCATATGTACAACCAATTTACACTTCAACCTTGTATTTTCCGATTTGTTGCCTCGGAGCCAGAGATGATCGCTCATAAGGTCCACTGATGATTTGTGGGTAAGAATGAAGTTGCAAAATGCTGATCTGGCATAACAGCTCATGTGGCAAGACACGAATTACGATGAACGTAATGATCATATGTCTGAATTGTGCGAGGGTGTTGAATGCACTTCCACTTAGCATGCCGTGCCGAAATCCAGTTCCTGTGAAGAGCTTGGTAGTCATATAAGTAGACATTCATTTTTGTTTTCAGAATATATATATGTACTAGACAGTGTTCTGACGCTGTGTGCAACGCAGGATCTGTTACAATCGCCTTGCTTCCTTTTTACTTCTTATAAGTCCGTCACTATTACTTTCTATATCGCTTTGACTTTCCTTTCTTGGTGATACTTCCGTATACAGCTCTTGTACTATTATCTCACCCTAGTCTTGGTCCGTGCGCATATGGTTTCCTATTTAAGCACGTGTACTTTACCTAGAAACGTCACTTCAATCTTACTAGGTTTTACCCAGAACTTCCTTCGCTTAAGATCCCCAATCTTAAGTCGTCTGAACCGATCTCTTAGTCGAAGCACTCCTTCAACTAAGTCTGCGAACCTCTTCCTTCGAAGAGCCTTACGAATCTCAGCAACACGAACGCTCTGTCGAGCCTTTGCTGTTAGAACTATCCTAGTTCGTAACAAAAGATTGAAGTCCAGAAAAGACACCTATATCCATACGTGTCGAAGAAACTCGAAACCAGAACAGAAAAGATCCTGACTGAGCAAGACAGCTAGTGCAGGCAAAGAAAAGGCGACAAACTGACTTCACTCACTCCTACCTTCCAAGCCCTGAATCTCGGTACTCCCGTACCTCCATTGAACATGTCGACCTCAGCCAAGACAACAGAATTCAAGATCAACCATCCTCCCACATTCAATGGCGACAGAGACAAGTCCAAGTCATTCATGCTTTCATGCAATGCTTACATTGATATCAATTCGGAAATCTATAAAACCGACACCCAGAAAGTAATTTTCATTTCCTCGTTCATGAACGAAGGGAATGCCTTGTCCTGGAAAGAAGACTTTCTCGCCGACGCCCAAGTTGTAGATTCAACTGGGCAGAAGAAGGGCTATGGAACCCTAAAAGGATTCTCCGAAAGCTTTGAAAAGGCCTTCGGACCAATTGACCCTGCCGGCACTGCGCTGGCACGGCTTCTGGAACTGAAACAAGGCCCGGAAGGCCTTCAGACGTACATCGCAGACTTCCAAAGACTGCTTACTCAAGCCAAGATCCAAGAAGAACACATGAAGATCTACCATTTTGAGAATGGCCTCAACGGAGGTCTTCTAACAAAGATGTTCAACGCAGGAGGAGTACCAAAGAACCTCGACGATTACATCACAGCAGTAATTGATCTGGATAATTGCTACGCAAGACTACGAGCCCGCAGAAGCAGATTCCCGTCACAAGTCCAAAAGAGAAACGGTCGCGGAGATCAAAGATATACCCCGACCAGAGATAAGGATGCCATGGTTATTGATCGGATCACCGACGAAGCCAAGCAGGAATACATGAGGACAGGGAAGTGTTTCAACTGTCATCAAATCGGACATCGGGCAAGGGAATGCCCACAGAAGAGGAAGACCTCCTACCCAGCAGTTAGGAAAGTAGAAGAAGAAGAAGCTAGGAGGATTGACGAGGATTTTTAAACAGGAGACCTATATCGACAATAGCGCCTCCAGAAGAACCTGTACGCCTAATACGAGCAGTTGGTGAAAGAAAAGAACTTCGTGTCCCCATAACTCTCGTATCCCGAACGCGTCAGAAAAATGTCGAAACCACCGCAGTAATTGACTCCGGAGCCGCCGGAACTTACATTTCCGAAGACTTCGTAAAGAAGCATAACATCGGAACCAGGAAACTCGAAAACCCGTTTTACATCAGAACCGCCGATGGAAGCTACTTCAGCAGTGGACCGGTAGAACGGTATTGCACGCTGATTGTCCTAATCGACCAAAGAATGATGATAGGAAAATTCAACATCACCAAATTGGGAAAGAAGGACCAAATCCTATTGGGGATTCCCTGGCTCCGAGCTATGAACCCCACTATAGACTGGACCAAACAGACAGTATCCCTTTCTGCAACAGAAAAATCTGTCGAAATCGAGAAATACGTCAAGCAAACCTCTCGACCACAGAAAACCTTTTTCACAAAGAAATTCGATACGAAAGAAGACGCGTGGAGTACGTCGCCATCTTCTTTAACCGAGCTCACGGACGAAGGAGAATACCTTCGACAAATCGAAGAAACCTCCAAGTTTAGTAATAAAGCACAGGAGTTCGCCTCAGAAGAAAAAGAAAAGAAGAAGAAAACTTTCGAAGAACTGGTACCAAACTATCTCCACGACTTCGCTGACGTATTTGCAAAAGATGGCTTAAAGGAATTACCCCCCGAAAGACCTGGTATCGATCATCGAATCGAAACAAAGCCCGAATTCATTCCTAAAACATCGAAGATCTACCCCCTTTCCTACAACGAACGAAACGCAGTAAAGAAATTTATCGAGGAAAATCTTGCCAAAGGGTTCATCACGAAATCTAAATCCCCTCAAGCAAGCGGATTCTTTTTTGTAGGAAAGAAAAGCGGAGAACTCAGACCATGCCAGGACTATCGCTTCTTGAACAATCAGACTATCAAAAACGCGTACCCCTTGCCACTCCCGTCATCACTGGTTGAACGATTACATGGCGCAAAGATATTCACCAAAATCGATATCCGGTCCGGATACAATAATATTCGGATTCATCCGGATGACAGATGGAAAGCCGCATTCATTACGGAAGAAGGACTCTTCGAACCCACGGTTATGTTCTTTGGATTATGTAATTCCCCCGCCACTTTCCAAGCGTATATGAACGACACGTTCAGGACTGAACTCAACGAAGGATGGCTCGTCATTTATATGGACGATATGCTCATCTTCTCCAAAACGGCTGGCGAACATCAACAACGAACTCGCATTATTCTGGACAAACTACGAACAGAAAAGTTGTTTGTCAAACCGGAAAAATGCACGTTCGATGCCGATGAAGTGGAATACCTTGGAATGATCATCAAACCAGGAAGTGTGGAAATGGATAAGGGAAAGACGGCCGGAATCGAAGACTGGCCCATCCCTAAAACAGTCAAAGATGTCCGCTCCTTTTTGGGCTTTTGCAACTTCTACCGAACTTTCGTCTCCCATTACTCTGATATAGCCCGACCCCTTATCGACTTGACAAAAAAGGATATCCCGTTCTCTTGGACGCCTCTATGTCAACAAACGTTCGAAAAGCTGAAAGGATGCTTTAGTTCACACCCTGTTCTTCAAAACCCCGACCCCCATCATCAATTTGCCATCGCTACGGATGCTTCTCTTGTGGCAACGGGAGGAGTACTATTGCAAACAGACGCTAACGGTGTTTATCACCCGTGTGCGTACCTATCACAATCGTTTAGTCCCGCCGAAAGAAACTATCCTATTCATGATCGCGAGCTATTAGCTATCATCCGCGCCCTCACCCACTGGCGACACTACCTAGAAGGACACCCACAACCGGTCATCGTGTTTACGGATCATATGAACCTCCTCTACTTTTCAAAAGCAGAACGCCTATCAAGAAGGCAGGCTAGATGGCAACTACTCCTGACTTCTTTCGACTTGAAATTGTATCATGTCCCTGGTACCAAATTAGCGGTCCCAGACGCCCTTTCTCGTCGACCAGACCACGGCAACGGATCTGAAGATAATGCCGATGCCGTCCTCCTCCCTGACTCCATGTTTATCCGCCTGATCGACGACGAATTACGCACGGCTATCGCTTCCACCACACCGCTTGACGACCCCCTATTCTCGGCCGCGCAAGACGCTCTCAACGGCCTATGTCTGCCCCCTATGAAATCGTCTCTAAGTGACTGGCGTATCACCGATAACATCCTATTTTACAAAGATAGAGCCTATATTCCCCTGCTCAACGATCACATTTATTGCACAAGCATCACGATCACCCTTCCGCCGGGCATCCCGGGCGTTTTAAAACCGAAGAACTTGTCAAACGGGAAGCCTGGTGGCCCAGTATGGGCACCTACATCAGGAATTATGTAGATGGCTGCGCCACCTGCCAGCAAATGAAGGTCGATACGCATCCCGTAACTCCCCCACTACTCCCCATTAGCACCGCGGCTACCCGCCCCTTTTCGCAGATCTCCGTTGATCTGATCACTGATCTCCCCGTATCATCCGGTTTTGACAGTGTCATGGTCGTGGTAGACCATGGGCTTAGTAAGGGGGTGATCATTACTCCCTGCCATAAGACAATCACCTCGGAAGGAGTAGCGAAACTCTTTTTGAAACATGTCTTCAAACGATTCGGTCTCCATGACAAAGTAATCTCCGATCGCAGACCCCAGTTCTTATCTAGATTCTCTATTGAACTTGCGCGACTCCTGGATTACTCCTTAGCCCCCTCCACTGCCTATCATCCGCAGACTGATGGACAGACCGAACGACTAAACCAAGAACTCGAAACGTATCTTCGAATGTATTGTCAGAACAATCCTTCTGAATGGGTAGAGCATCTCCCCATGGCAGAATTCGTTCACAATCACAGAAGACACTCCGCAAAAGACGCGTCCCCTTTCTTTATAATAATGGGATATGAACCGAAAGCCCTCCCACACTTACTTCCAGAATCGGATGTCCCCGCTGCTGAGGAACGAGTCAGAATCCTTCAAAAGATAAGAGAAGAAGCTGTCTCCTGCCATAATATCGCTATGCAACGCATGGCAGAAAGATCCTTCGGACAGAAGTACGAACCATGGAAAGTTGGGGATAAGGTATGGCTATCCGCTGCCAACCTGAGAATAAAACTCCCATCCCGGAAACTGGCACCCAAAAGATATGGCCCGTTTGTTATCATGGCTGTGCTTTCCCCCATCACGTTTAAACTCCAACTACCGCCGCAATGGAAAATCCACCCTACGTTCCACGCTTCACAACTATCCTCCTATCGCGAAAATGACGTACACGGCCCGAACTTCCTAGAACCACCACCTGATGTTCTAGAAGAAGAAGAAGAATATGAAATAGAAGCAATCCTCGCGCATAAAGGAACCGGGAGTCGTCGGCGATATCTGGTATCTTGGAAAGGATATTCTTCTGCCAGCAACGAGTGGATCCCTGAAAAGAACCTGGAGAATGCCGAGGAGACCCTTAGAGCCTATAAGACCAGGAATGCGCTCTGAGATTACTCAGTACCTCGACGACATCGTTCTCACTCAGATACAAGACTTGCAACCGATATGCCCTTCCCCACGTCCACCTACACGCTCCCCTACCACACCACCTTCGAAAATGCCCCCCTCGACTCCAATGATGAACGATATGAAACCTTCATCACCCAAGCTGAAGACCTCACCCTCATCGAGGCAGCACTCCTCTGCCCCCAGCATGCCATTGAGCTCACTAGAGTCCTCTTTGGAAGGAACGCCCACTCCATCAACCTCCTTATCAACATTATCAGAGCCACTGAAATCATCGAACGAGTCTGTCGCCTCGTGGAAGACAACACGGTCCGCCACAGCCTTATGCATATGCAGAGGCGCATACGCAACTTTGCTTTGCGTCTTATTCCTGAAGAAGTTAAAGACGACATTAGAACAGTCATCCACATTGTCGCAGAACAAACAGCAGGGGTTGCTTGCCCGCCTTCTCCTTCTCCTGAAAACCCCGCAGACGGAGCCCCTCCTCCCTCATACCGAGATGCTGTTCCTACTCTGCCTTCTAGCATTCCTAATGACCTACTGGCGGCGGTCAACAATCTTACGCAGACAACGGAAGCCATGTTAGCGGCCCTCAGGGAAGAAAACTCCCAGGCAATTCCTATCCCCGCTCCCACCGTAGAAACCATTGAACACC
Organism: Suillus tomentosus; assembly: GCA_016647685.1. Lineage (NCBI taxonomy): Eukaryota > Fungi > Basidiomycota > Agaricomycetes > Boletales > Suillaceae > Suillus > Suillus tomentosus. The sequence goes on from JABBWJ010000041.1 coordinate 396,775, forward strand.
CTCCCAATCTCTATACCGCATTTTCAGCCACCCACGAAGAAATCGCTGCCGACCCAAACCATCAGTGCTTGTCACACTACGAGGTGCAAGACCTAGCCAATGCGCTGGCTACACTCCACATTCATCCCCCGCTCGTCATCCCGAATTCTCTATCTTCACACACTTTCACGGATGGGATCGTGCCGATACAGGCGTTGGGGAGAACCCAACCTGCCACTCCTGCTGAGCTAATCGCGGAGGCAGAACAACGAGATGTTGCCACTCACCATCCAATGCAACGAACCGCTCCATCTAGGAAAAGAGTACGAGGCCAGCGCCTCCATACCAATAAAGGAAAGAAACGCGCTACTAGCGCAGACGAAGCTCTTAGCCCTAAGCCGGGCCCATCGCCCTTACGAGCGACTTCCTCTAATCCTGACGAAAATCGCGTTTGCAGGTACTGTAAGACGCTCGGGCATAGGCAGGTTCATTGCCCTGAATACTATTGCCGCGTCTGTCGAGAATTATCTCCAGGCCACCTTTCGTTCTACTGCCCGCACTATACTGGCGGATCTCCTACTTCCTTAACCTGGAAGGACGATGGATTTTACCAGGCACTCGCGCACTGGGAGAATGATTTGGATGATGCGTACGCCGCCCAATGCAGAGAAGAAGAAGCGCTCTATGAGTTAGAACGCATGAAGGCCGGACCAGACGAAGGTCCAGACGCCTTAGATTACTCGGACGACCCCATTTACTACGCCAACCAGGATGATTGAATCCGGTGCTTCAACCCTAGTGAGGGGGTAATGTTACAATCGCCTTGCTTCCTTTTTACTTCTTATAAGTCCGTCACTATTACTTTCTATATCGCTTTGACTTTCCTTTCTTGGTGATACTTCCGTATACAGCTCTTGTACTATTATCTCACCCTAGTCTTGGTCCGTGCGCATATGGTTTCCTATTTAAGCACGTGTACTTTACCTAGAAACGTCACTTCAATCTTACTAGGTTTTACCCAGAACTTCCTTCGCTTAAGATCCCCAATCTTAAGTCGTCTGAACCGATCTCTTAGTCGAAGCACTCCTTCAACTAAGTCTGCGAACCTCTTCCTTCGAAGAGCCTTACGAATCTCAGCAACACGAACGCTCTGTCGAGCCTTTGCTGTTAGAACTATCCTAGTTCGTAACAGGATTGAAACATTGAGTCAAGGCATAGATCATACAACGAATATATAGCATACATATGCGCAAGAGCCTGAGGATATATGCTGATTACGGTGCCACTGACCTTTAAGTAAGTTAGAGTATGGTCCCAGTTGTGCGACTTCCATGTTCGTGTCCCCGGTTCTTCGATTACTAGAAGCTTAGGTTGAGAGACAACGCCTTCGGATGGCTATCATTACTAGATAGTTGGTTTCCAATGATAAGGCCTTAAGGTCATGTTTCATCGAGTGCGTGCAGTGTTGTCCAGCTCAGACCATGAGCAAACATTGTATTCCAAACCATGCATGTATCATGATGTGTACGAGGCAGAGGAGATTATTTGATATGTTCATGATCCCTGTGCGGCGATGTACACACCGGGGGAAATGCCTGAGAGTATGAAAGATGAGAAGACAGCGAGCAGAGTGCCTGAAAGTAGAGAGCAGTCAGATGCATAATAGATTTGGGTTAGTGAAGTACCTATGATGGCCTTGCTTCTAAATTTCATTGTGAGCAAGGTACATGTGTCTCTGGTCGATAGCTGTCGAAAGGTTGAGCCAGTGCAACGTCTTCGCAGAGGTTTCCCACCTCCTGCGACAGGTGGGGTATTGGAGAATACGCGAGAGTCTAGGCATCCATTATCATCATATACATTGAGCAAGCTAGCGACAAATGGGTCCTGGCAAAGACGAAGAAGAAGGTTCTGATTGCGAAGGGTGATGGGTACGCTTTTAGAGCGACATTTTCTGTAGCGTATCCCCAGGCCCAGAGTTATATAACTGCAAATTAAATAAGCCTGCATTGGTCCAACTCTAGTGATGTAGACGAACCTTGCTGGAGCAATCTAGACATTTCATCTTCCACTCTAATACAGTACGCGGGGAGCTCGACGTAGGATTGCTTTGAACTTGTCATCTGGGTATTGTTCTTGAAGCGATGAAGGTACAACAATTCAGATGGTGAGTCTGAACAATATGTTGGGTCTTGCAGAACCTAGCTGCTATTCGACCCTAAAGGGTTTCTGGACTAGGCTTAAGGCTCAGAGGAGAGGAAATATCATAGAAAACTGCTGATCTCTCAGACTCATACTGGTAACTGGTGAAAAGATTGCTTGATTATGTAAGCTACAAAAGTGCCAACATAAGGTAAGGTAAAAACAGTCTCTACAAGCCCAGCCAGAAATGAATCCCTACAGCGAACAAATTGCTGTGGTTAGCCATGGCGGAGAGGTCTGTTCACTTAACATTCAGCATCAGTAAGATCCTGGTCTCAGAGGGAAAATGTTCACATATGTGCCATTTGGAAGTGGAGTACTACTGAGTGCGGCTGTGAACTGTGCGGCCGTGTACAGTTGCTGTGTCAGAGCTGCGTTTGGAAACACTGCGGAGGGTGGCCGTAGTTGCATTCGGTGCCAGAAGAACATCGTTAATTGGATGAGCGAAGGAAGATATAAGTCTTCAAGAAATATGTTAATTGTAATTCACTTACGGAGAGGTGGAAGTGATGCATAATTTAAACCTGATTCTACAAGCTGTCCACCTTCCATGTGCAGTGAAGGCTGGATGGAGGATAGTGAAGAGGACGCACCATTCAACGCATACAGATGGGCGCAAGAGGCGGACAGAAGAATATGGCATTTTTCGTCCCAGGACGAAAAATGACAGCATCAGACATAAGCATGATGACAGAAAATTGTGGGAGAAAGTGAATACAAAAGTATAATGTTGCTAACTTGCCACTTACAATGCACTGCCTCACTCTTGGACCAGGGGCGCTGCTCTAACAAGGCAGCGTGACCACATGTCACATTACACAATCACACCACTCATTGTCTTCAACCAAGCCGCACGGTTGGCTCAACGTTGACGGGTTTTGTCTACCATGGCTCAGGCCCTTTGGGTGGATCTGAGCTAGATCTGGCGCACCATGCTTCAAGATCTGAGCTAGATCTGTGGTGTTCCCATAGCCTTTTTTTGGTTGCACTGCTCTTCATCCTGCACTAATACTATCATCATCATCCAGCTGCCGTTCTCAGCCTCACTCCCCAGATGTACTCAGTACATTTTCAGACTCATATAATGGCATCAACCTGCTCAACGATCGCGAGATGGGCCCGCTCAAGGGAATTCTCATGAGCAGTCCCCGGAATTGAAGTGACACCTTAGACCTTGCTCCAACTCGTTGCAGAGAGGGCCAAGAGGTTATGTCAGTGTAATTTCTTGTTCTTTCTCGCCTGACGCTGAGCTACGGGCAATGATTTCTTTGGCAATGAATCAGACCACGCGTCTCGTTGTGCAGCTACTCCTGCAAGTCCATCATCCCTTATTTGTTGGCGTCATTTACTCAGCTCCATACATTTCGGTCGGGATGGTAGTCTTCATGTGTTTGACCTATGGAGTCTAGAGCATTCTACCATTCTGTATGAAACACCAGCACTCAAAAGCAGTCCGCCTGCAGCCTCAGCATCATCGCGTCTACCTACATCACCTCTACTGCGCTTTGCATTCAACCCCGCTGACTCAAATTACATGTCCACATTTCATATGGATGGACAGGATGTGCAGATTTTGGATATGCAGAGTCCTGGTCAGTCGGTGATAGAACTGAGAGGGCACCGCACGCAGGTGAACGCGATGGGATGGAGCACAACAGATAGACCAATGCTGGCTACTACAGGTAAGCACTGCGATCAATCAACTCGTGCATGTGTTCGACCTGAACATTATATGCAGGGATGATTGTCAAGTTCTACTATGGGACCTCGCTATGTACACACAAACGGCAAAAGCAGAATTGACACGGGAAATGCTGTTGTTTGCGATTGTCGACTCGGGCACTGAACTTCTTCGTTAGTCCTCAGAAAACCTTGTTTCAACATGACCGGTCCGGTTATAGTCGTAAGAACATGCACCGACCTATCTCAGCATTCATCCGCTGCGTTCAACTCCATTTGTCAGTCAGTAGGTCTTTCATCGTTTCTGGTTATGTTCTGCACTGACCGAATCTCGCCATGCCAGATATCTTTGTTGGGTCTCCCTTGCTATGATATTCAAACGCTTCAGTTCTTCTCGTGCGTCGCCTTGTAAGTCAGAGTTTAATGTTCTAGACGAAAACCATCTGAGAATGTCTACGTGACTCAATTTAGGTGCACATGATAACATCACATAGATACTTTGCAGAGAACGCGCCCATGTCAAGTCAACAATGACTCGGTTCAAAGAACTACCTTGCACCTTGAAGTCTGTGAAGGCCCATCCTGGTACAATCAGAAGTTGGGTGCATTGAATACTGATCATCTTCTCACCTGCAGGATATCTAAAGCTGTTTGTAACAGGCAGGATTGGGACTACACCACAGTCTAAGTCTGGCACATGCAAGGCGCTCTCTGGAATATCTACCAATGCACACGCCGCATATTGATGTCCTCCCTCAAGCTCATAGATAACTGACTTTAGCACTCCCTTACTCCCATTCATGATCTTGCAGCTGGTCGCTGCATTTTCCTTGATCATCACAGGCATTCCTGGAATCAATGGCAGCTCGCCAAGTGCGTCATTAGTGCATGAGCTTTGTATCTTCCACATCCGTTTCTGTTGATGCGATGTGACATGTTGGCCAGCAATTTTATCTCTCGCACAATACACCTGATATTGCTGGTGCGACTCATGCGTGAAAGAATGTGCCTTAGAATCATTGATAGCATCTCGCAAGGCTTTTTTGTTACAACGACAGGCGCATCCCGAAACACGTCAAATTTGTCTGGAGCTGATCACTTCAGTTCACTAAGCAATCAAGTCTTCAATGTATCATAATCACTTGGTTGTCCACTATTTGAAGCTATTTTGTGTGCCTTTCCTATGCGTATTCTGTTAAGCATGTCTATAAAGGGTGCATCATCCTTCGCCCTCCAATTTTGTTTCAGTTCAACGACTGTATCTACCTGTCGCCACAGAAAAGCACCGTGGAGAGCACTTTGCCCTTTGATTGTCTGCATCGTTGCTGGTGCCAGACTTTTCACCAACTTATAACTATACAGAGTGTTAGATTTGGGTGGGCACAACTGCCCGAAATCACCAGCAAATATAACATTCACGCCACCATACGGTTTGTCTCGTGCAGTTTCATCCCACGATTTAGCTTCACATATGCGTTGAGACACTTGGCTCAATAATTCAGCTGCCATCAAGGAAGCTTCATCCAAGACAAGATATTCCACTGTTCGCCAAATGAATTCAAGGTCATGCTGCTTAATAGGTGCTTGGCGCTTGGGCAAAAATGTCAATGCATGTATCATATAACCATCAATGAGGACTGCGGCACTTCCTGTCGGAGCACTTAATGTTAATTTTTCTTGTGCGCCACACCTGCAAAACATCTCCACTATGGCACGCATGACATGAATTTTACCTGATCCCCCAATGCCAGTAATGAACATAAGAAGTTGCTTAACCTCTCCTCAAATAAAGTGTTCGCTGATTATCCTGAGGCTCATCTGTTGCTCCTCATTATCTGTTAATCCAAACTCTTTGATAATCTCTTCCAGTATGATTTCCTTGTCTTTCGTTGAGAGTTCTGGCTTATGATATACTGATGTAATCTCAGTGTCTTCCTCCATCTGTGCAAAATTTATGGCAGGGTCTGTCTCTTGCTGTGCGACTCGAGCATGTTTGACCTCATCATCTGACCTTCCAACGTCGACTGGTCGTTTCTGTTTTTTTGTGGCTCTCATAAGTGAGGTAAATTCAGCCAACCTCCCCTCCTTATCGTCATTCACAAGGTGTGTGTCTGCATCCTGCGGTGGCTCTCCTTTGAGACGTGATTGTCCTTCATTTGTGAACAAACCTCCATCCAGAGCTGCTCTCAAACAATGTTGAATATCACGGATATCTGGATCCATTATGACGGAGTCTGCTCTATTTTCTTGTGAGCATTCTTCCTCATCTTCCTCATCTAATGTGGCATCAGCAAATAATGCTTCCTCAAATGTGTCCATATCCACTTGAGTCTGGTCATTCTGTTGTGTGCCATACACATGTGGTTTCAGACCTTGCTCTCGCACTAATGTAGCATGTGCGTCTCGAGCATCTTTGCATTCATTCTCAATATCCATATTCTTGATGATTGCTAATATCTTGGAAGGAAATGTCTCTTTTGCATATGCGTCTGACCAACTCACATGGTCTCCTTTGAGATCTCTCAGGTTGCGCCATGGTTTAAACAACAACATCAAAGCTCGACAATGCAATGTGTATTCCTTGTCAGATTTGTCTGGCCTAGGTATTGTGTTTCCCAATAAAACAGGTACCACAAACTTTTTGCAAAGACGCAGTATATGTGTCGCCACTTGCGTGTGTCCTTGCGCAAACTTGGCTCTAGGTAACATTTTCTGTCCTATCTTTTTGACAGGTACATCACCAACATCGTTATCTACATCATCATCCACTGCACGGTCATGAGGCACAGTTATATCACCCTTCTCCTTGACGGTACGCTCTACAAATTCCCACAAACACAACCCATCAAAATGACTATCCAATGGCCTCAAAGAATAGTCTTGCATGTTACTCAAAATCTCTACTTCGTGCGCCGAAATACTCACCGTGACTTGTTCGTCAAGCTGATTCTCACCGAAGTCTTCCCCTTCAAAACCTTCACGCTGCTCATCATCTATGCAGGCAAAGTCATCCAATTTTTGGATAGCATTGACAAACTCATATCATTTGAAAGCATGATAAACATGACTGGTATAATAATCCCCACCTCCTACTAAACAACTCATAACTTGCTGGTGTGACATTTCTTGCTTTCCCATAATCGCATTAACAGTTTTGGTAATCAGAGTTCTTTCTCCCTGCGCAGCCGATGCACAGGGCTGCACTTCTGCATACGCTTCGAACATCTTTGTGGCATAATCTAAGACCTGCAGTCCGACATGCAACGGTAAATCACTTTTTGTCACATATTTGGTAGTATAAAACACAGTCGCTTTGGCAGCATCCCCAGAGCCAATGAATTGGGTATCTGTATTGCATTGAACAAGGAATAATATCAAATCAGTGAAATTATTGACACGTCCTCTCCAACGTCTCAATTCAATTGTACCCGTCTGTGGATCAATTGTCGTCACATCTTGCGTGGATCCATCAAGGCGCATTCTGCATGTCGTATCATCTCTTGGCTCACCATTTCTCAGATGCTTGAAGCAAGTATTATTATGAACATGCCAATTACACTCGACAGCTAGGCAACTCAAATATTCAGTGAATTCATGCTTGAAAGAATCCCCATCCATGTCAGCTGCAGAAGGCGGTATTTCCAATCGCGGATCCATTTCATCGCAATTGTGTGGAGGCTTTCGAGCCTGGTCTGGAGATGTTTCTGGTATCACTCCAATATCATGTGGTAACTCACAACTTATAATACTCTCTAGCCAGTTGAACATTCTGTCTGCAAACCCTTCTTCACTTGCCAGGCGATCACGCAATGCCTGGGGACTGGAATTACCCTTGATCCAGATGAGGAAGTGACAATGAAGGGTGCCTCTTCCTTGCGCTTCCACCATGCCATAGTATGCCTTGCAATGTCCAAATATTCCAGGCCCATGTTTATATCGCAAGATGATGTCGATGAAAGCTGGAATTTGTAGATTGAAAGCAAATTGCCGCAGCGTCGGGACGACTCGCAACTATCTTAGCCCTTGCAAACAAGGTTATCAAAGACCACTCCTCAAGCCCTGTTTCTAAAAGAACGGGAATCAAGCTGCTGGTAAGATCATGAGGATTGATGGTGACAAATAATGCAGGTGTACAAAGTTTTTTCATCAGAAAACATATTTCATTCCGTTGACACAGCTTATATCCTGCGCTGCCCTTCAATGACCTTGCCGATGTGTGCAAACGGCGCAAAAGTTTGGCAGCTTTCTTTTTCTGTGTTGTAGATGGCTTGGCATTTACAGAACGAGTCCACTTTTCCGCCAAACTAGTGAGTGAAGGTCCCACATCTTTTAATTTGTTTGCCAAAGTGTGCTGCAAAGATGAATTGATCCGGAAGGTAGTGTTTGAGCTAACCTCCTTCTTCTGAATCATATTCCAGCAAATAAATGTGAAATTAGGATCTCTTACAAAAGGTGAGTCATCTTGATGTAACAAATTTTTGACCTGGGCTTCCATCATAACTTGTTGTGGAAGTGCTTGTCTGCTATGGTGAAATCCACCAATATCCCAAGGATCCAAGTGTGGAAATAAAAAAGACAGTAGACCTGGATTGCTATCAGAAACAAAATGCGAGCCTGCTTTTGACAATATGAATTTATTGTGATCTAATACATGAGCCAATGCATGCAGTTTCATTTTGTCACGGCTCGTCGCTGAATGATCACCCTTAGTAAACCCTATTGCTTCCATGGTGATATTGCCAGGATCTATGGTCTCCAAAATGCCTGTGTCGCGCGATTCCATAGGAGAGAATTGATCAATTGCATCATCTTTCGGTAAATGACATATTTGCAAGGCTTTGGGAATACTCGTATCCACATCACCATCTGTTTCCTCAAAGAGAGCATCCATGTTCTCTTGGCTATACAGAACACCACATTGCTGATACCATGGATTGTTTGCGATAAGAAATTGAATTAATGTCTTAACTACAGATTTGGTCACCAAGATAGGACATATTTGCTTGACAGTCGCACGTGTAGGTCTCTCTTGATGCCCAGAAAAAATGACACACATTGCATCGCGCAGCTCATCTTGACCAGGTGGTAACATGTTGCACAGTTCTACAGAATCTTGAGGTCTGATAGCGACATTGCCTTGATTATATCATTGAGAGCTCTCCTCAGGAACCCAATGTCCAGAGTGTTTATGGGCATAAAAATGTATAATTTGCGAGGCACGCGCACGAGAAACGAGCATCAAATCATATGCAGATGCTCGTGCAAATGCATCTGCAACAGCAGATGGCAACCTCTCATGTCCATAGTATTGAAAATTGGTGAGAGAGTTGACCGGTTGGTGTGGGCGCTTGGTGATCAAAGCTGCATGGCATTGACGACAAAGGCGCAGATCGGCTAGTGCCCAACGATCACACAAGCCCTTCGGATACAAAATGGCTCTGTCATACAGCTAAAAGTCATATGTTTGAGGCAATGTATGAGCCGGCAAACAATCATTTCGCAATAAATGCAAAGGAACCTTAGATGAACTGACAGTTTTCAACTGCTTAATACAAACACTATGAGCACAAACAGCGCAAGCACTGCGCTGCTGCATTTCTGGGCTCATTTCGTGTTGCCATTGCTTAATGATATCTACCTTCTCGGCAAATTTGCGCACAGTTGGAAACTCTGGATCATTGTCAGTGTCCTCGGCAGTGGATTCATCAGGAGAATGTATGGCAGGATCAACCAATAGCTTTGCAAGCCGGTGGCGCGCTGCACGCCGAGCTGCATTGCGCTCTGCAAAATGATCAGATTCAAAAGGAGTTGACAGAACCATGCGAGAGATATCACGCCTGGGAAAACGTAAGAGCCGATATACAATGAGATTGGGTGCGCATTGAGCGGTGCATTCATGCACATGGAGTAGATCACAGACATAGGCTTTGGGATCAACTGGAATAACCCATATGGAGTGTGCGCGAGCAATTTCAGCATACTGCTCACAAGTGAAGACAGAGAAGTGCTCAATAATGTGACCCAAACTCAGCGCAGTGACTGGCAACAGATCACCCGCTGGATATTGACGAGCTACAGGCAGACAGTCTCAAGATACCCCATGATACCCAAAATACTTGCGTAAAACGCACGACGATACGACCAAATGTCCATCATTAGGTAGCTCTTGATCAGACACAACCAAAGCAACAGGACAAGCGAGAGAATCTAAATGTGAATGGGACGATGAAGATGCAAAAGCCATGATGTCTGTGGTGAATACTTCGTACGGAGAGGAAGAAGAGCAGAACGTAGCACCAATTAAACATAAACAAACAATATAAAAGGTCCGGTGTCATCGCTTGTACACATTACGTGCACGGAAACCAGTACCCTTTACAGGGTCCTGGAATAGAGTCGCTATTGGATCGGATATAGCAGTTGTTAACAGTAATTCGATCAAGTAAACGTTTCTCACGGCTTCGATCATCGTTCGCTTTGAGGATGTAAGGAAGAGAATCCACAAGAGACTGGTCACTGTGGTTCCGGATTTCCCGCCATCAATCACATACTCTCAGCGGTGGCGAAGCAGGCATCATGAAACTAGCTCAATGCCTGTTGCAATGGGTGCAGCATGAGGGGGCAGCACATTATACATATGCCTGGGAGAGCTTTGAAGGTGGTCACTAGATATAGCCCACAAGCGCAGGATAGCAGAAGGAGGTAGCAACTTCTAGTGTGAGATGATAAGGTAGAAATAACTCGAAGGCCTGAGGCCTGGCCATCTGAGCGCTAAGCGCAAGCGTGAACATTGAGACGCCAGACTAATTAGTAATTAATAACAAATGGAGAGAAATATACAAAGACTTAATGGCAAATAGGATGCAGGAATAAACACTGAAAGAGATGGTGAGATGCTGTGCATGAAAACGAAATCGGGGGTGGGCGGTTGCGGGATGCCAGCGCCAGCGTTACTACGCTGAACGACGCACTCTCTCACTAAAGTGAGAGTCGGGGAGATGAAAATGATGACTTACAAAGGGGAAAAAAACTGGTGTCGTCGAAATTCCAACGGTCTTTCATAGGAAATTCAGCCAAAATCCATGTTGGCATCGATCATCGAGTGCGTTCGGCTGCAACTGTGTCGAGCTAATACCGATCCGGCAATGTTCTCGGATTTTATATGTCCGACAGACGGAAGTTAAACACATCTCCCGACAGCCCTTCTTGCTTTGGCACATCCTCAAACTTTCTCACTTGGCTCGTAGCATTAGTCCATTCAATTTCTCCCCCTTCGACCACAAGTAGCTGGGGGAGTAATGTATCAAGTACTCGCACATGTAGTTAAGGGTAATACAAGAATCACTCTGCGCTGTAGGACCTGTGATACATCAATGTACTGGGTTGTACAGTCCCCCAATAGGCTGAGCATAGAATATGAAGCAAGGGATTCTCGATCTTACAGATCTCGTATGTTGTTGGTACCTGGCATTCTTGATCTTACAGATCCCTAAGTCATCAGTAGAGCCCCTTCAGTAACATTTCCCGACTTAGTCGGACAGCCAAAGGTTGAGAATCGACCCAGTGAGGCGGGCCATCCAATGTGAGCCCAAGCATAGCTGATCACGGATGGGCCCACAGCTTGGAATAGTACCCATGCTGGCGGGTCGGCCAAGTGTGAGATCAATAGGATAAGCGGGCCGATCGTATTGGGATACAGGTACTGAGAGTGACGGATGGGCCCTGTATATATGTCTCGGAAGGAAGAACGGATAGGCCCAGCTGGATATTCTATATCCATGTCATCTCGGAAGGGCTCTGCTAGTGATTTTGGGCCCAAGCGCTGACCAGTAGGTTTTGTGTTGACCCAGCATATGATATCGGAAGAGCCAGCCAATCGGTTTCGGCCCAAGAGAATATGTCGGAAGGAATGGCCGTTGGCCCAGCTGATACAGGAAGGGCCGACTGGTGATTTTTCGGCCCAGGAGAATGCGTACATGATCTCAGATGGGCCAACTGATGGGCTCGAGAAAACATGCAGTTGATGTCGGAAGGGCCGACTAGGTATGTTTTCGGCCCAGGAGAATTCTCGGAAGGACTGGCGGTTGGGCCAAGCGAGTAATTTTGGGCCCAGCATGTGATCTCGGAAGTGCGGATGGTTGGGATTTCATATCGGAAGAGCCGGCCAATCAGTTTCGGCCCAAGAGAATATGTCGGAAGGAATGGCCGTTGGCCCAGCTGATACAGGAAGGGCCGAATGGTGATTTTTCGGCCCAGGAGGATGCGTACATGATCTCGGATGGGCCAACGGATGGGCTCGAGAAAACACGCAGTTGATGTCGGAAGGGCTGACTAGGTATGTTTCCGGCCCAGGAGAATTCTCGGAAGGACTGGCGGTTGGGCCAAGCCAGTAATTTGTGGACCCAAGCGGCGACTGGTAGTCATGTGTCGTCCTGGCATACGAGCCAGCTGGTGGGCATGCGTCTGATATCGGATGGGCCAGCCGATTGTGTTTGGGGTCGGGAAATATTGTCGGGGGAAGGATTAGCAGTTCAGCCCAGCAGATCTCGGGAGGGCCGACCGCTCATTTTCGACGCATCCAGGAGAATTGCATATAATCTTGGAGAGGAGATGGTTCGGCTCAGGAGAACAAGCATTTGATATCGGAAGGGTTGGCTAGTTGTTTTCGGCCCAGGAGCACAATCAAGTGATCTCGGAAGGGCCAGCTCGTCATATGTCAATATGTATACAATGTTGGAAGGACCGACTGTTGCGCCCAGCTTATTATGAGTGTGATATCGGAAGGACTGAAGGTTTAGCACGGTTGGTTATTTCACCACGGGCGTACCCCAACCGATTACACAAACGGTTGGGCCCGGCTAGTCATGATTGGCCAAGGGAATATGAATTTGGTATCGGAAATGCTGACCCTGGAGCCACCTTGGTTTTTTCATGATTCACAAAATGTGTAATTTCGGAAGGACCAATTTACCATCATACTATCGACGACGATAAGCATCTGATTTCCACTTAAGTTATGTTTCACAAAAGTCAGTTTGATATCTTTAGGCTCGGAAGACTATGCCTCTGCGCTCCACATGGGTCAGCGATGATGAGATTTGTGACATCGGCAGGCGGAAGTGATATCGGAAGGGGATGGTTTGCCGCTTATCCCCGATTAGTCTTGGAAAGGTAGACAAATGGCCGAGAATTGGTCTTCAAGGATGTGGATTGAATGAATTTCACACCAGAAGGTGTCACAAATGGAACGAACAAATGTCTATTTGGTCCCAGCAGACCGCGATTGTTCGACCAACCAACTTCACATGTTTGTGATCGGCAGTGAGAATTAGAGATTTTGAGATCAGTGCCTATCATTTGCGGAAGCGATATCTCGGGCGACCATGTAGTTATATATATTGACATGGTACGTGAGCGACTGGTGAAAGCGGAATATTGCGAAGGAAGGGCATGAATGCAACCCGGGACGTATTCCGTTGTCAGATCCGTATGCCGGGCGTGTGGCAAACATTATTCAGCAGTCAGTAACATGACGGATGTCAATCCTAATGCAAATATGCTATTTGAACCACTTCAGGCGCATCAAGTGACGCATATCCTAACCTGCCAGGCCAATATATTATAGGAAGCAACAGTGCAGTCCATATCCACAACATACATGGCCCCGGAACCGAACTACAGAGGACGGCGACCGGGAACAGCGTAATAAAGAAAACGGTAGCTAAAAGTCCAAGATATACATATATACATTGTGAACATGGTATTATTACATAAAGTTTTCCGGAAACTTGTTGGTTTTAGATGGACCGTAAATTATCTACCGGGCATCTGAGGCGTTGAGCCTTTGCTCCAGTGCGTCTAACCGCTGGTGGAGGATATTCTCCACCGAACGCACTCTTACCTCCAAGGTGTCCACCCTCTCATTGGTGGCCAGGAGATCCAATCTCCTGCCGAGGTCGTGGATGCTCTGCAAGATGTCTCTTGCAGTTGGCTCGGGATCGGCGCGGTTTTCTGGCGCAGGCTGATCGTCCTGTGCCGGCCGACGGCTTGTGCCAACGGTTGGGACTTTGCGCATGGGCGCACCGACCGGCGGACCCGGCTGTTGCTTCTTCTCTATGATTGGATTAGTCTCAGGTTCCTCATCGGATTTAAAAGCAAACTCACCTTCAATTACGTCGAGCTCAACCCGAGGGGGTTGGGCAAGTGATCTCTTACCCAGGGTCTTGGAGATCGCGCGGGACGTCTTCATGCGCGTTCCGGAGTTTCTGGCCGGCTTTGATGTTGCCGCGGCCGCCTTCGCTTGCATTCTCTGCCTGACGCCGACACCGTCGATGGCACAGGTGATCTTCATGTGATCGCAGTTTGCGCATGCGAGTCGAGTGTATCCGAACTTTTTGTCCGGAAGGACAACGCAGGGTATGTCCAATTTGGTGCACTTGTCGCACTGCCGAGGATGGTAACGGACGGAATGCTTGAAAATATGTTAGTCTTAAACTCCTGCTATGTACCGATAGACTTACCTTCCACGGCGTTGCGATCTGAGAATCCTGACCCCATCCGGCAGGCTATTAAAAAAATCAGTGCCAGAATGCTACACAGAGCGTGGATAACGCACCCTTGTCTCTGCCTCAAGGAAACTCTCGTCATCCGCCGCATCGGATAAATCCGGACCAGCCGCATCCGAATCCTTGTCTGATGCTGCATTGGACTTTGCGAAAATTGAGTCAATGATTCATAGGCAAATGCGATTGAACATACCTTTACATAAATAGTCCCGGTGCAAACTTTGTCCTCGTCGGCCGACAAGAACTTCTTCTTCCTCTTCTGTCTTGGCTTTGAGGATGGAGGGTGCGACTTGGGATCATCGACATCGGTATCCTCATCTTCGGCCTTTCTCTTCTTGGTGTTACCGACCTGCGGGGCCACCATTCCGGATTTCTTCTTGGTGCCGGCCACAAAGAGATTGAATTTGACAGGGAGGTGGGGAGGGCTTTGTACGCCCGCAGCCATCGGGTCTGGCGCCGGCGATACCAGCTTGTGTTCTGCTGCCGGTGCAGCAATCAGATTGTCGAGGGATTGGCTGGCTGGAAGAGCTGGCGGTGCAGATGTCGGTGAAACGGGAGCTGCTGAAGGGACAGCGGTCGCAGATGCAGATGCAGCATCTTGAGGATCCAAGTCGGCAGGAACCTCAACTAGAGAGGGACGGCGGTAGCCCAAGGTCTTCTCGAATCTTGGATGGGTCTTGATCCTTGGGTCGTCTTCTGCGACAGAGGTCCAATCGGGGACACTCTCAAAGGTGCCAGCCTTTGAGCACTGCCGGATAATGGCGGCACAGGAGAGTAGCAGGGGAGAGAATGATGTTGCAGTCCCCGCGTACAGTTTCAAATCTTTGGCCTGTGTATCATGGTCAAGTTTGTAGAAACGATTCAAAGTCGGAGAAAAATGAAACTTACCACTCGCCGGGCGATTTCATCCGAGAGCCTGAAGGTCTCTGGATCGGCTTCCTTTAACTTCATGCAACGCTTCATGAGCGATTGCACATCGATCAGGGTGGTGTTCAGGGCGTCGTTGGCCGCTTCCTGAGGCGTCATGATAAAGTGTGAAATGAAGTGATGAACGGGATGGGATGTACGGAAGGTGGGAATTTCTGAATGGGACAATGTCGCACAGCGTCCGGGTTTTATATGAATCCGTCGGTTGTGGGCAGTCCGAAAACTGTGGAGAGTCACATATGTGGTCCGGGTGTAAGACTATTGTATAGATCAACCACAGCTACCATTGGCTGAACCCAGTGGATCTACACCGGCAAAGGCCGATCCACAACTGCTTCCGGAATACAATGTACGGCTGTCCGGATATTCAAAGCACGACTTACCACCATTCATGGGTGAGAAGTGGATTAAGGCTTGTTGCGGTAGATCCAGGATTAATAAAACCACCCTTGATTGCAACAACGGACTCTCATAGAATTTGATTGCTACCATTGCTAAGGAGCCGCGTGCACCGCAACAAGCCTTAATCCACTTCTCACCCATGAATGGTGGTAAGTCGTGCTTTGAATATCCGGACAGCCGTACATTGTATTCCGGAAGCAGTTGTGGATCGGCCTTTGCCGGTGTAGATCCACTGGGTTCAGCCAATGGTAGCTGTGGTTGATCTATACAATAGTCTTACACCCGGACCACATATGTGACTCTCCACAGTTTTCGGACTGCCCACAACCGACGGATTCATATAAAACCCGGACGCTGTGCGACATTGTCCCATTCAGAAATTCCCACCTTCCGTACATCCCATCCCGTTCATCACTTCATTTCACACTTTATCATGACGCCTCAGGAAGCGGCCAACGACGCCCTGAACACCACCCTGATCGATGTGCAATCGCTCATGAAGCGTTGCATGAAGTTAAAGGAAGCCGATCCAGAGACCTTCAGGCTCTCGGATGAAATCGCCCGGCGAGTGGTAAGTTTCATTTTTCTCCGACTTTGAATCGTTTCTACAAACTTGACCATGATACACAGGCCAAAGATTTGAAACTGTACGCGGGGACTGCAACATCATTCTCTCCCCTGCTACTCTCCTGTGCCGCCATTATCCGGCAGTGCTCAAAGGCTGGCACCTTTGAGAGTGTCCCCGATTGGACCTCTGTCGCAGAAGACGACCCAAGGATCAAGACCCATCCAAGATTCGAGAAGACCTTGGGCTACCGCCGTCCCTCTCTAGTTGAGGTTCCTGCCGACTTGGATCCTCAAGATGCTGCATCTGCATCTGCGACCGCTGTCCCTTCAGCAGCTCCCGTTTCACCGACATCTGCACCGCCAGCTCTTCCAGCCAGCCAATCCCTCGACAATCTGATTGCTGCACCGGCAGCAGAACACAAGCTGGTATCGCCGGCGCCAGACCCGATGGCTGCGGGCGTACAAAGCCCTCCCCACCTCCCTGTCAAATTCAATCTCTTTGTGGCCGGCACCAAGAAGAAATCCGGAATGGTGGCCCCGCAGGTCGGTAACACCAAGAAGAGAAAGGCCGAAGATGAGGATACCGATGTCGATGATCCCAAGTCGCACCCTCCATCCTCAAAGCCAAGACAGAAGAGGAAGAAGAAGTTCTTGTCGGCCGACGAGGACAAAGTTTGCACCGGGACTATTTATGTAAAGGTATGTTCAATCGCATTTGCCTATGAATCATTGACTCAATTTTCGCAAAGTCCAATGCAGCATCAGACAAGGATTCGGATGCGGCTGGTCCGGATTTATCCGATGCGGCGGATGACGAGAGTTTCCTTGAGGCAGAGACAAGGGTGCGTTATCCACGCTCTGTGTAGCATTCTGGCACTGATTTTTTTAATAGCCTGCCGGATGGGGTCAGGATTCTCAGATCGCAACGCCGTGGAAGGTAAGTCTATCGGTACATAGCAGGAGTTTAAGACTAACATATTTTCAAGCATTCCGTCCGTTACCATCCTCGGCAGTGCGACAAGTGCACCAAATTGGACATACCCTGCGTTGTCCTTCCGGACAAAAAGTTCGGATACACTCGACTCGCATGCGCAAACTGCGATCACATGAAGATCACCTGTGCCATCGACGGTGTCGGCGTCAGGCAGAGAATGCAAGCGAAGGCGGCCGCGGCAACATCAAAGCCGGCCAGAAACTCCGGAACGCGCATGAAGACGTCCCGCGCGATCTCCAAGACCCTGGGTAAGAGATCACTTGCCCAACCCCCTCGGGTTGAGCTCGACGTAATTGAAGGTGAGTTTGCTTTTAAATCCGATGAGGAACCTGAGACTAATCCAATCATAGAGAAGAAGCAACAGCCGGGTCCGCCGGTCGGTGCGCCCATGCGCAAAGTCCCAACCGTTGGCACAAGCCGTCGGCCGGCACAGGACGATCAGCCTGCGCCAGAAAACCGCGCCGATCCCGAGCCAACTGCAAGAGACATCTTGCAGAGCATCCACGACCTCGGCAGGAGATTGGATCTCCTGGCCACCAATGAGAGGGTGGACACCTTGGAGGTAAGAGTGCGTTCGGTGGAGAATATCCTCCACCAGCGGTTAGACGCACTGGAGCAAAGGCTCAACGCCTCAGATGCCCGGTAGATAATTTACGGTCCATCTAAAACCAACAAGTTTCCGGAAAACTTTATGTAATAATACCATGTTCACAATGTATATATGTATATCTTGGACTTTTAGCTACCGTTTTCTTTATTACGCTGTTCCCGGTCGCCGTCCTCTGTAGTTCGGTTCCGGGGCCATGTATGTTGTGGATATGGACTGCACTGTTGCTTCCTATAATATATTGGCCTGGCAGGTTAGGATATGCGTCACTTGATGCGCCTGAAGTGGTTCAAATAGCATATTTGCATTAGGATTGACATCCGTCATGTTACTGACTGCTGAATAATGTTTGCCACACGCCCGGCATACGGATCTGACAACGGAATACGTCCCGGGTTGCATTCATGCCCTTCCTTCGCAATATTCCGCTTTCACCAGTCGCTCACGTACCATGTCAATATATATAACTACATGGTCGCCCGAGATATCGCTTCCGCAAATGATAGGCACTGATCTCAAAATCTCTAATTCTCACTGCCGATCACAAACATGTGAAGTTGGTTGGTCGAACAATCGCGGTCTGCTGGGACCAAATAGACATTTGTTCGTTCCATTTGTGACACCTTCTGGTGTGAAATTCATTCAATCCACATCCTTGAAGACCAATTCTCGGCCATTTGTCTACCTTTCCAAGACTAATCGGGGATAAGCGGCAAACCATCCCCTTCCGATATCACTTCCGCCTGCCGATGTCACAAATCTCATCATCGCTGACCCATGTGGAGCGCAGAGGCATAGTCTTCCGAGCCTAAAGATATCAAACTGACTTTTGTGAAACATAACTTAAGTGGAAATCAGATGCTTATCGTCGTCGATAGTATGATGGTAAATTGGTCCTTCCGAAATTACACATTTTGTGAATCATGAAAAAACCAAGGTGGCTCCAGGGTCAGCATTTCCGATACCAAATTCATATTCCCTTGGCCAATCATGACTAGCCGGGCCCAACCGTTTGTGTAATCGGTTGGGGTACGCCCGTGGTGAAATAACCAACCGTGCTAAACCTTCAGTCCTTCCGATATCACACTCATAATAAGCTGGGCGCAACAGTCGGTCCTTCCAACATTGTATACATATTGACATATGACGAGCTGGCCCTTCCGAGATCACTTGATTGTGCTCCTGGGCCGAAAACAACTAGCCAACCCTTCCGATATCAAATGCTTGTTCTCCTGAGCCGAACCATCTCCTCTCCAAGATTATATGCAATTCTCCTGGATGCGTCGAAAATGAGCGGTCGGCCCTCCCGAGATCTGCTGGGCTGAACTGCTAATCCTTCCCCCGACAATATTTCCCGACCCCAAACACAATCGGCTGGCCCATCCGATATCAGACGCATGCCCACCAGCTGGCTCGTATGCCAGGACGACACATGACTACCAGTCGCCGCTTGGGTCCACAAATTACTGGCTTGGCCCAACCGCCAGTCCTTCCGAGAATTCTCCTGGGCCGGAAACATACCTAGTCAGCCCTTCCGACATCAACTGCGTGTTTTCTCGAGCCCATCCGTTGGCCCATCCGAGATCATGTACGCATCCTCCTGGGCCGAAAAATCACCATTCGGCCCTTCCTGTATCAGCTGGGCCAACGGCCATTCCTTCCGACATATTCTCTTGGGCCGAAACTGATTGGCCGGCTCTTCCGATATGAAATCCCAACCATCCGCACTTCCGAGATCACATGCTGGGCCCAAAATTACTCGCTTGGCCCAACCGCCAGTCCTTCCGAGAATTCTCCTGGGCCGAAAACATACCTAGTCGGCCCTTCCGACATCAACTGCATGTTTTCTCGAGCCCATCAGTTGGCCCATCTGAGATCATGTACGCATTCTCCTGGGCCGAAAAATCACCAGTCGGCCCTTCCTGTATCAGCTGGGCCAACGGCCATTCCTTCCGACATATTCTCTTGGGCCGAAACCGATTGGCTGGCTCTTCCGATATCATATGCTGGGTCAACACAAAACCTACTGGTCAGCGCTTGGGCCCAAAATCACTAGCAGAGCCCTTCCGAGATGACATGGATATAGAATATCCAGCTGGGCCTATCCGTTCTTCCTTCCGAGACATATATACAGGGCCCATCCGTCACTCTCAGTACCTGTATCCCAATACGATCGGCCCGCTTATCCTATTGATCTCACACTTGGCCGACCCGCCAGCATGGGTACTATTCCAAGCTGTGGGCCCATCCGTGATCAGCTATGCTTGGGCTCACATTGGATGGCCCGCCTCACTGGGTCGATTCTCAACCTTTGGCTGTCCGACTAAGTCGGGAAATGTTACTGAAGGGGCTCTACTGATGACTTAGGGATCTGTAAGATCAAGAATGCCAGGTACCAACAACATACGAGATCTGTAAGATCGAGAATCCCTTGCTTCATATTCTATGCTCAGCCTATTGGGGGACTGTACAACCCAGTACATTGATGTATCACAGGTCCTACAGCGCAGAGTGATTCTTGTATTACCCTTAACTACATGTGCGAGTACTTGATACATTACTCCCCCAGCTACTTGTGGTCGAAGGGGGAGAAATTGAATGGACTAATGCTACGAGCCAAGTGAGAAAGTTTGAGGATGTGCCAAAGCAAGAAGGGCTGTCGGGAGATGTGTTTAACTTCCGTCTGTCGGACATATAAAATCCGAGAACATTGCCGGATCGGTATTAGCTCGACACAGTTGCAGCCGAACGCACTCGATGATCGATGCCAACATGGATTTTGGCTGAATTTCCTATGAAAGACCGTTGGAATTTCGACGACACCAGTTTTTTTCCCCTTTGTAAGTCATCATTTTCATCTCCCCGACTCTCACTTTAGTGAGAGAGTGCGTCGTTCAGCGTAGTAACGCTGGCGCTGGCATCCCGCAACCGCCCACCCCCGATTTCGTTTTCATGCACAGCATCTCACCATCTCTTTCAGTGTTTATTCCTGCATCCTATTTGCCATTAAGTCTTTGTATATTTCTCTCCATTTGTTATTAATTACTAATTAGTCTGGCGTCTCAATGTTCACGCTTGCGCTTAGCGCTCAGATGGCCAGGCCTCAGGCCTTCGAGTTATTTCTACCTTATCATCTCACACTAGAAGTTGCTACCTCCTTCTGCTATCCTGCGCTTGTGGGCTATATCTAGTGACCACCTTCAAAGCTCTCCCAGGCATATGTATAATGTGCTGCCCCCTCATGCTGCACCCATTGCAACAGGCATTGAGCTAGTTTCATGATGCCTGCCTTCGCCACCGCTGAGAGTATGTGATTGATGGCGGGAAATCCGGAACCACAGTGACCAGTCTCTTGTGGATTCTCTTCCTTACATCCTCAAAGCGAACGATGATCGAAGCCGTGAGAAACGTTTACTTGATCGAATTACTGTTAACAACTGCTATATCCGATCCAATAGCGACTCTATTCCAGGACCCTGTAAAGGGTACTGGTTTCCGTGCACGTAATGTGTACAAGCGATGACACCGGACCTTTTATATTGTTTGTTTATGTTTAATTGGTGCTACGTTCTGCTCTTCTTCCTCTCCGTACGAAGTATTCACCACAGACATCATGGCTTTTGCATCTTCATCGTCCCATTCACATTTAGATTCTCTCGCTTGTCCTGTTGCTTTGGTTGTGTCTGATCAAGAGCTACCTAATGATGGACATTTGGTCGTATCGTCGTGCGTTTTACGCAAGTATTTTGGGTATCATGGGGTATCTTGAGACTGTCTGCCTGTAGCTCGTCAATATCCAGCGGGTGATCTGTTGCCAGTCACTGCGCTGAGTTTGGGTCACATTATTGAGCACTTCTCTGTCTTCACTTGTGAGCAGTATGCTGAAATTGCTCGCGCACACTCCATATGGGTTATTCCAGTTGATCCCAAAGCCTATGTCTGTGATCTACTCCATGTGCATGAATGCACCGCTCAATGCGCACCCAATCTCATTGTATATCGGCTCTTACGTTTTCCCAGGCGTGATATCTCTCGCATGGTTCTGTCAACTCCTTTTGAATCTGATCATTTTGCAGAGCGCAATGCAGCTCGGCGTGGCAGCGCGCCACCGGCTTGCAAAGCTATTGGTTGATCCTGCCATACATTCTCCTGAGAATCCACTTGCCGAGGACACTGACAATGATCCAGAGTTTCCAACTGTGCGCAAATTTGCCGAGAAGGTAGATATCATTAAGCAATGGCAACACGAAATGAGCCCAGAAATGCAGCAGCGCAGTGCTTGCGCTGTTTGTGCTCATAGTGTTTGTATTAAGCAGTTGAAAACTGTCAGTTCATCTAAGGTTCCTTTGCATTTATTGCGAAATGATTGTTTGCCGGCTCATACATTGCCTCAAACATATGACTTTAGCTGTATGACAGAGCCATTTTGTATCCGAAGGGCTTGTGTGATCGTTGGGCACTAGCCGATCTGCGCCTTTGTCGTCAATGCCATGCAGCTTTGATCACCAAGCGCCCACACCAACCGGTCAACTCTCTCACCAATTTTCAATACTATGGACATGAGAGGTTGCCATCTGCTGTTGCAGATGCATTTGCACGAGCATCTGCATATGATTTGATGCTCGTTTCTCGTGCGCGTGCCTCGCAAATTATACATTTTTATGCCATAAACACTCTGGACATTGGGTTCCTGAGGAGAGCTCTCAATGATATAATCAAGGCAATGTCGCTATCAGACCTCAAGATTCTGTAGAACTGTGCAACATGTTACCACCTGGTCAAGATGAGCTGCGCGATGCAATGTGTGTCATTTTTTCTGGCATCAAGAGAGACCTACACGTGCGACTGTCAAGCAAATATGTCCTATCTTGGTGACCAAATCTGTAGTTAAGACATTAATTCAATTCTTATCGCAAACAATCCATGGTATCAGCAATGTGGTGTTCTGTATAGCCAAGAGAACATGGATGCTCTCTTTGAGGAAACAGATGGTGATGTGGATACGAGTATTCCCAAGCCTTGCAAATATGTCATTTACCGAAAGATGATGCAATTGATCAATTCTCTCCTATGAATCGCGCGACACAGGCATTTTGGAGACCATAGATCCTGGCAATATCACCATGGAAGCAATAGGGTTTACTAAGGGTGATCATTCAGCGACGAGCCGTGACAAATGAAACTGCATGCATTGGCTCATGTATTAGATCACAATAAATTCATATTGTCAAAAGCAGGCTCGCATTTTGTTTCTGATAGCAATCCAGGTCTACTGTCTTTTTTATTTCCACACTTGGATCCTTGGGATATTGGTGGATTTCACCATAGCAGACAAGCACTTCCACAACAAGTTATGATGGAAGCCCCAGGTCAAAAATTTGTTACATCAAGATGACTCACCTTTGTAAGAGATCCTAATTTCACATTTATTTGCTGGAATATGATTCAGAAGAAGGAGGTTAGCTCAAACACTACCTTCCGGATCAATTCATCTTTGCAGCACACTTTGGCAAACAAATTAAAAGATGTGGGACCTTCACTCACTAGTTTGGCGGAAAAGTGGACTCGTTCTGTAAATGCCAAGCCATCTACAACACAGAAAAAGAAAGCTGCCAAACTTTTGCGCCGTTTGCACACATCGGCAAGGTCATTGAAGGGCAGCGCAGGATATAAGCTGTGTCAACGGAATGAAATATGTTTTCTGATGAAAAAACTTTGTACACCTGCATTATTGTCACCATCAATCCTCATGATCTTACCAGCAGCTTGATTCCCGTTCTTTTAGAAACAGGGCTTGAGGAGTGGTCTTTGATAACCTTGTTTGCAAGGGCTAAGATAGTTGCGAGTCGTCCCGACGCTGCGGCAATTTGCTTTCAATCTACAAATTCCAGCTTTCATCGACATCATCTTGCGATATAAACATGGGCCTGGAATATTTGGACATTGCAAGGCATACTATGGCATGGTGGAAGCGCAAGGAAGAGGCACCCTTCATTGTCACTTCCTCATCTGGATCAAGGGTAATTCCAGTCCCCAGGCATTGCGTGATCGCCTGGCAAGTGAAGAAGGGTTTTGCAGACAGAATGTTCAACTGGCTAGAGAGTATTATAAGTTGTGAGTTACCACATGATATTGGAGTGATACCAGAAACATCTCCAGACCAGGCTCGAAAGCCTCCACACAATTGCGATGAAATGGATCCGCGATTGGAAATACCGCCTTCTGCAGCTGACATGGATGGGGATTCTTTCAAGCATGAATTCACTGAATATTTGAGTTGCCTAGCTGTCGAGTGTAATTGGCATGTTCATAATAATACTTGCTTCAAGCATCTGAGAAATGGTGAGCCAAGAGATGATACGACATGCAGAATGCGCCTTGATGGATCCACGCAAGATGTGACGACAATTGATCCACAGACGGGTACAATTGAATTGAGACGTTGGAGAGGACGTGTCAATAATTTCACTGATTTGATATTATTCCTTGTTCAATGCAATACAGATACCCAATTCATTGGCTCTGGGATGCTGCCAAAGCGACTGTGTTTTATACTACCAAATATGTGACAAAAAGTGATTTACCGTTGCATGTCGGACTGCAGGTCTTAGATTATGCCACAAAGATGTTCGAAGCGTATGCAGAAGTGCAGCCCTGTGCATCGGCTGCGCAGGGAGAAAGAACTCTGATTACCAAAACTGTTAATGCGATTATGGGAAAGCAAGAAATGTCACACCAGCAAGTTATGAGTTGTTTAGTAGGAGGTGGGGATTATTATACCAGTCATGTTTATCATGCTTTCAAATGATATGAGTTTGTCAATGCTATCCAAAAATTGGATGACTTTGCCTGCATAGATGATGAGCAGCGTGAAGGTTTTGAAGGGGAAGACTTCGGTGAGAATCAGCTTGACGAACAAGTCACGGTGAGTATTTCGGCGCACGAAGTAGAGATTTTGAGTAACATGCAAGACTATTCTTTGAGGCCATTGGATAGTCATTTTGATGGGTTGTGTTTGTGGGAATTTGTAGAGCGTACCGTCAAGGAGAAGGGTGATATAACTGTGCCTCATGACCGTGCAGTGGATGATGATGTAGATAACGATGTTGGTGATGTACCTGTCAAAAGATAGGACAGAAAATGTTACCTAGAGCCAAGTTTGCGCAAGGACACACGCAAGTGGCGACACATATACTGCGTCTTTGCAAAAAGTTTGTGGTACCTGTTTTATTGGGAAACACAATACCTAGGCCAGACAAATCTGACAAGGAATACACATTGCATTGTCGAGCTTTGATGTTGTTGTTTAAACCATGGCGCAACCTGAGAGATCTCAAAGGAGAACCATGTGAGTTGGTCAGACGCATATGCAAAAGAGACATTTCCTTCCAAGATATTAGCAATCATCAAGAATATGGATATTGAGAATGAATGCAAAGATGCTCGAGACGCACATGCTACATTAGTGCGAGAGCAAGGTCTGAAACCACATGTGTATGGCACACAACAGAATGACCAGACTCAAGTGGATATGGACACATTTGAGGAAGCATTATTTGCTGATGCCACATTAGATGAGGAAGATGAGGAAGAATGCTCACAAGAAAATAGAGCAGACTCCGTCATAATGGATCCAGATATCCGTGATATTCAACATTGTTTGAGAGCAGCTCTGGATGGAGGTTTGTTCACAAATGAAGGACAATCACGTCTCAAAGGAGAGCCACCGCAGGATGCAGACACACACCTTGTGAATGACGATAAGGAGGGGAGGTTGGCTGAATTTACCTCACTTATGAGAGCCACAAAAAAACAGAAACGACCAGTCGACGTTGGAAGGTCAGATGATGAGGTCAAACATGCTCGAGTCGCACAGCAAGAGACAGACCCTGCCATAAATTTTGCACAGATGGAGGAAGACACTGAGATTACATCAGTATATCATAAGCCAGAACTCTCAACGAAAGACAAGGAAATCATACTGGAAGAGATTATCAAAGAGTTTGGATTAACAGATAATGAGGAGCAACAGATGAGCCTCAGGATAATCAGCGAACACTTTATTTGAGGAGAGGTTAAGCAACTTCTTATGTTCATTACTGGCATTGGGGGAT